>VXBT01003900.1:660822-873533 GCA_013400235.1 Oriolus oriolus | reverse complement strand
TTTTTTTTTTTTTTTGCTAGTACATTAAAACTTCAGTTTTGAGTCACGGTTGTGTACATCTACATAACACAAATAAAATACTGCTTTAGTAACGTGTGTCCCTTTGTGTTGAAATACCTGAATCACAGAAATTTACCTGCACAGGCAGAGACCTGTACAGTCCATCCTTACGCCAAAATAGGCTTATTCTCTACAATTATTCTGAAAGCATTGTCTCAATTGGTAGAAATTTCAAGGCATGTGATTTCTGCCCCTTTTCTTGCAGAAGATTTGACAAACCTACAATTTCCAGAGTTCAAAGGCTTTTGACCTCTATATTTTCTTCTCAAAAGATCACTCCAGGACACCTTAGTTTTGCTGAGGAATGCAAAATATGGCAGCAACTTTTCCCCACTGTTTATGCAGCTCAGCTTCCTATCAATAGCTACACAGAATCACAGAGATTAAAAAGATGGTGGAGATTGAAAGGAGCTCTCTAAGATCATAAAGTCCAATCTCCTTGCACAGAGCAGGGTCAGCTAAAGCAGGTTGCTCCAAGCCTTCTCCAGTCAGATGTTGAATCTCCATGACAGAGACTTCTCAACCTCTCCTGGCAAACTGTTTCACTATTTGACCACCTTCACAACAAAAAAGGGTTTTTCTTTGTTAAGTGGACTTTCCTGTGTTTCAGTTTGTGTCTATTGCCTCTTCTCTTATCAGTGAGCAGCTCTGAGAGGAGTCTAGGTTCATATTCTTTACCGCCCCACCCATGTCAGGAACTAAACACATGAATAGAGGTGACAATATGACCCACATATGCAACTCTGAGTTCTCTTCTCCAGGCTGAACAGTTCCAGCTCACTTAGACTCTCCTAAGATAAGAAATGCTCCATTCCCTTGCTGAGCTTCATGGTCCTTGCTGGACTTGCTCCAGCATGTCCATTCCCTCTTGTACTGGGAAACCCAGTGCTGGCCGCAGCACTCCAGGAAGGGCCTCACCAATGCTGAGTAGAGAGGAAAATCCCCTTCTTTGGGCTGCTGGCGTTGCTGTCTCTCAGGTAGACCAGGAGGCTGTTAGTCTTCTGTGCTGCAAGAGCACATTATTGGCTTATGTTCAGCTTGGAGTCCACCAGGACACCCGGGTCCGTTTCTGCCAAGCTGCTTCCGAGACACCCAGAATTACTGGTGGATGGGGCTAGGTTCTCCTCTAGGTGTAGGACATCGTACTTCCCGTTGTCAAACTTCGTGCAGTCCCATTTCTCCAGACTGATGATGTCCCTCTGAACAGCACAACCATCTGATGTAACATCAGATGAATCTTCCTTTGGGCAAGGAATATGCATTGGACCATGCAAGTCTGTAATACAGATTCAGCTGAATTATATCTGAGACCACACTTACCTTGGCCCAATTTCTGTTGCCCTACTGGCAGAGAAAGGTCGTTGCAAGGTTTTACTAAATTATGCTAGACCTTGCAAAAGTCTGTAATGAGGAGAAGGGCTCTGCTGATGTAGATGAGTCTTACACTTACAATGGCATAAGTACCCTTTTGTTCATTTTTTAATTCAGAATAACAAACCTCTCCTAAAATTGCTCAGAAAGGGGAAAAAGCACATTGTTTTTCAAAAGTTCAGAAAACTAGAAGAATAATGCGTGCTAATCTTTGGCTCACTTTGAGTAAGCCTTTCATCTTCACCTCTCCCATTTGATACAAATGTGAAAGCTGATGAGAAACAGTAATCTTACTGGAAAACTTACATTTGAAATCTCATTCCCTGACCATCCTACCCACACACTTCACTTCTACAAGTGGTCAAGTAATTTTCCCACTCGTGAATGACTTTTTTTTTAGTAGCAACATTTTCTTCAACATATTTGATTCATATTAAAGAAGCCACCTGCCTTTACTACTCAGCTCACTTAAGCAGCAAGTTAATCATGTACACAATAGTCTTTTGCACCCACTGCACCCTGAAGGAAGTATAATATGTTTGCATATTGGCAGCAAGGGCAGTAGTGGTGGGCCAAGGGATTTATTACCAAATACATCCTACATGACAAATATCCAAGAGACACTCAGGTAGGGCCACTACCGACTAGTCTTGGGGCTACTAAAGGGCAGCAGTAAACCAGTACCATACAATTCGTATACGACAGAGAGGCTTTCCACACACAAAATAAAAATTCAAACCAATTCTAAAACCAAAACCCTCAGAGTTCATGTTGAAGAGAATGATTCAGCTTTTTTACCTCTTCAGAATACAGAAGACTTATTATTTCTAAAGTACTTCAAATCGAAGAATCATGATTTTGTTATGAATCACTAACGCTATTTCCTGTGTAACACTGATGTTCTCTTGAAAGACATTCATCCAGTTACCACCCAGACTCAACTTCGCATCATTTTTAAGACCGAACAACATGCTAACTAGGATGCCATAATGAAAAAATACATTGTAATGATAGAATGAAGCGGCTCAGAGAATATATACCAGATCCAGGTCAGGACAAATCTCATGGTGAATAAAGGAAATGGTTTCAATGGCATAGAAAGAACAAGTAACAAAAGGCGACAAAGAACCTTCTACTCTGAGGTCCTCGTTTACAAGGCATATTATTCAAAATACTCTTTGCTCTTAGACCTTACAACCACATTATTTGACAGAGCATCTGAGGAACCTTCTGTGTTCCAGCATAATCGTATGACCCAGACAGATACACAAAAGACCCCGTTTCAAATCGCACCGTAAATCCCATGTGCATCCGTGGTAAGCAACATCAGAATCATGATTGGAGAAATTATTGGGCTTTGCTTTTGTACCAGTGCTTTCAAAAGAGGCAACTGGAAAGCTAGAGACTGCCTGGGCAAGTAGATATGTCCCTAGGGTTAATCTAAATGCAATGTACATCCAGAGTTCATTGGGAATACCAGGTGGGGAGCCTACAGTCAGCCTCAGCGTTATTCTTGCAGGAAAATAACAGTGAAGGGCAGTAATTTCTGTCTCATTCTGCCATAGATACCTCTCAGTACAGTTTTTGTACCCCTCTTATCCTGTTGCAAGATCACACAAGGTCCTCATGTGTGTCGCTCTCCAGTGTTCAGCCTGCTGTCATAACTTAGCCAACAATAACAGCAACTGACAGCCACCATTTCATTTCTGGAACAACAGCTCCCAAGCTTTTTTTTTTTTTTTTCTGGAAATGTCTCTTTGGGCTTAATATATGCTTGTAGTTCTGAATTTCACTTTTGCAACTGAATTTCCAGTTAGCTCCCAACTTCTTGCATCATTGCTATGATCATTTTTTTTTTTTTCGCTGAGTTCAGGATTTAATCTCCAAATATTCAAGGTCAGAAACAAGGAGATATCTGATAAAGACTCAGCAGAACTCTGAAATTATACTGGAAATATGAAGAAAGTAAAGATCCTGGGGTATGTTGATGAAAAGGTAAAGCCATAAGAGCTCAGGAAATTCCAAATTTTGAATACAACCATGCCCTCTTGTCAGTACCTTGCAGTCTCAGGATGGGTAAATTAATAAAAGCCATTTTATATATTTACTTTGTTTGTGGAGAGGTAAATGATGTTCAGAGTTCAAAACTCTGACCTGGCCCTTAAAAAGAAATAATTAATAATCTGGCTACGCTGGAAAACAACACTCTGGAACCAACCAGGTGTCTTCTTGGCACAGGAGCCCTTTCATGATAAAAATCAAGCTGGAATATTTGGGTGGGTTGGGGTTTTTTCCATTTTGTTTTAATAAGTCAGTATGACTACAAGCCAAGATTAAACAGTGAGAAAGAGACAAAGTATTTTACCCAGCTTAACAGTGCCTTCAGGCTATGCCAGCTACAATACCTTTCAACACCATTCTCTGTCCCATTGTGAGGAATAAAAAACTAAAAAGCTTTTTTGGCAAAAGTGCCTGAATCATTAAGGATAAAATAAATAGCTTTTAGAGAGAGAAAAAAAAAGAGAAGCCATGGTGAAACTACCTGCAGCTGACACCATCTGCTCCAATATAGCAGGGTCACTGAACTCCATAAAAAGTATTTGAAGCAATTACCATCCAAAGGCAATCTCTGTTTTACTGTATGGTGCAGGAACACTGGCTTTTCTTTGAATACTCAGGCTTCTACAAAAGGCAGGAAAGCCAGACATTGTTCATGCAGCCTAAGGGATTTCCTTCTATCTCTGAAATATGGAAAAGCATAGTGATCATGTTTGCCTGAGGTGTTCCAGTTTATCTGGGTATTAGGAAAAGCAGACCTTTAGGGAAAGAAAACCCTGTAGACTATATTGTTTGTACTGACTTAAAATTATTTATGATGATGCTTTATTTCCCCAAAATTAATCAGTCGGAGAATGGATGCCTAAAACACACGACAACTAATTTTATGCAGTATGATTTACTTACTGCAAGGAATTGTGAGTCGTTATAAGGTCTAATCCTAGCCTTGACAGGCTTTAGTTTATGTGTCTTACTAGTTTTATTTTGTGGCCTCCCTATCCATTTATCTAAGTTTTCCTAGTGTAAAAATGGAAGATTAGTTTTCATTAACTACTGGATTTTTTTAATTGGTTTTAAATCACTGTTAAGTCTTTTGCTTTAACTCTGCCCCTTATTCTTCTGTCGCCTCTGGAGGTACAGAAGTCATTTCACCACTTACGTGCAGATTCTTCCATCTTTAAGACATCTTATAGCCCTATTTCTCCTCACTGCTGTGATTTCTCCTCACACAGTGCTTGTGCAGCACCTAGCACAAAAGGAGACTTCATCTACAGCCATCACTACCATCACAGCAGCAACCACCACAAGAGCAACAGCCATGTATATCACCATGTAACTTACTGATCACTCATAAAATATTTTCATCATTTTCACTAAATTTCTTCCTTCAGAGTCAATAGAAATAAAATGCTTACATTTGATTAACAGGATAATTAAATTGAGATTAAGGGGAATTTTGATTTTTTTTTTTAAATTAACAGAATATATATACCATGTTCTGCTGCCTGTGTGGTTCCCATCTATGTATCCTGTCTTACTGCTAAAATCTTTTTGATGTGAACAACAATGATTGTTTTAATTTATATCATTAATTTCTTGTGTTCAGCATAATTGAAGTTATTTTAATTAAGTCACTTGCATATGCATTGGTTAATAGCAGAATGTCTCAGAGAATTTTTGCAGTGATAGAAAGAAGAACAGTAAAATAGGAGAGGGGGTGGAGAAGAAAACACCCCAACACACATGGGAAATAAGCTCCAGGGCATTGTCTCTTCCCTGCCTAGGCACTTCATCATGATTTCTTGAGATTGTGCAGAGAGATAGCATCCCTCAGCCTGACAAGTCCTAAATTATTACATTTTTGCATTATTTATTTTTCTTTCCATGTGCCCAAATCTCGACACAGGTGTGAGGGAGAGAGACTCAGTGTATGTCTATGTACACAAACACAGTATTAATATGATTATGCGTAGTTGCATCATAGTAGTACTGGAGTTACAGAAAAATCAAAGTCCCTTCACACACATTCCCTAGGCCAAAAGTCGTAAATCCATAACCCACTGAAAGCAGGGAATATAAAGTGTTGGCTGAAGGAAGCTTGTGGCAAGACCAGGAACTAAGCCTAGATTTCCGGAGGCCCATTCAGATGCTTTGAAGATGACACTATATAAGAGAAATAATAAAGTCCAATCGGAAAGAAGGGTTAAGTATGATGCTGTGCGAACTCAAAGAGCTTGAGTGAGGGTCGCAGGGCTCAATACCTGAAGAAATTTAAGAGTCCAAGGATTCAGCCTTTAGAATGAATTATTTTTCTCAGAGCTGGTTAGTCACGTATTTTTTGCTCATACACTAAAAGCTAACCAGCACTTCTAGGCTAAAGAAGAATTCTAATTCTGGATTAGAAAAAGTACAATTTCTCCCTTTCCAATGCAGGGAAAGATCATGCCAGAACTGAGCTTGAATCCAGCACCTGTGTATTTAATTTTCATCTTGAAAAAGAGAGGCTATGTCATGCTGGAAAGTTGCACACCTTCTGCACTTAAAATGGGAATGATAATACTTCTCTGTGTCACTGACGTATTGGAAGTATATATATTTTTGAGACACAAAGTTCCTAATGTAAGTGGGACAAGCTCTCCAGTGACAGTATTTTTACAAATTTGAAGTTCCATACACAGAATATGAAAGAGTAGTTCAGACACCAGAGCACAAAAAATTAAGCAAGCTGGGGAATATAAGGGAAAACAGCCAACACATGCATGCACCTTCCTTGTCCTCCTCACACTTCCCAAGGTCTCTGGAACACACTACGCAAACACACTTTTCAGTTGTCAGCCCTTCAAACAGAGAAAGCCTCCTGTAGTATTTAAAGTTAGAAGAATACTGAGTGGTTGAGTAAAATTTCAAAGCTCATAAGAACTCCTTCAAAACTCGTTTCTGTATCAGTATGTGAAAGAATGAACTTCTAAAAAAATCAGTAAGGTGTGATCCTATATATCCAAAATCATTTAAATACACTATTACACTTACCTGAACTCTTCAGGTTTTTAGGAATATCTGGTATTGCAAATCACTGCCTATTGAGGGAGTCCACTGCTGAAGTTTCTGAAATAAAGATGAGATACAACACATATTTCCTGAACATACATGCCCTTTGTATATCTATGACTTTACTCTGGTATCTGATCTGAGGGGAAGGAAAAAAAAAAAAGGTTTGAAAGGCAGCGCTGCTTTTCATTTAATTAATGTATCAATCTAAATCAAATAAAACTGCTCTTACTTTCTGATAAAAGGCTTAAATAGCAAACTTGATGGAAGAAGCTAATGAAAATATGTCATTGTCTTTACTTCTTCCTTCTAAACATCACAGGTCAAACAGAACAAAGTTTATCTGCTACTTAAATTCAGACATGTCTATTAAAGGTGGTTGTAGTCTCTACTGCCACAGACCAGAACTTGGTTTTATTCTAGAATTTGTAACATCTCTCTAGTTTTCATACCAATCTCTTCCATTAATTCCTTACGAAGCATTTTCAAAAAATTCCTTTGAACACCTATTTCCCTTTCAGCAAACAACCAGACCAAAAGAGAAAATTATTACACCTATTGAAATGGAACCAAAATGTCATGTCTCAGCCAAAGTTGAGAAAATTGTATTGTTCTCCATTTGCAGTTAGAAACTAATTCCACAAACAATGGCCAATTAACTACTTTCTATAATACTGCTGTGAAGCAGTGAAGATTGAAAGAGAGGAACTGAAATTCAAAGCCTTGATGGCAAGGCAGGAATCTGTTAAGACATTCCTAGTTACCCCTCACTTTTACCTCCTGATCTTAGAGTCTGAAACAAGAGATGTTCTGTTTTCATCAGCCACATCAACCTGGTTTTATTTTTGCTGTTAAGAGGACTGTATCCATAATTTTCAGAGGCAAGAGACAAAGCTATGTGAATTCATGGTCCTGCCTCCTTTTTTTCTTAATTTGCATTTAGTGTCTAAAGAATCCGTGTACAAAGCCCAGAGAGTTAATCACACAATGGTCAAAGGCTAAGGAATGCCGTTACCAGTGTACACTTATATTGTGTTCACAAATCCTCATGTATACAGATACCTTTTACTGTATACATTGGCTAAAGCCTTGTACACAGCAAAAGCAAAGTACAGAAGAGTCCTTTAAACAATGACAACAAAAAAAGCCAAACAAAACCACTAAGTAAGTCTGCCAAAACTAAATTTGGAGGAGCTGTTGACTCCCTAGAAGGCAGAGAGGCCCTGCAGAGAGACCTGGATAAATTAGAGTGCTGGGCAATCACCAACAGTATGAAGTGTAACAAAGGCAAATGCCAGATTCTGCACCTGGGATGGGGCAGCTCCGGATGTACAGACAGACAGGGGCATGAGATGCTGGAAAGCAGCGCCACAGAAAGGGACCTGGTCGATGGCAAGTTGAACATGAGCCAGCAGGGCCCTGGCAGCCACGAGGGCCAACCCTGCCCTAGGGGGCATCAGGCACAGCATCACCAGACGGGCAAGGGAGGGGATTGTCCCACCCAGCTCTGCACTGGGGCAGCCGCACCTCGAGTGCTCTGTGCAGTTTTGGGCAACATGATGTAAAAAACACATTAAGGCCTTTGAGAGCATCCAAAGGAGGGCACGAGGATGTTGAAGGGTCTGGGGGGGAAGCTGTATGAGGAGAGGAGATCGAGGGGAGACCTCATTGCAGTTAAAACTTCCTCAAGAGGGGAAGAGGAGGGGCAGGCACTTATCTCTTTTCTGTGGGACCCAGTGACAGAACTCAAGAGAATGGCATGAAACTGAGTCAGGGGAGGCTTAGGCTGGATATTAGGAAGAGGTTTTTTACCCAGAGGGTGGTTGGGCACTGGAACAGGCTCCCCAGGGAAGTGGTCACAGCACCAAGCCTGACAGAGCTCAAGAAGCATTTGGACAATGCTCTCAGGCATATGGTGTGATTCTTGGGGCTGTTCTATGCAGGGCCAGGAGCTGGACTCGATGATCCTTGCGGGTCCCTTCCAACTTAAGATATTCCTTGAATTTATGATTCTAAGAGTCAGTATTGTAGTCTTTTGGCTCGTTCAGAAGGGACATCCCACATTTTAGTGGAGAAGCAGGTGACAAAATGGTGAAAGAAATACTCAGACAAGATAGGTAGAGGTGACACTATGACAATAAAATAAAGCACAAAGAGTAGACAATTTGTGTAGCTAGTCTTTGATCTCAGTGGCTCTCTTCCTGAATAACAACTACAGCTGTCCTCCTCTGTAGATGAGTTAAACCAAGAAATGCCCTGAGGGCGAGGACAAGACTCATGATTTTTAAGAAGCTGTGAAAAAAGAAAACAAGTGGTGACATTGTCCGAAACCAACCAGAAAGATATAAATAGCAACATTCTGACCTTTATGCAAGGATGGGCATGTGAGTCAGAGGGAAGAAAGATGACTGGTTAATATGACCTACCTGACTGACTAGTTTTAATGGTGTAGCCAAAACCTTAAAAACCTCTGACACAAAAATAAATAAGGACGTGCTGGACTCCAGGTACTCAGAAATTACTTTCACCATAAAGCTGTCAATGTTTTGCCAAAGAAGTTGTTCATTGTAGTGACTACCACCTTGGCTCAAGTAAAATGATCTCAGCAGTGTCACAGCAGCTATACACCCAGCAGAGAAGAATGATTTGCAGTGAAATGCAGGCAGGATAAACTGGCAGCCCTCAAGGGGCTGATTATAATCCAGAGCGTGTAGTTCTGCAGTGTAAGCAGTACAGGACAGACCCTTTCAGTCTGTTCTTGCTGTCGTGCGCTCTCAAACCTCCTGGGGTTCCCTGGCAACACTGTCTATGTTTGTTCTTGATATAGGTGGCCCTTATACACGTAGCTCCATGGAATATTCCCAGCAGCAATGACTACTTTCCCAAGAAGGGTGCGTGGAATCACATCTGAGCTTGACTTCAGCTAAATTATTCGTGCATCGAAAGTTAAACACATGCAGAATCGTGTTTCCAAGTACTGAGCCCAACTGAGTATCACAGTATAGAGAAAAAGGCTCTGTTTGCAGCTCTCCTACTTGTTGTGAAGTGTGTATCCTATCCTTCTACTGCACAAGTACCAGTGTCCCCTTTTTAAATTGGCCCAAATCAGAGCTCTTCTAGCCACTTCAGTATGAAAGTAAACGTAGCTGTTTTGCAGAAGGAAGCTATTATTTCATCTTATACCTGTGGGAAGCAGGAAACTGAAAACATTTGAGGACTTTTTCCTCAAAGATGTGATTTTCACAGAAGGTACTACTGTCTCTCCTTCTCCCAAAAAAAAAAGTCCATCTAGATTTTCTTGATGCCACAAATCTCAACCTCACCCCAAACTTACTTTTTAAACACATGCTTTTTCAGGCCTGTATTTAGCAAAAAACAAATGTTTAAATATTTTCTTTAAAAATCAAAATTACGAAAGGATAATTGATTCTTGTTTATAAAAAAAAAGAAGAATGTTAGAATAGTGAATGCAAGAAACAAAGCAAAAATCTTTGCATTTTCAGGTATTAAAAAAACCCAGACTTGCACATACGTGGGGAAAAAAAAAATTACAGAACCACAGCAGATCTCACCTGAGTGCCCATCCTCTCACTAACTTATGAGGGAATTCTATTATCTGGCAGCCCAGAAGCTCTTTACATACTTCTGCATTGCTCTGCTTTCTTTAGAGTGCAAAGGAGGAGCAACCTTAAATCTCAAAATTGGAACAAGCACATAAGGAAATATTTCTGCTTTACTATATCAGCCCTTTCAGCTTGTCAGCACGGGTGAATGCGGAAAAGGTGGCAGAAGCAATGAAAAGATAACTCTTTCTTGGCAAGATATAATATTGCCAGATCCAAGGACAACACAAAATAAACTTAGGTCTATTACTAGCCTGAAAAGCAAGCAAGTCCCAATCTCAGAGCATGTGCTCTTGTGCCTTGCATGTTCATTTATCACACAGGAGTAATGTATTCAATATGTCAAAATTGCTGTTCCCTGTTTTACTAACCCCACTTCCTACCATCTCCCTATTTTCCACACTCAGATTGACTTCCAAAGTGCACTCCAGTTCTGCCTAAAGCACGACCTGCTTTGGCTGTAACCTTCCCTCACCTGAAGAGCCACGGTTCACCATCCTTTGTCTAAGGAGAGGTAATTTTGTGGACATACCTGGGAGTTTTCTCTCTCTTGCTGATTTACTCAGAGCCCTCTTCGGAACACCAAAAATATCTGACAAAGTTCAACTATTTCCTATTCTTGCACTTGCTCATTCATTTTCCTTTGTGCCAAAAACAACATTATGGATAGACATAAATTTTGCTTATAGTTCTGTTGGCTCTTCCCAAGTTTGTCTGTAGTCACTTCTCCAGAGTTAATAATTTCCTTCACAAA
The DNA here is from genome assembly GCA_013400235.1 of Oriolus oriolus. Classification (NCBI taxonomy): domain Eukaryota; kingdom Metazoa; phylum Chordata; class Aves; order Passeriformes; family Corvidae; genus Oriolus; species Oriolus oriolus. The sequence continues at coordinate 862,619 of VXBT01003900.1, read as the reverse complement.
GTCATTGGATAATACTGGATTTGATTCTCACCACAGTAAAATCCTATTAAAAACCTGATTATTCTATTTTCAGTGTCAACATAAGCAGAAATAGGAGCATTTGCATTTAAGATAGATGACCAAGGAAAAAAATAAGAAAACTTTTTTGCTTAATTTTGCTGTTCTTGGCAAAATACACAGCTGTGACTCCGCAAATTCATGGGTTTAAGTTCTATTTTCTTTAAAAATACTTGAAAATTCATCTTTTTCTTCACATTTATTTTAAGCCGTAATACATTTAAGTATTACCAGATTCTATAGAAAACATAAATCCTCTGATGCTTGGTCATGAGGGGATTAGGGTGAAAAGAGAGCACTAACAGTTTATAGGATGTTGGAGATTTAACTTTAGGTTTTTCATTGGAATTAGGCAGATGGCTCTGCACACTGGGCTATACCTGCTCTGCAACTGCATTTCATCTTCACTAGAAATTCTATTCTGGATCTACAACACCTTCCTAACAAAATTATTGCAGAATGTAGCATAAGTCTGCAAAAGGTTTTGGTTACAAGAAATTAATTTGTAAAGTAATTTCTTCATCAGGGAGCAAAACATCTCCATTTGTTACCTATTCAAAAATATGTGTGAATTCTAGATAATACATCAGCATGAAATACACTGAAAACTACCATTAATATTTCTTCTTAACTATTCCACATACAAAAAATTACAACACACAGGAGATACATCATAACTCACATCTTCAGCTTTTTGCTATGCCAATGGGCTGTGCTGACAGACTTGACTTTAATCCAACTCATTTAAATCTGCTGTGCCTGTTAATTCTTATCTTATCATGAGACAAAGTTCACCATTCAGCCTTTTTTATAAAAGTACAAGATAATTTGAGAACCAGAGGCAATTAGTGAGGTGGCATGAAAGGTACATGGTACACAACTATTTCAGAAAGCATTCTGGTTTATCAGACCTATGGTGAACATAAACCAACTAACTATTGAAGTGCTCCAAGCCCTTCTGAAGCTCCACGTAGCTGCAAGGTAGATAATCTACTCTGGGTTAACTTTATGCAAGTATTCCTTATTATACAGGAAAAGCTGAGCCAGCATGATGTAGAGCTTTGCATACCTACCTCAGCAGCCATGGTTTGGTGGAGGCACAGAGCCAACTAAATATCAGAAAGACCTATGATACTTCTGCACTATCACTGAATTCAATACATTTCTCTGATCATCTGCAAGACAAGCACAAGTTCATGCCAAAAAGACAAGTGCTGGACTGACCCCAGAGCTCTCCTCCCACTCTGACTTTGTAGGTACACAGGTGAGCAATGATTAAATGGTCATGACACCCATGATATCATCCCAGGAACTGGTATCACCTGTTCTCATTGAATAACAATGATTCATTTGGCAAATATAATTTCAGTAAATTAAAAAACTCTTGTTCCTCTGCTATTGTTTCTTAACCTTTTACCTCACCGTTTATGGAAAGTCCACAATGATGAATTATTTTTCTTCAAATCCTTCCCTCAACCCATTCTCTAACCTTCCTAAAGGATATCCCACCTGATGGTTGTCAATTTTTTGTGGCATCCCAAAAGGACTCCATACTGCCTTTTCCTAGAAGGTCTTGGAAAAATTCCATTTTCTACCCAACAGGCAACCCCAAATTCCCATCAGTATTGTCATATTATGCCTCTTTTTGTAGGACATACTGCTGTCCCTGATCTCCAACTTGTGGCTTTTGCCTACTTTTAGCTTTTAAGTTAAAGGGAAAGTGTGTTGTTTTGGATCTTGGACAGCTTCAAACTCACAGCTGATATTTAGCAAGATAGAAATAACAGTCTGCATTTTTATTGTATAATTATGGGAAGAATGCACACAAAAGGTCACAGTCTATTGCCCTGCATCTTAGTTCAAGTCTTCAGCTGCCATAGGTTTGCAGAAGCCAGAAGCAGCCTCACCCAAGGACAGTCTCCCTTATGAGGTCCAGTGGTTCACACTGAGTTCCAGACAGGACTCCATTCTGGAGCAGAGAAGTGCCTTTCTCTGAGTATTTCAGCACTTCCTCTTCTGTCTGGAACTTCTAAAACATCATAAAGAAGGAATGTAGCAGTGGCTGTGAAAGCCTGACTGAAGCTTTTTACCTAAAAATTACTTGCTGTGTCAATGCTAGCTATATTTGCTGCTTTACTTACAGCTCAGAGTATTTGAAGATGTGGCTACATGGCACCTCAGGAACTGGAAACAAATTTTTATTTTAAATCTTTGGGGGAAAAAATGGGTCAAAAAACATTCCCCAAACCTAAGGTTCAAAAGGCAACGAAAATTTCCCTTACTATTTTTTTTATTACTATTTTGTGCAATGAAATAACATGGCCTTAAGTCATGCCAGGAAAGATTCAGATTAAATATTAGATAAAATAAGTTGCCCAGGAAGGTGGTGGAGTCACCATCTCTGGAAGTGTTCAAGAGGTGTCTGGATGTGACACTTGAGGATGTGGTTTAGGGGTGATTATGGTTCTAAATTGACGGTTGGACTAGATGATCCTGGGGATTTCTTCCAACCTTAAAGCTTCTGTGATTTTCTGTGATTTGTGTTTTTTCAAGTGTCCACAGTCTTTGAGGACTGATGCATGAAGGCTGGGCATTCTGAGCCAGCAAGGGTGTACTTACTAGATGATCAGTGAAGATTTTAAACACACTGTTGTGTACATTTAGTGGGGCTCCCTACTGCCACGGCCCACATAGACCACGAATGCACTTTGGCTTTAGAATGGAAATTATCTACATATGTATTACGATACTGACAACAACCAACTATGTGTGTGTGCATACATGCTTATCTAGGCATACTTATTTTCCATAAGACAGGTGCCCACAACTAAATAACGGGTACATAATTTATATTTGTAATGGAGAAATATTATTGTTGCATTAGGAAATCCCAGAATGTCAGGAAAGTATGATATAGAAATATCTGTACATTGGCCCTATTCTGAAATCCTCTTTGCAACCATATTTGTCCATTGCTAGAGGCATAACATTAAGCATGAACCTTTGATTTTAAAAAATATTTTCAGTATTTCACTGCAAAAATTATGTCATATGGCTAGCACTGAAACACATCCAGCCCTTATAGGAGATGCTCTTGGGATGATCAGAGCAAAAGTATCAGTGCCTGTACATGGATACACCAGTAGAGAAAATACCAGAAGGACTTGGGTCTACTTAATTCAAATTCTTTTTTTAATTGAAGAATGCTGTCATTGAATAGCTATACGCTGTAATATGTAAGAGAGAGAATTATTTCCTCTTTACTTCTCCTGTTGGGCAGTATAGCACAGAGTATTTAGTGCAGATTTTGAGAATAGTTACAATGTGTTAGTTGTTGATTTTCTGAGAACGTTGAAAGGAAAACAAACAAGGTTTTACATGAAGAGGACTATCAGTTATTTCCTGTTCCTTGGGGCACTCACAATTTATTTCAGAAGGCAGAGAAATAGCTTTCTGCTTAGTACCTTTGAAAATTATTAATTCACCCAAGGATTCCAGCTGGACCTAATTTGAGTCACTAGTTAATATGATCATTTCTGTTTGTATAAGTGGGAATGATCAAACCATCTCACATGTTGGATTCTGGTCTGCAGCACTTCATAGTGCATTTCAAAAACAGTGTTACGCTTAGCTCTATAGATCCCTGACCTTTCTTTGAAGAATATCTGCAGGGATGAACAAATAACACAAAGAAGGCTTGCAATAATGGTACTTGTGGCAAATAGTACAGGGATAAAGCAGCAGGAAATACTTGTTTCACCCTCCTGTTGCATATTCTTCTAGCTGAAGCTCAAGAGAGCTGAAGATGCAATCTGCTGACCAGATGACATTCCCATATCAAGTTTCTTTTCAAAAGGTATCATGTGGACCCATGCCAGCTGCTGCTGTCATGACTTTTTGATAGTTCTCCTTGCAAAGCCAGGTTGTTAATTCAAAAATCCTCGATTTTGACTAAAGTATAGAATTGTTTGACAAATATATTCATAAATTCTGGAGTAGGATTGCAGAACCTCAAACACCAAGCAATAACTAAGAACTTTTAAATACCATTACCTACACTGCTGTTCCATGATTGTTAAATTACTGGAAGACTGTTAAGGTGTCTAATATCTGTTACTGGATTATGTGAAGATTTATTTCATGCCTAAATGTAAACAAATATATTCATCTACACTATCTCTTCATTTTTAAAGATTCAGTTAAATATAACCTGCCTCTTACAAGAAGAATTTTTCTATTTTACATGTAACTTTTATATTTTTCATTCACAGAATTACACTAGAAAATACTTTCCACTGTATGAGGGAAGAACATATGCCCTCTTCCTCTCATCACTGCTTCTTCACGATGTTCAGGTAACTCTGAAAATACATATTTCTTTCTGTAGGCATTTAGACTTCAGGTCATTTCCCAGCGTTATTTTATGCTAGTCTCAAAGTCAAGCATAGATGTTTTGAGGTACCTTTTTGATGACTAACGAATGCCAAAGAGCAAAGGTGTACCTGTTGGCTCTCATGAGGATGACCAGCCTACTTCCACAAATCACTAAATGTGACTAATCCAATATCTGTAAGGAGTCTATCACTTTGATTACATACAATTTGCCTTGGAAAGCACAAAGATATAGCATTTACTACTCATGTTTATATAGACTTAAAAATTATCTCTGTGACTATTTTAATGAGTCAGCTGCCAAATAGTTCACTGTGATGTAATTATGCTCTATTCTTGCTTAGCATTTACTTTTGTATACATTCTTACCAAGACGGTGATTCATCAGTAAGATTAAGTAGTGAGACAATATTTGTAAATTGTATTCATATAGTAGGGACAGGATAAAAGAGAGAAAAATGCACTAAAGATGCAAAATTCAGACCTGATTAGCATAAAACTTCAGACTGGAATTGAAGTTCAAATGTGTGCTGGAAGTTAAGCTCTGAACAGAAAGAAGACTTCTTACTTAAGTGTATCGAAAATCTCACAGGCTGTCTTAAGAAAGTTTCAGCTCATAATTGCAAAACCTCACGAAATCCTAGTATTTCCACTTTCTTGATCTATCACACCTCTAGTTCATATAAATCAGCATCATGCTGCAGAATTAAGAGTCACATCAATGTACACTAGTCTGGAAAACAGTATCCTTTTAAGTTTTTTACTCAATTGGAAAAAACCTGAAAGCAGGATAGACCTGAAGTGGTTAAATAGAACTGAAATACCATTCTGCCCTGTTTTCCTGCCCTAGAAATGCCCTCTTCCAAATTCTGCTTGAGCATCCTGCCCTTAACAAAGTCCCTGAAATGCAGAACTGAAGGTTATAAGAACATCCTCATTTGCATCCCAGAACAGGCCTTAGAAGCTGCCATCACTCTTCCACTTTCAACTGAAAACACTGGCTTTTTCCTTGCCTCTCCCTCTGGAATATTTTAATTCTATAGCTGTGTTATTTAACTTGGTAAAGTATTTGTTTGGAGTAGTACGTGGAATGAAAGACATTATACAATTTAACATTCTATCCTATTGCCTCATACTTCTCTGAATAGATAATATCATTGAGTCAAATGGTTGGACAAAAAAAAAAGTCATGAGAACTGAAGATGTGTGGGCACTGAAATATTTCAAGAATTGAATAATGCTTTCCTTTCTCTGTTTAGTCTGACAGACAACAATATGTCTTGAACAGTTCGGGACTGAATGATGGAGAAGATGAAAAAGACATTTGAGAAATGCCTTTCTTATTCCAAATGCTTCACTTTGCCTCTTTAATAGTGTGTCCAAACCGGGCATAATGTTTCTTTTACTGAGGGAAATGTATAAACTACGTAAATAGTCCTAGTTACAATCTAGTTCCATCCTTCCTGACCTGCAAATAATGACTGCAAGTTTAAACTGGTCTTTGGTTCTTCAGGAAATGTTATTTTATTGTAACTTCTAATTGTGAATTACAATTATATTTGTAATTGAAGAAGCCTGTGGTTTTTCTTAACATGAGGAAATCTCTAGCATTTCTAGTAGCCAAAAACCTTCAGGCTTCTAGGAAATGTCCAGATTTCTTTAACAATGTAAGCTAGGGCCAGAATATGAAACTCCTCCTTGAATGAAGACAGCATGATCCTGCACACAACAGAGAAGACTTTGTCAGTGTAATTTTCTCAAAGCTGGGCTCTTAATTATTTAGAAGTTCACAAAATAAGACGGTAAACATTTTATTTATATTAGTTTGTTGCAGGCCTGGTCTCCTCTAGTGCCAACCATGGTCTTCATACTGTGGGCATTAGGAGTACGTGGTCCTCTCAGTGCCTGGAAATTCAGCAGCTGCCTGCAGCACCTTGTGCCCCAACTTTCCTCCACAAACTGCCTTCAAGGTGAGCCAAGGGCAGAAGGTGTGGGTCTTTTCCTCACTTATTGAAGATACACGGAGAAGCAGCCAAAATGACACACAAAAATGACACTTTACAAGCTGAAAGTGCAGCACCAATGGCTGGAGATCAATCACTGATGGATGTACTAGATTAAGATCTCTGTCCTGTGTACCCAAGTAGCAACCTGCTTTATACCTTTTTTAGAATTACATTATACATTTTTTAGCTTGGTCTATCTAAGGATAACACACTACAATATAACAATGATTTCTGTAATGATGTGTGCAAACTCACAGAGATTGAAGGACTTTGAATTCGTTAAAATCTCATGTTTTTCATATATCATATTTGCCTGAGTCACACTAAACCGATATCTTAGGTTCCTCACAAACTCGAGAGTACAAACAAATGTTTTTGGAATACACATTTTTTGTGCGGCCTCTAAAAGCATCTTCCCTGAGCTTGAAGATGCTGAATGAAATTGACACTTGCAGTGCCATCAGCTAGCCTAGACAGACCCAGATGGATGGGTTGCTCTGAAATCTCATAGTCCAGAAAACCTGCAGGGATGCCCCATGAGAAGGAATCTGGAAGTCCTAGGAAACCTGCTAGAGACAGTAGTCTTAACATCCTCTGGCTATCTGAACTCAAGGACTTTCAGACACATTATAGTCAATTTTAAGGAAAACTCTGTAGAATCTGCAAATTTTAAGATCAAGAAATGGGAAATGTCTGAAAAAACATGTGAATTTAAATTTTAGAATAAATATATTTTGTCCTTGATAGGTCATTTATTATACTGTAAAGAAGGACTTGGGGGTACTTGTGGATGAGAAACTGGACACAAGCAAACTGTGTGCACTTGCAGCCCAGAAAACCAACCATATCCTGGGCTGCATCAAAAGAATCCTGACCAGCAGGATGAGGGAGGTGATTCTGTCTCTCTATTCCACTCTCATGAGACCGCACCTGGAGTGCTGCATCCAGCTCTGGATCCTCAGCACAGGAGAGACATGGACCTGTTGGAGCAAGTCCAGAGGAGGGCCACAGAAATGAAACACCTCTCTTGTGAGGATGGGCTGGAAGAGCTGGGGTTTGGGAAGATCTTACGGCAGTCTTTCAGTAGTTAGAGGGGGTTTATAGGAAAGATGAAGACAGCTTTCTAGTAAGGCCTGTTGCAGTAGGTTTTTAAACTAAAAGATGGTAAATTCAGGCTAGATAAAAGGATGAATTTTTTATGAGAGTGGTGCAACCCTGGAACAGGTTGCCCAGAGAAATTGTGGATGCGCCATTCCTGGAATCAAGGTCAGGTTGGATGAGGTTTGTTTCAGAGGCAGTTGGACTAGGTGACCTTTAAACGTCCCTTCCAATCCCAGCTATTCTATACTCTCAGCAGATCTTCTACATCATAAATGTTACAGAAGCCTAAAATGCTACAAGTTATTTTAAGAATCCACCTTCAGTCTGGCTAAGACTAATTTCCTAACACCCTACAATATATCTCAAGGATGAAACTATTTCACAATACCTTTTTTTTGTAAAAGTGGCAGCACTGTATTTCAAGAGTTACATGGAAACACACATCACCTTGCCTGAGACATGTCTGAAAAAACAGCTGTTTTTCCTTTGCAGAGCAGCATGAAACAGGGACTGAGTGAGTCAAGTTATAGAAATTTTCCTTTCTAATAAAATTGAGGTTAGACATGGAAAATTATCACATGAACAAATGAGAGCTTGAAGCCTAATAGAAACATTTCAAAGAACTCAGGGAACTTGCCTATCCTATTCCTGAAGAAAAGAGACTAAAAATAAAATAATACAATTGTATTTTCTTATGACCCAAGTTGTAATGGTTTTAAATTGTTTAAAAATCCATGGGTTGGGTATATCCTATTTTTAAACAAAGACATTTCTAAAAACTTTAGACAGTTACAATACTTCAGACAATATTGTTACTTGCTACATGTGATCAGTTTTCAGTAGACTATACTTTGTTTTTGATATGTCCATGTACATTTCTGACACCTTGAAAGAAATTACAATCATTATCTCTGACATTTCAGCAGCATTAACATATTTTATGAGAAATACAATGTTTTTATTTAAGTAACATTTTGTCCCCAAGAAGGAAATAGTTTGCTTTAAGGCAGGGACTTATAAAACAACAAATTAACGCCTTTTTTCCTGTCTGGTCCCCGAGCTCCACAACAAGCCATGAAAGGACTGTGCCCTGGAATGGGGGAGAACCTACCTACAGCTCGTGCTTTAGTGGTGGCATAGGCCTGCCCAGGAGATCCAAAAAGCCTTTTCCAAACTTCCAACACTGTAAGTCTCAGCTTCACAGTAGGAGCCTGAGACCCCTTCCAGCAGGGTGGCGAAGCCCAGTCAGGCTGCAGACCTGGAGTGTGCAGCCCTACCCTGGAAATGCTCCTGCAGCTACCTAACCCAGAGCTGCAGATGCTGCCTGGCAGTGTTAAATCTGGCCAGGGTCAGAATCCAGGTCAGGCTCAAATTCTCTGAAAGTTTGTTAAAAATGAGACACTTTGGACAAGACATTCAAGACTCAACAAAAAGGCATTTTTAAAGTAAATTCTTTTACTGTGAAATTCACAACAAATACCAACTGTGAGTTAGCTCATTACACAAACAGCAAAGGACTGAATTTTGGCTAGCTTCAGTAACTCAGTCTATTGCTCTTTCTGAAGTCTCTAGTGAGATGCTAATTAAGCTTCTTGTTTCTCTTGATACCTATCTGAGTGTTATCATATTATCAGATTTTTTTTACAGTCACTAATAGGTATTCTCACAAAAGCCTCTAACACAGGAAAATAATTATCCCCATCTTGAAGCCAAAGCATAAAAGACTGGCTGTAATGTACATGGTTGGTACAGGGTATTTGTGGATGCACCAGAGCATTAACCTGATTTTTGAGTTCCTACTCCAGTCTGCTTTGCTGACCTTAGAACTTCTGTTTCTATCTTTTTTTCCTGTTACTGCAACAGTACAGTCTCAACGCCATATTTTTGTCTTTCAGCTGCATCTATTTAATTATGAGTCAGTATCCCAAAAGAAGAACAAAGTGGTTATACTTCAATGTGAATTTTCAGAATGTTTATCTGGTTATAGATATATGAATGAAAATAATGCATGAGCATATAAATAGAAAATTAGAGCTTTATTGTGGCTTCTTTGAAAGCCTGGAATGCATCTCAGAAGACAAAAACGGAAACCAAAAAAAAGTCTTTATTCCAGCCGATAAATGTTTGTCCTTTCCATTTTTAAATCCATGGCAGAGAAGGCTAATGAAACAAGCCCACCAGCACTGGCTAAATATATTAATTTAACTTTTATTTTGAACATAAGAATACTTTAAAAAAAAAAGTGATTTTAAGGTGTTTAATTAATCATCATATAGATGAAAATAGCTAAGAATTATGAGTGTTAAATGCTGAATTATTCTGAGTATGATATTTAATTTTTTTTTGCCAGAAACATTACATTTTTTTCTTTTGTTAGCTGAATGTGGATTTTGAAATAGAATCAATTCCTACAGAGCTGCTTTTGACGGTCAGAAAAATATAAACTATGGCCTCAGATCATCTTCTTGCGTTACACAGTGATTCCCGAACAAATTAAGAGCCACCTCGAGGGACTTTCCAGACTTTTTTCCTGTGATTGTGGGTTCAGTTATCCCATTCACCACTAGCAGTATCTCCAAAACCTAGAAAAGTTTATTCTCATTCTTAGTTTGAGACTAGAAGCATAGAGGACATCCGAAAAAGATAAAAAGCCAAAGTGCTGAGGTGGATCTGACATGACTTTGTAGGAATTTGGACTTTAGTAACTTCAGTACAAGTTGAATTCCCAGTTCCGTTCTCCCAAAGTCTTTTGGGGAGACAAGGACATCCATTGCCACATATGTAGGCTGGGAGTGTTTATGGAGCGCCAGCGCCATCCCTCCTCAGTGACCCTCAGTGCTCCACTTGCCTGTGATTCAGATAGGATATTTAGAAGCAGAACCTTTTGTTCTAGGAGAGGAAGGGCTACATAAGTCCTAATCCTTTGTTTTTGGCATCACAGGAGTATCCACAGCAACTAAATGTGATGTGATACAGAAAAGAATGTGACTTCAAGTGCCAGCAGCTGGTGAATGCCTGAGGTGCAAAAATCCTGTTGTCATGCAGATACCCCAAGCAATCCCATATACATGAAGCAAATGAAATACACACCTCTGAAATACACACAGAAAAAGGTTGGTTTTTGGCAAGTGTCAGTTTTGCATCCGACTTTAGTCACTTTAGTCACCACAACAAAATACTTTGAGGGAACCAAAGATGGCAACAAAATCTCCAAGGCACCTGTCAGTCACTGGATGGCTATTTATTTAAAAGGTCAGTGAGAAATATAAGTAACTACATCAAATTTCTGAATTTCCCACTGTGTTTTCAGAGTTCACTTACTATCTGTGTTAAATAAACAATATAGATGAGAAAACCAAGGATAAACCCAAAGTGTGGAGAGCAGTAAACTGCTTACAAGTTGGCCCTAGGACTTTGGACTTGGGAAAGTTCTTTTCCCAGACTCACCTCAGATTTGCCTTAAGAGTAAGACAAAGACCTTTTTGTTGTGTCTTTAGAATACCTAGCACAATGGGGCCCTGATCCATGACTGCAGCCTCTGGGCATTGCCACAGTACAAACAAATAACAATAGCTTGCAGCCAAAGACATTGCTGAGAATTGCTTAGTAGGCAAGCAAGCTTCTTATAGAAGTGTGTGCTCTGAGCACTAGCTCAGTTCACACAGCCTGGGTTTTCAGAGCACTCTTTGTTGAAAAAAGCAACTGTTGGAAATATCCTCTTGACCCTGAATCAGGGCCAAGAAGATAGAAGATATTAGAGCCACTTTTCTGTACATATTACATCACTGAAAGAGTCTTCCAGGATGTGAGTTTGGTGTGTGTTTGACCAAGGCCTGCTCCAGTGTCACAGCACTCATGTAAAACACTCATGGAGCAAACACATAGTAGGAAATAATTACACTACACATCTGTTTATTTATGTAGTGCATAAATAGACAAGACTGAAAAAAAAAAATCTGCCATTTCAGGCATTGGACTGGTACACTGAAAACATGTACCTGTTTCCTGGCTCTGGCACAGATATTTGCATGCCTTTTGGCAATTCACACCTTTCTTTTCCTCCTTAAAACAAAAGGAAAACAAGAATACTTCCCCTGTCTCACAGGCATCATAAAGATTCCCAAGCACTCTTAAACATTCAGATGCTGTGTGATGAGGCCAGGGAGATATGTAGAAATTTAGACAAGTCAGTCACTGAATTTGGGATGAGAACTAAAGCTGAAGTTATACAGCAAATAATTCTCAGGTTGCATTGCTTCCACTGCATTTTTCCACCTAAATATGGATGGGTCTGGCTTCAAAAATGTTACAGCCTTTCAGTAATTCCCTAGCTCCACTGAATTTTGCATTTCTTCAGTAGTTAGAAAACAGCGCCAGTTTTAATGTGTACAGATTGTGTGAAAGCTGAGCAATTATCTTGACTTTTGAAAACTATGGCAGTCTTTCTGTGTCTAGGTCCATGACCACAGGGAGAATATCCAAAATATATTTTCCAGGTCATTAGATATATTACACACCAAGTCTAACACAGGTTTTTTTAGTTAAATCATATCAGTAAAGCCCCTTTTTAGAGTGCCTTCGCTACTGAAAGTGAGCCAACACAGGGTAGGGCTGCACTCTGGTTCTTGCACTTCAGTTTTGTCAGTTTTTCATGTGAACAAAACTCTGTCTTGACATTAGATTTTAGACCATGACTCTTGTTTATTTCTATCTAGAACAAAGTCTGTAGACAAAGTCAATATATTTTATCAGATTAACTAGCAGCCAAGCTTTCAAGCACACAGGTCATTCTTCCAGGCCTTTTTTTCATTCTCTGCCATTGTAGGCCTCACCTTAGTCATTTCTTACAGACAAAAAAAAGACAGCTCAAGAAAGTCATTCCCTGTTGCTGCATCTGCCATCCGCTGGGACAAAAAGATGAAAACACGGCAAACATCACTTCCCTATGAAAGAACCGGGGAAATGCTGAGATACAAGTGGGCCAGCCTGTTTAATGGTGCACACAGGCTCAGCTGCACAATGGCGTAGCACCATCCTTGCTCTAAGCACAGTTTTTCACCTTCTTGCGCAAAAATTTTATCACATGAAAAACTCTGAGCCTTGTTTATTCTGTTCTCTCAGACATCAAGAATTTCTTTAAGGCATATGGATATACACAAAGCATTTTTTTCCTCTTACCAAAAAAGACACCAAAGCTGTAGTTTTATTCCCAACAGTTAGCTGTTTTCCCACCCATCCAGCAGTCCTTCCTGTCGCGCAACTCTTTCTTTCACAGCTGAGGTATCTGACATGATTGATTTTTGGGGGTTATCTTGCCTTCCCTCTGTAGTTCTCCCTGACATTTCTGTTCTGCGGAGAACAATTCAGGTGTTTTCAGAATGCTCAGGCAGCATATGGGGACCCTGCTTATCAGCAGTTACATCCAAGCACAACGGCGGTGGGTGGTGGCAGAAGTGGGGAGCTGAAGTGGTACTCCTGTTGTGTAGGGGGAGCTACCCCACTGGGCAGTAGAAACTTCTGGCAGTATTTCTGTCTCTCATACTAGAGGCAGGAGATAAAGTATAGGAAGAAAGTAAGGATCCAACCTGTCTCTTGAACATGGGATTGAAGGGAACTATGTTTTCCATATAGACACAGGGGTAACAATTGGCACAAAATGCAGACATTTAGGGGGAGAATTAGAGTATAAGAGCAACTGTAGCAGTTTAAAAGACACAGCACCATTAATGATTTTTTTCAGTCAGACCCAATTACAACTGTTTACAGAGTCCTTTCTCTTTCCCTCAGAGGCTTTGGCTGAGTTCCCATTATTTCCGGGACCAAACCCAATTATGCCACTGACCACAGCATTCTGACTGCTTATTGCAATTCCATGGCAAGGACAGGGAACTCCCAGAAACAAGAAAGAGATTGATTTGCTCCACGCTGTACCTGGAAACAGCTTCCAAAGCAACATGTTATGCCAAATAACTATGCCTCAGAGTAGCCAATTAATTTGTGCAATTCTAGATTAAAACTAAGACTATTCCTTATCTTTTCTTTTTTAAAAGCATTTTTTCCAGGTAAAAAATATTGACAGAGTTTCTCCTTGGCTGAAATTTCAGAGCTCTGTATTTCCATGAACACAGCACCAGGAGACAATTAAAAGGTGGTGAGTTGGGGAAAAAGGGTGTTGGGGTGAAGTAGGATATATCGGGTTAAACTTAAGAAGCCCTTGTACATACCAGGGAAACCATCAGTTCTTAGAAAAATCCCATGTTATCCCAGGTCTGACCTGTCTCAGCAAATGTGCTTACTCACACTGGCAAACAAACGTGTTTGAAATGCACTGCAAGATGATTTATTGACATATTTCATGCCATCATTTCAGTTTATATCAGCATTCAGGCAGGCTGATCTCCTCTTCCACTCAAGATTGTTTTCAGCTTTTCTGTCATTACAGAGTGCCATAAGATATTAGCAACCAAGGAAAAAAATACACAGGACAGAATAGAATCTCTCCCTCGAAAAAAACAGTTGAGAGTCCTATGTGAGTATAAGGCAGTTCAGTAAGTACAGAGCAAGCACAGCAGCATGTGACAGCTGCAGAAGGAATGCTCTGTGGAACAGATAGCATTTCAGGAGGGCTTAAGTCACAACAAAGTGAGGTGAGATTTGTAAGAACTAGCATTTCTAAGCGAGCCCTTTGGCAAACTCTGAAAAGAAGACACTTTGAGGGACTAGGTTATGAGAAGTGGAACCACTGGCTAAAATTAACCTAAGTATGTGCAAGCCAGCAGGAAAGTAATTTTAGTTTTTGTGCAATGCATAAGAAATGCATAAAGGTCTTCGAGCACATAGGCAAGTATGGGAATACTTGATAGTTTTCAAGTCTTCTAATCAGATTAAAGAAAATATCATCACATTAGACATGGATGCTTTTCAGATGGGCGAAAAAATGGGCATTTGCCAATTAACCATATCAGGGACTTTTCCTCCAAACTTTACTTAGCTGAAGTTAACTTGGTGATTTCCCTTACAAGGCACAGCACTTTTGGGAAACTATTACTGTCACAAACATGGTGAAGGCTTCATGGTCAACTTCAGCATCTCAAAGTCTAGTGTCATCACACAACTTTGATTTTTCTTATCTTGAAAGCTGGTTTGACAAAGTTAAATACGAAGACAGAAACAGACAATATCTTCTCTTCCACGACTACGTCCCAAGAAAGTTTTAAACTGGAACTGGAACGTGCTTTCTCTTCCACTAGGTTTTTTGGGGTTGGTTTTTTTTTAGTTTCTAAATCTCATTTTACTCACTCAGCACTCACCTCCTCCTATTTTCGTCTGCACTCAGAAGCCAATGCCCTGCACAGTCCTAGGTCTGGCCATCATAAAACAATTCAGTCAGCCCAGCCCAGGATTCAGAGCTGAATTTAATGGAAGTCTAGGCCTTGAAGGCCTAATGCTTCAACAATTAATCATTTTTTTTCCAGAGATTAGGAAATCCTCTGAAGAACCCTAATCCAACTAAGTAGGTGCCCTACTTTCAACATGAGTCTCCTTTGTTGAAGTGGAACAAAGAAATACATAGGAAAGTATACTTGAAGGCCCCAAAGGAAACCTGAAAGATGAGGCAGGAATAAGGTACAAGATTCTGATTCCTAGTTGCACATGAAAAGTATTCATTCAATACAAGTTTCTCAAATTACTTCACTAATAAGCAGCACTGAAAAGAAAAAAATATACACACAATAACTTTCTATTGGCTCTTGGGTGCAGTTGGACTAGATCTCGCAGAAATCTGAAAAGAACAAAGCCTGTCATTCTCTGATGAATTCTCACCTTTTTCCAAAGAGAAGCCACAGTTTGTATGAATAATAAGGATTTATTTTCTCTGGCCTGATTTTGAGGATTTCTAGTAGACATAGGAATAGTGTCATTATTGTAATCAACAGTGACAGCAGCACATCAGTTCACTGGTAATATTACTGAGGTACTGAGCTGCTATAGCCTAAAGTACCATACTTCTCACCTGGATGGGCTTGTGCATTCCACCATTACACAATATGTGGCCAAGTATTTTGTCACATGGAAACTGCTTGAGATGGAAGAATATAAATGCCCCCTCTCACAGCTGCAGACAACTGGATATTACTCCACTCTACACTTGTTCCTAAGCAAAAATCAAGCTATTCATGTTGTAACACTCCCCCAAGTGACCATCTGGAAGTGATAAGTCTTACTTTTATCTGCTTTCTCCACATCTGTATTCCTATTGTTTTCTTTTCTCTCTCTGTGTCCCGCCTTTCCTTGTCTTTCTGCTCTTCTTTTTCATCACTACTTTTTGCTACAGTTAAAAGCAAAGAAATAGATGTTTCCTTTCTTGAAGCTGAGCTTTTGCACATCTTGTGACCAGAGACTCCTATGGCTAAAGCAACATTCATGAGCCTCCATAGCTGCAAGGCCAAATACTTCAAAAGAATTTGAAAAGGAATGACTAACTGTTGTGGTTTAGGACTGGTATTCCCCAATTCAATGTTCCCAGTGAAACACTCCAAAACATGCGCTGCTCATTCACTCTCCGCCTGCCCTTCCTCCTCCCCCTGTGGTGGGCTGGAGAGGAGAATTGGAGGCACAAAAAGGTGAAGATCACAGGTTAAGAGGAACTGTCTGGAAACATCAATGAGATACAAAAATGAACAGTCACAGCAACAATATTAATAACAGAGTGTACAAGAGGCAAACAATGAACACGTGAGCACGCACTAGATGGAAAATGGCAATACCCAACCAGTCCACAGCACTTCCTGAGTGGAAGGAACCCGTTCCCAACCACCCCCTGCACACGGTGTGAGGCTGTGTAGAATAACCTCAGGGTCCTAACCATGCCCCTCCTGGCTAGTGCAAAAACTAACCCTGTCCTGGCTGGAACCAGGACACAGATGAAGAAGAGATGCATCTTTCCAATGCAAGGGCAATGGTAATTAGCTCATAGACTGATACTAGCAGTGTTAATTCCTTTATGTACCTTCTGTTCTTTAGACGGTATTACAAAATTGTGGTTATTACTAATATCTATGGCTTCTTTTTTTTTTTTGTCTATGTCACTATATTTTGGGGATGTTTACCCCAACTTTATCTCTCATCTATCGCTCTAGTGCTGTTTTACTGGTCTCCCAGAAGAAGCACCTTCTAATACCATACTACTGCCTGCCTTTCTGCCCTCCTTCTCCCTCTCCTTGTAGTTTCTTTAATCTGTTTACTTTATACAGTTAAAACCAAGCACAAGCATTTATAGCTATGTTTTAGGTGATTATATTCCTTTCTGTTTGCATTTCTGCATTTCAGAAGCTTTATGAATCTGTTAGGGGCCAATTTTGGGGGCCAGTAAAAGTCAGGTTCTAGACTGATCATGGTATTTCAAGTCAGAAATGTAACAATTCATTTAAAAGACCAGTTCTCACATTAATTCACCTTTATAATAAAACCCTGAAGCAATAAAGGACCACAAAACCAAATACTGATTCAACATGAGACAATGGCTCACTTCAGGTTTAGTGACTATTAAGATACTATATTTATTCTTCAACCCCCATACATATGGTGGAACTTGTTTTTCATGTACACTGTAGAATTTGTATTGTATGTGTTGAAAGACTTTTTTTTTTCTTCCTGGTAGTGGGGAATCTGTGTTATTTGCACATTGCAAAACTTGTTCCACAGGTATGTTGTGAAATTTTATTGGGTATTTCACAGTTTGTGATTGATGTCATGTAAAAGTTGTCCAGCTCAGCTTCGTATTTTACTGATTTATGAGTTCTGCATAAATTTTTGCTGTTTGTTGATTCATTGTTTGATTTTCCTGGGATGCAAGGCTAATACTACCATTTAAAAAGTCAACACTAACTTGTACTTTCCTTTATGACCCAGCAAGAATTGTTAAAGCACAAACTGTATCTGTGTGTATGTGTGCATATCTGTGGAATATAGTAGTATTCAACCCTGGTTGTCTTAAATAGGTGTTTATAAAATTGAATTTACTGGAAATAGAGTTCCCACTTGCTTTTATAGAAATATGTGTTTATATTTGATACTATCAGTGGGGTAACCCCAGTAATTGTCTGATTACCATGTGTTTTGAATAGGCAGTGACCACTGTTAGTGAGTTTCACACAGTGAACTGACATGTATTGTATCTGACTGAGTGTATAGCCTGAGAATATATATGGACCAGGACACTAGAAATGCTGTTAAGGATCCTCAGTGAAAGGGAAAGCATCTGTTCCTCTTCATGAACATTTAGGCCTACATTTATTTTCCCAACACAGTAAATCATGCCAGCCTTCTCTAAGCTTCCCCTGCTTCCTTTCTCTTTGTAAGTGACAAAAGTGCTCATGTTTTCTTAGGAAAACTTAGACCATTCTATAGTTGAAGATGAAATATGTGTAAGAACAGTAGGATTACTTAAAGTGTCAAGAGGCAGACACTATATGACTTAAACGAACCTTAAGACCTTATCTGTCTTTGTCTCTATTTTTGTGTGTAAAATACAATGAAAAAGGATAAGACATGATGTACCCACACATCCCTTTTTTCTGCAGTTCCAAGCAAGTCTAAGTTCTAGGCAATTAAAATCTCTTAGCTTTATTTTTAAATTACCACACATTCATTTTTTGGTGCTAAATCATTTCAGTGATTGAATTAACAGCCTTTTCAGTTTCATAGGCTGCTACACCTCTAGTCAAAGTATACCAGGACTAATATAATTAATGTTTCCCTTTCACCACTTTGTTTAAAGAACTGTGCTTGTAACAGAGCCATTTTACCATGCTCACACTCCAACCGCAGTCCATTATTGTTAGTATCTGGATCACTTTACAAACGCAAACTATTACAATTATTCATGTCTGAAATGGCTTCTACATTTCTTGATCTCAGCTGGAGCCAAACAGGAGCACCAAAATACTACAGGAAATGTTTTCTTTGTAGTATATTTGGGCATACCCCAAAAACATAATTTTAGGAGCATTAGGCTGCTTATAAAAGCAGGCAAGCTATTGTATTCTCCTTCACCAAAAATGAGCTTGAATTTCCTTGAGGTTTGTCTACTTCTGTGCTACTAACAAAATATTAATTTACATGGGGAAAAAAATGAAGGCGTGTCTAAACTGACTTCCCTTCCAGAAATTGTTAAGTATTTTACCTTCCACAAATCAACTTTCTTATAAATAGATCTCCCTGAATAAAGTTCAGAGAAGGTTCAAAAGAGGAGGGCAAAACCAGACATCATTCCTGTGGCATCCTGGTATCTCCATTGCAATGACACCACAGTAGGGCTGGTTTGTGCCCAGCACTTAGAAAAGCATTGAGATCTGGACCTCAGCTTAGGAAAGTGCTCCCCACTCAGCTGTGGAAAGGAGGGAAGGATGACCACTACCTGAAAGCACTAATTTGAAATCATAAACCTTGTTTCATTATTTCAAAAATCTAACTCTGAATGGCAAATTTTTTTTCCTTTTATCACCAGCCTTCAAGTTTCCACTCCTAGGGAAGCAGTGGCGGCCAGCCATGCATCGAGAAAACTCGCGCTGTCCCAGGCTATGCCAGGTCACAGCAGGCAGGAAACCATGCTGGGCTGTCTGAACCATGGCTGCTTCAGGTCAGTGGGTATTTGACTTGCACATACCTGAAGTAATGTGTGCAGCATTATAATCACCCTTCTCAAACGAGTGAGTTTTTTTCCTCCACATGCATGCATTCCCAGAGGGACCAAACCTTTTTCTCAGTATGCACATAAGATCTGCTGCCAAAACATGAAAGATGATGAGCAAGAAGATGTTATTGTTTAGTTTCAACAGAAGAAACTATTGTTTAGTTAGAAAATGGATAATTATCATCTAATTAATCAAAGCGATCTTTAATCTGAAGAGGATTTACTTTAGAACAGAAGTGTTGGGAAACAAAGTCAACTTCCTCCCCACCCAAACTTTTCTGTTTTTCTCACACTGAAGCAGAAATAATTCATTTTGAAAGTTCAGAAATAGTTGATGAACTCTTGCTTCTTCCAGCTCTTCTGTGTTGTGTCTGCACTTCTGGGTTCCAGATAAATCTGGAAGTAAATGTGAAGTAATGGCCTCATGGCATTTTGGCAGGAACCTCTGGAAACCTCACAAAACAGCTTTATCCAGACTCAAAGCTGATTTTAAAAGAGAATAACTTCAGCTATTTGAGAAATGGATTCTTTTTGTCAGAAAACTTACTTTTTCATGTGCCAGTAGGCATGATCAAAAACCATCTAATTAAAAAAGCCATGAAAAAAATATACAAGAATCAAGTACAAAAATTTATGGAGACAGCTCCAAGGTGACAATGCTATATCTGAATCTAGTTCAATATTGAGGACATTTAGATACAGAAACAGAACGCATGTTGTGGTCTTATTTCCAGTGTGAATCTAAACCAAACAATCTTTACAATTGTTCCTACCCCTCCCAAGTTAATGTATTAATCTAGCTGTGTATAACATACGTATTGCCAGCACATATATAAACTTAAGTTGCTGTCACACCAGAATCTACTTTCACATGCAAACCTAGCTTTAAAAACCAAGTATGCAGCAAGGAGGTTGTCTCTTTGGGTGACAGAAAGCACTTTTAGCTGGAAATAAAGGGGCCATGGCTTTCATAGTGAAAGAGACAGTTATGTAGTAATAAAAGTCTTATAGAGTGGCAAGGTAGGAGGGCCTCATGTCATGCTATCTGCCTACGGACCACAGTGGCTGTTCCTCATTCCCTGTGATGGGGAGCAAAGACAGGATTATGGTAGTTCACTTTGCTCATTAATCTTCTAGATGATATAGGCATTTATGTTCTCTGAGCCTCATATTACCATGTGTAAATTCAACATTATATAAATGTATTTATTTCTAAAGATCTGAAACCTTCCACATTTATATGTATGCTGGGGTTACATATATTTTTACATTAAAAAGCCACAAGCATGTAAGTTTTTACTGATCTCCATTTTTAATTTTGCTAAGTGAAAATCAAATTCTGCAAAGTGTATTTTAATATGTACAATGCCTTGACTTTCTGCTCATTTCAATACTCATTATCTGTTGTTACTGCTTCAGAACTAAAACAATTCTTAAAATCATGGCTTTGTTAAAGACCAGCAGAGTTTTGTCTGGCTCAGTGCTTAATAAACATTATTTTCTGGTAAGATCTGAATTGTTTTTCCCAAAATTTTTCCATTGCTTTATTTCTGAGTATTTGAACACATGTAGATTGATTTGACCCTGCTTCTTACAGAGTCCCTAAATGTTATGCAACACTAACACCAATCAATATCAAAGCTGTGTTCTGTGCCACTGAACATTCATTCTTTCACTATATTTGCACAAAAAAATTCTGCCACAGAAAGTCTGAGCAACGGGAAAGCATTTGCTTGTCCCTGGCAAAAGGTCCTACACAGCACCACTTTGGGGCAGCACCACAACTCATTTTACATGGTCACCTTAAACAAATCCTTTCCAAATGAAAATCACAGCAGTGCTGCAGGACCTGACACACTGATCTCTAACCACTGCTAATGCTGGGCAACAGAATTCATTCTGTATTCTCACAAGGGTGTGTTCCAAAGAGCCCTCCTGACCCATACATCAGAAAGTTAGAAAACTTAAATCAAAATAACACTTCACTGGAAAATAAGCGGATTCAAATTTTTAAGCTGTGCAAAGCAAAATTGAAAGGCATGTTTACAGGAGCCTGGACGCCAGCTAAGATTTCCGAGTTTCATATTCAGATGTTGGATCCAGTTTTCAAAAAACAGTACTAGAGAAGAATGTTCACATTATGAAACGTTACAAAGAATAAATCTGCTGTTCTGAAGGTGAAACAACACAAAGCCACCTGTGCCTTCATAGCCCTTGGCAGGGCTATACGTACATGAGGAAATGCAGATGAGTGACTTAAAAGCATATCTGTTTACGTATATAACATACAAAGGGTATATTTACCAGGAGGCTGACATTAAGGATCATGAAGGGCATATCCAAAATGCACCAGGGACTGCAGAAATATCTTAAGGACCCTTGTAATAAATAAGCCATTAAGCAGATTCAGTGTCTACAGCTTGCTGATGAAAGCTGCTGAAATTATTATTCATGCTGGAAGTTCACCTAACAATAATCTACTATGTGCAGTGTTTGCAGAGAAGACAGCGGTGCCTGGATAAAAATAGGTACCCTAAAATTCTCTACAGGTGTGTAACTCTTTGAATCTCCTCAGCAAAATGTCAACCACGCTGTATAATCACAAAAACGCATGTGCACATAGATGTAAGCACACAAACAAATTTCCCATCCAAGAACCAGGTAAGCTGGTTCACCCTCCTATTGGGGAAATGAGCATACTTGTGCTTTAATCTTTTCCTGTGGGGAGGTGTCCTGGTTCCAGCTAGGACAGAGTTAATTTTTTGCAGTAGTGCAGTAGTTAGAATGGGGTATGGCCAGGGCATGGAGGTTATCCTACACCACCTCACATCATTGCCAGTGTGAGGGGAAAGGAGCCTCTCCAGAGAAGGGGTTCCTCCCAGTGGAGTGAGCGTGGCAGAGGAAGCAATGGGGTAATGTCAGTTCCAAACCAGAGGGAGAGGTTGGGTGAGGCCTCCGAGCAGGAGGGAGCGGTGGGGGTGGTGCAGCAGAGGGAGCAAACGGGTATTTTCTATTGTCAGGAGTTTCCAGGGTGAGCAATAATGTTTCTGTTCTTGTACCCTCTGTTTTGTTTCTGTTACTGTTCATTTTCTTATCTCACTGCTGTTTCCAGTAAGTTGTTCTTATCTCAACCCACAATCTTTACCTTTTTTTGCCTCCAATTCTCCTCTTCATTCTGCCACAGAGGAGGGTGAGGGGAACGTGGAATGAGAGAAATGGCTTGGACTCATTTCAGGGGAAATACTACATTGGAGAATACCATTCCTAAACCACGACAGGAAGAAAAGAGAACTGTTCATCACGAGTGCCCAGCATAGCTGGAAGGGGCAGCTTGTGTCCTAGACAGCCATAGAAAAAAGTTTTGTTCTCTTCTTACTGAACCATCCTGGCAAAGGGTCACTGTAACCCACAGGCCATCATGTTCTTCTGTTCCTAGTGAGGTGTAATGACAAAGGTCACTTTCCCAGGCCTCAACCTTCCCTAGAATGACAAATGGGATGTTTGTATCATTTCCCTCATCCCAAAATTACTTACTGTCTTTTCCCCTTTCTTACTAATTAGTCTCTTCCCATAGACGAACCCTTAAGTGATGTAGAAAGGTTCTGGTATGAAGCTACACATACTTTTAGTAAACCCTTCTATTTTGTTGTCTTAAGCCCGTAAAGGCCATCAGTGACAATCCAGTGTAACCATGTAGTTGACTCTTCCATCTCTCCTTACAGCGAACTGCTGACAAGACTTGCTTTTGCAAAAGGAGATTGAATAAAGACAAAATATCCTAAAGCAGCAAGTCCCTAAAAAAAAAGTAACCACCTTGGATTCAGTTGCTGCAAAACTGCTGGCTGAAATTATTTTCACTCATAGCCCATGCAAAGCCAGTGCCCTAAAACTAGAGTGTGGAAGGGCAGTTCACTGCAAGTGATTTCTGCAGGCAGCCTAATTGCCTGGGCTAAGCAGAGACAACTGCACGTGCCTGCCTGACTTTCAGTGTACAAAACATGATCAGGAAGAACATTTGGTCAGGAATAAAATTTTGGCTACTTCTTGTGTCCACAGAACAGAACAGAATTTGAGGACTTTGGTCCTGACCTCTGGGTCAATACCCATAGGCGGCCTGAGCTGAAGCACCTCAGTTAAATTATGAGATTTCTTTTTTTTCTGGATGTGTGTGGGGGTGTGCTGGGGGCAGGGAGGAGGGGTAGTGGGTAGGAGGAGGGGGTAATATGTGCTTGCAAAGCACTGTAAGGAACTTCTTGAGATGAAGAGCATTGTTGCATTGACCTAGACAATGAATCTGGAACTGGTTTTCTATTAAGATACAGTACCGCTTTCCTCAAGTACACAGTACTTGTATTTTTAAAGTCTTTCTTTTTCCCCTCGAACAAAAGACAGAAACTTAAATTCTCTGATAATGACATGACTCTAGCCACTGGGGCCTTTGGCCCTGGTGTTTTCTGCGTGGTGATTTTTATGAGAGCTCTCTTTATGGTTAGCACTCCATCGTTAATAAAACAGACAGAACGTTTACTCATTAGAGCACATTCCTTCAGAGAAACAGTGGGAGGAAAGAGATTAACAGAGATTATGTAACCAGAACCAATTAAAGGCAATATCCTAAATTATTTAAATTATAGGGCTCTTTGCCATTAGAATGATTGGGGCTGCAATGCCAATTGCATTTTTCCTCTTCCATCCTCTTAAAACAAGCATCCACATTAGAATATCCTCCTAGAGGTCTCCTGGACCTTTTCATATTAAAAGGGATCCAGAGAGCTGTGCAGACTGTGTAAGTTGCAGGCATGATATAGTTCTGAGGCTCTTCATATCCACATTGCTTTTTTTCCTATATATCTCAGTGAAGAGTATCTCCCTGCACCTAACAAGTTCAAATCACATCTGCCCTCACTTTACTAACAATGAAGCTTAAACTTTGGAACTGTTTAGTTGCACCCAGCGTGAGCTAAGGGCTTCTGATCCATGAGCATATTGCACAGAGTCTTTTCAGGTCAGCAGAATGTGCTGACCCCCACTGTGCCAGCACTCCTGCTCACACAAGTGCCATGAAAACATCAGTACCCACAAGGAGTCGAGGCCTGAGTTTTGTATTTCAGTCCAAGCTCACCAGAAATCTCAGAGCTTCTTACGTCTCAGAGCTTCCTACAGAGCAATTTCTTTGCTGTGGGTGGTAAAAGTAGAAATTGCGGTGTTTGCCCCACCTGCTGATTGTTTATAAGGTTATAAAAAATTGGCAGATAGAAAAATGTCAGCAGGTGTGTCTGCCATTCAGACCTCATAATCCATGACTGTTTTGGTCCATTTGAGCTGTTCTTCCTTTGCTGGGAGTAGTTTTGAGGTGAGGAGCACTCCTAAATGACCCCATTTGTGTTCTACACAAGAGCTGTGTTGTCTCAGGTAATTTGTACTCTCCTGTTCTGTCACTAAAACTGTGCCTTTCTTGAATTATAAACTCCGGTAATAGTTTCATTATTTTCTTCATAAAAATATGTTCTTGTAACATACATGCTTTAGCAAGCAATTACTATTTTTCCTTTCAGACTCTGTAATTGTATATATCATTTGCACAGCATCTTCTTGCCTGTTCTGCTAATCAGCCAGACACCAGAATTTGCATTAGGGCCCTTGCACCATAATTCTATTCTGTATCATTTTATGTAATCATGTAAATTTTTTTTTTTTTTGTTACATAGACAGTGTTTTTGTAACAACATAAATTAAACTCACAAAACTACGTTTGGAAAAATTGTTTCCTACTGAGTAGTAGAGGCATATTTGTAATTGGTTTCTTCTGATTTTTTCTGTTACCTGTCCTATCAGTGTGAGTTACCTAACCTCTGGGGATGAACTGATCTGCAGATGTGAGTGTCAGTATTTAGGTGTTTTTCAAAGGGTATATTTACATTGTCTTAAGTTATAAGGGGATGGCAATTCAACTTTTCCCAAACGTGTCCTTTCAAGATATCTCAAGATAGGAACTCCACAAGTACATTAAGTAGTGATATCATTGTGGAAACTGGTGCTTCATTCAACATCTGAATGTATGGAGGAGAACAAGGAAGTTCTGGCAAAGAAAGATGAATCTGCCTCTACTGCTACCATGCCATAGCCTTTTAGCTGCAGAGAACTTCTCTTCAGGACAAATCAAACTGGGATGGCAACTACCATGAAATTTACTGTGAGAAGGACTAATAGATGAAAACACTTTTCAAGAAGACAAGATTTACCCTGAGGCCTATTAAATTCTCTTCATAGTCCTGTTGTTGCTTCCCCTTTAAATTAGCATAACCATGTTTCCTCAAAGTTACCTAAGGAACCCAATACATGGGGCAAAAAAGACTTCAGCCAGTAATATGTAACTACTCTTTCTGACATCACAATGGAATATCTTGCATTCAATTAAACTATTAATAGTAAAACATTGTTTATAAATCAGGATGGTTTCCAGTAGTAAAGGAGAGCCAAAATATTTCTTCTCCTTTTAAGTGAGTCAAAAGCATCTATGATGAATTATCTACCTTTAAATTCAAGAAAAAAAATCTTGACTGTTACATTTTGACTATGTTTGTATTTTAGTACAAATATAAGGAAAAACAGCAAAATAGAAATGAACCCTATAACTTTCCATCTGCAATCTCAAAATAAACACAAGGAACTCAAGATACTATGTCATCTGGGCTACCATAAGGTAGTAAATAATGGGTCAGTCTTGCTCCCAAACAGGGTAGTGACGGCATTTTGTTCTACTCCAGTGAGAAAAGAACAGGGACAATACACTCCAGGTATTCTGAGAAATTAATTGGTACAAATCCTCCCATTTCAGGAGCTCATTAACTGTTCTTAATCCAAAATGAGTTGGGCATTTCAGAAACATCCCTTTCTTTCACCTTTGTTAAACCTGTTGATAATATTTATTTCAGAACTTACTAAAACATGTGCCACCTTTCCTCAAAGGTAACGCTTATTCCTTTCCACTGGTCAAAAAATTGGCTTTCCATCAAAAACATCTCCTAAAATTTGTGTGTATTTTCAAAACTTGTCCTTGCTCTGATGCATTTCATTAGGGAAATGGTTGATTGGTTCCAGATGCGTGTGATAAAAATCCATGTGCATATAAACATTTTTATTTAAATTCTGTGACTTTTAAAAGGTTGGCTGCAGGAGAATGTATTGAACACAAGTAGTTACCATAGATGAGCATTGCTTATATTGTCATTCACAGGGTACGGGTGACATCGGAACCTATCACTTCACCAGCAGCATGGATTTTTTCATTTTTAAATGTGTTAGGAGAAGAATGGTCTAATGGATGAAGTCACTACATCTAGGGACCCAGTGAAGCCTTATGTCAGGTCAGCCATATGTTCTGTGAACCATATTTGCTGCTCTTTTTACATTTGTCTGTATTCCAGCAATATAAATAACAGGAGAGTGTTGCTGTTGCTACAGCCAAGGAAAAGGCACAGGAGCTGCATGAGACAGGCACTGAACTAGGCATGTGCTCCTGTTTTTATCTTCAGCAGTCTCAGTGGAAAACAGGTCCAAGAGGGAAGGCAGAGCCCATGCTTTCTTTCTCTCTCTCTCTCTGTGGGTCTGACACGGTGCCAGGGAGCTTGGGTTCCTTCCAGGGGTGGGTTCCTCAGCATGTTCTCCACTTGGAAGTTATTCAGAAGCAGTCCAGATCAGACTAGCAGAGCACCGCTGAGCAGACAGTACCAAATTAATTAAAAATTGAACCTAATAGAACCACAGTGGCCAGAGTTGATTTCACCCCGGCCACACAGAGGATGACAGCACAAAGCTAAACTTCTTGGTCAGTGGGACCTCTCGGTGCCTGTGCCAGGGCTGGACTGTGGAGCTCCTCAACAAGGCCTGGCTGCACAGCTGAGGAAGAGTGGTGCAGACAAACACATCCCAGTGGCCTTCACTTCTAAACCTATTTGGATTTACAAGTGGATCTTAAGAGGCTCAGGGTTGCTCTGTGACAGTTTTCAGCTTCATTTCAGACAGCTGCAACTGAGAACTCTGAAGCTGGCCAAATTTCTAGTGAAACTATTTGTTAGTTCTCAGTTTATCGCACAGATGATATACATGGTTATCATGTTTCTTGTGGGTTTTTGTTTTCCTCCACACTCCATAAAAATATTTTATATTTATTCCAAAAGATGCCTGAATGTTTTCAAGTTGAGAAGAGCAACCTTCAAAATGTGACATAAGAACTTATGCTTTTATTTATTTAACTCATAAAAAAGTATATAGCCCTGGCTTTTGCTCAAACCATAAATGCTTCTCTCAAGGAAGGATTTATAGGACTCAAACCTAACACTTTTTGCAGCTGCTGACACCTACAGAAACCTACACATATTTCTTGTAAGGCATATTATTAAGCAGTTATTTTGTTTTATGATTTCTGACTTGGCACACTGTCTTTTGTATATTTTACTGTCTAAATAAATGAAAGTGTAGGGACTATGAGAAGCAGCACTAGGGATGTGAATAGGATCCAGAACCTTAAAGAACTAGGAGACAAAGATATCAGTGTCTCAGACTGGGTGGGCAGAGTGTGACAGATGGGGTCCCATCTTCCCAGAGACTGCAAGAGGTGACGCAGAACTTGGGCAGAATGGCAAGAAGCAGAATGCCAGGCTGGTCCTGGAAGATGAAGCAAAAGGTAAAAGAAAAGGCTACACTGGAGAATGGGTTATAATAGAGACTTTGGATACTGGCCTCACTCTAAAGTCAGTTCAAGAGAGTCAAATTGAACTGGTTCAGGCACGGATTATAGAGCACAAAGTCACAAAGGAACAGTGCTTGGTGCTCTGCAAACAGATACAACTATCCTATCCTAAGAGCTAACAGAGAATTTAAGACAAAAATATAGTTCAGGCCTATCCAGAAGCTGTTGGTACTTTCAACTATAAATAAATGAAGCAGAGCTCTTAAAGAAAATGTTTCAGAAAGGAAGTGAAAAGAAATTATACTGCACTTGTGTACATTATTTACATCTATGAGATTTCTGGTCTGGTCTTACTTCAGTTGTAACCCACACCAAGAGAGCA
Source organism: Oriolus oriolus (assembly GCA_013400235.1). Taxonomy (NCBI): domain Eukaryota; kingdom Metazoa; phylum Chordata; class Aves; order Passeriformes; family Corvidae; genus Oriolus; species Oriolus oriolus. Next base: position 834,294 of record VXBT01003900.1, on the reverse strand, counting down.
TATGCCTTATATGATGGTTTGCTTTCACATTACTAGCAAATTCCAAACTCCTCTTCAGATTAAGGGTAATCTGGGCATGGGAGAAACACAGAACTGCATCTTTGCTTGCAAATTATGCAGGGCTATGTTGCTCACAAGTGTATTAATTCACAAAATGGAGGGAGAATGAATAATACAGAACGTGGACTTGAACAATTTTTCTTTGTTCCCTACAAAATCAAGTTTGTTCTAATTTGGATAACGTCCTGCAATATACAGCAATAAAGGAGACCTCTGAGCCATTTCATACCACTGTATTTCTCCTCAGCTAAATCAGCTATTATGAACATTTGTCTGTAGGATGGGTAATGATGTAGAGTCAAAAGTAATATCAAAGGAAGGGGGAAAACTGTCAGCTGTAGCATGGCTGATAAAGTTACTTTTCAGATGCTTAGAAGAGCCAAGGATGTGCTCTGATGCATTTTAATACATAGCAGAGACCTATTTTATAGCCTAATCGAATTTGATGGAGTTATTCAGCTTAGTTTGGGCCAGACACAATAGCATATCTCATGGAAAGCAGCATCTGGCTCAATATGATAGAACTGCAACCATAACAAATAATTTAATGAATGCTCACCACTCCCAGAGGTGCTTAAATTACATAAGCAGATTAAAACACATTTAAACCTGTTAGTGTGCCAGTCCTGAAACACTGTTACAAACCAGCTGAAAATCCTGCAAAAGTACAGCTTCTCAGATGCCGGGGTTCTGATTATGCCACTTTTTTCTGATTTCAGCTTCCCATTTGTTACCTGGAGCACTGCGTGCTTCTATCAGGGAGAGCTTATGCTGAGGCAGAGGTCTTGCGTGATAATTTCCACCCATTTATGGAATGGTCTTCATAAAGAGCGAGCCAGACTGTCAGCTGGTGCTCAGATTAGGACAGATCCACTGACACAAGTTGGAGCCTTTCCAGTTCACACCATGAGAGAACATGGTGGTCCATTTCCTCAGATACCTTGAAAATATTGTCTCCTTTACCACAGTTCAACAAATCTCTACTGAAATTATCGCTAGCATTTTTTTGCCTCACTACTGTTAGTTTAAAAGCATTTTTAAAGTGAGAAGGACATAAATCACCACCTCCTTCATGGAAAAGTAGCCTGGGGAAGAGATAGATCAGGTAGCTTGATCTAACAAAAATCAACCTCACATCTGAGAACAGATCTCAGGATAAAATTGTAACAACAATATAACTATACTTCTTTTCTACTAGGTTTTTGTCTCTGACTAGATCCAAGGTGGGCTTTGAGTGCACCCCTCATAGAGGCTATGAGCTATACATATCCAAGCTTCCTTTGCCACAACCAGCAGCTGTTGCATACTTCACTCTTACCCTAAATGGTCTCCTAGGCTGCCAGTTTAGACATCTGTGTCCGAATTCTTAATCATCCTTTCTGCCTTGCTGACTTCTATTGCTTTTTAACATTTCATAATTACCATACTCCTTACCAGCCCATGCTTTACAACCCATGAAGGCTAATTTCACCTCACCTCTGGCTGGACACATAAAGGAGAAGCCTACAGAGAACCTGTGATATGAACAATTTCCCTAAATACAATTAATAAAAGAACTGAAAGAGAGAAACAAAACAAGCTTTCCTATTAAAAGTGTGTTTTTATGGGATAGGACAATGTGAAGAAAGGAACAAATGTGTCAAAGGAAAAGATGAAGAAGATGAAGCAGTTGCATAAAACATGCTATTGCCACTGCTTCTACATGAAACAGGTATCACAACTCTTTTCATACCACCCCCTCACCAGCTTTTTCTCCCACAGTGCTTTCCTGAAAGCAATAGAAAATCAGGAGAGTCAGACAAAGTGCTAAAAATGCTGATTCAGTTTGATTTACCCATGCACATTTCTGAATGTGTATTAGCACCATTTATCTGGAATTCAACACTTGCTGAGTCATATGGCCACAAAAGAAGCCAAAAGGAAAACAGTATCATCTCCAGTCACTCTTGTTATGTTGTGGCTGGATTTGGCAAACTGGCAGAGAGAAAATATCTGAGGCACAGAAATTTCCAGGAAACCTTTCCAACATGTAACTCTAGTACCACTAAGATCACTAAGGATAAAGGTGAAGTGTATTGATTCTCATTCCTGCGCTGCTTAGAATTTTTTAAAAATTGCATTAAGGGAACAGAATTCAAGAAATTTAACAGAGTGAAAAGATACTTCCTTTCCATCCTCTTGTTCAGCCTGGAGAAGACGAGACTGAGGGGAGACCTTGTTGCAGTCTACAGATTCCTCATGAGGGGAAGAGGAGGGGCAGGCACTGATCTCTTCTCTCTGGCGACCACTGACAGGACCTGAGGGAATGGCATGAAGCTGAGTCAGTGGAGATTTAGGTTGGATATTAGAAAAAGGTTCTTCACACAGAGGGTGGTTGGACACTGGAACAGGCTCCCCAGGGAAGTGGTCACAGCACCAAGCCTGACAGAGTTCAAGAAGTATTTGGACAATGCTCTCAGGCACATGGTGTGACCCTTGGGGTGTCCTGTGCAGGGCCAGGAGCTGGACTCGATGATCTTTGTGGGTCCCTTCCACATCGGGATATTCTGTGGTTCTGATTTGTCAGCTTGTTCCAGAAGCCAGCAATTCCATGTCTCACCAAGAATTGGAAAATAATTTTGTGATTAGTTTTCTCAACTTCAATAGCATCTGTGGGGCTTAGGGCTATAACATATCATGAGATTTGTAGGATTTAGAACCAGGTGAAGTGCACCTATGAATAACGAAGGCATTCTGATTTACATAAAATAGAAACAAAAATATTAAAGAAGGGTTATAAAATTGGAACAGCCTTCATGTGAAAGAGGGTCAAGAGGGTCACTAGAGATCCTTAGGCAGTCTGAACAGGTCACAAGGTTGGTGCTCAGACAGGGTGCCTGATAGGACAAGTTCCTGAAGCAAGTGTCCAGATAGAGAATTTGAGGTCATTTTGTCATGTCCTGTCTCCTACCCACCCTTCTGCCCAGTCACCAGTGCAACCATCGGTGTTTACAACTTTGTTATGGCCCGTCTTTGCCACTTCCCACCCAAAATCTGAGGCACATGGAGATGAATGGGCAGAAGCAGTAGTATTGTATGAGGAATATGAGTTTCCTGAGGTGTCTATTAAGAAATCTAAATGAAAATTACTCTTACCTTGCTGCACCTCTTACTCCTTTCTCTCTATGAAACTGTAATTTATGAACTTCCCTACTGAAAAGTGTGTATGAAATACTGAGGGAGTGCAAAGGACAAACTTTTCCCAATAGATAACACATCCAATTTTTCAGTATGTTTTTTCAAGCACATATTGGAAAGTATCTGAGATGGATTGCTGTGAAGTCTGGGAGGAAAACACTCATGCATTCAGCTTCTATAATTCTGCCCATTACTAGAGGGTTAACAACATTTATGCATTATTATTTCAGCAGATCACCAAAGACCAGGGATGATATCCAGTTCTGTTTTCCAAAGCCATAATACTGAACTGTGGACTAAAGGCACAGAGATGTGGCATGGCTGCTGCCTTTCTGTGAAGCCCCAGGCGTTCAGAATGAACTTGGTGGATCATTGTTTGAAACTTTACAATTGTTGTTATTGAGTAAGAGGCAAAACTGTACTGAATGGGGTGGGTGAAGAGAGAGAGCATTAATTCTTTATCCATGTATTTGTCACAGACAAGTGGACACATGAAGATGGAAACACGATACTGAGCTATTGAGAGAGGTAAACCATATAAATCTCTGAACCACTGGTAATTCCAAGGAGGGAGGATTAAGTCAGAACACTTCATTTTTCTAAATCTGCAATAAGAAGCTAGATTAACAGCTACTAAACACAGCCATCAGCAGAAGTTTGGTGCCTTGAACTTTGGGTATTTCATCACCTTAACAACTCATCATGAGCTCTGATATAATCTTGTAATAGACTGAAAAGTGAAGACGTTTACTTCCTAATCCTTCTAGAGACTCAATTTTCAGGCTCTCATCCAAGGCCTAATTTAAAGAGATGAAAACTACAAATTTTTTTCAGTTCTTCCTTAGATGTGAATTTTCTTTTCATTCTGATGTACCTTTGTTTGCTTGCTAGATGGAAATCCTTTTATGTATTCCCCAACACTAGACCAGTTAAAAAGTTAAGCCTAACTTTTTATAGCTTTTCAGCAGACTAAGGATGGGATCTTTTGTGAATTCTTTCAAGCGTGAAATCTGCAGCATGATTGATATCTCCTGCTGTTAAAAAAAACCATCACCCCCATGGGCAGGCATAGATCCCCCAAAAGGCATCTGCAGCAGTTTTTAAATGCAGTGTAATCTCTGCCAAAAGGAGGTGCACATATATTGATAAAAGCACATGTAAGGTTGCTACTTCTGCTACTTCTACATTAAGCAATTTTCATTTTACAGCCTTTTGAATAGCAAGACTCAGCATTTCTGCCTTTGTGAGAGCAAAGGTGTGTCACACTGAGGCTGCTACCTCTTTGCTGCTCAACCATAAGTACTTGCACTGTGGTTAAAAGTATCTCCTGGAAAAACAACAAAACAGCATAACAGACATTAACACCACTGCTCATCAGGAGAGAGGCACTCTCAGAAATGGGTATGAAAAAGGTCAAAATGTATTCCCTGATTTACGGTTTCTGATGACTTTATGTCTTGAAACTCATGTGTGTCCTATTAGAGCTCTGTGCTCAGTTCTTCTCCATGCACATAAGCATATTCCTGAGGTACAAGAAAGATATAAAAAGTATGAAACCAGTCTGTGAGATATTTCTCCTCTTCTCTTCACAAAGTATTGCAGAGAGAGGGGCCTCATCCCTTCCACCCATTTGTGGTGTCTGCTGCCTAGCCTTGGCAAGTGACCAAATATTTCCACAGGCAAAACAGCTTTTACACACCTCCCTTTCTAAAATTATTATAATCAATTCTTACACCACCAGGAAGAGCCAATCTAAAGGCTACTAGAAACCACTAGACAGTACGTTCACCTTGCATTTTAAGGGTACTTGCAGTGGCATTTCTTCAGAGCTCTTTAGGTTTCTTCAGCTGGCACCTGCACTGGGATCCCATTTTCTTGTAAATCTCATCATGATGCATAGTACTGCCTGTGTTCTTGGCTGTCATCAAACATAGTGAAGGACCTTAGCAGACATAAATTTCTTACCCCCAAGAAATCATGAAAGCAGGTTTTTAATGTTACCTTACCTATAAGTTACATCTGTCTATATACCTCAGTGCTTCACAGGATTCATTCTGATCCTTAGAAAATCATTTTTCTGTACACTAACTTCAGTTCCACATGGCTTGTTTGTGACTCACCAATCTTCTGACCTGGTGAAATGCTCCTGCTTGGACATCATGCTTCAGGGTTGGATTGAGCTTAAATCTGCAGCATATATAAACCTGAGACTGAAGAGGCCTTTTCCATTTGTTTACCTTGCTGCCAAGGCTGAGTCATGCTCTATGGCAGTTTTACTATTAACCACTCATCTTAGAGCCAAAAAGTCTCTCTTAGAATTAGGGCTTTCCTGGGCTGTGCACTGTGCAAGCAGATGGATAGCCCTTGTCCAGGAATAGCAACGAAGGAACAGTGTACTCAGCTACTGTCCTGGTCTTTCTTGTGTCAATACTAGAGAAAAGCATTGTTGCTTCAGATAAGAAATCTTTCTCCCCTGCCTTCCCAGAACTAGATTCAGAAATTTTTCATGATTAGAAGGCAGATTCTATAACAGTTGTTGTTGCTAAGGCAAAGGCTGTATAGGCTTTCACATGACGAGCATAAAAGGACCTGATCTGCAAGAAAAAGTATCAAAATGACAATCAAGAAAAAATTCACTTGCACAGAAAGCAGTTTTGTGGGTAAAGAAGAGCCAGTGTGCAGTAAAGGTCTTTATACTCTTACGATCCCTTTAAGAGGGATCACAAAGGACATCACAAAGGGTTCATTACAACGATATTACCATTAAGTATCAGTTTCAATATTTACCATAAGTTGTATCTTTTAAGACTTGGTTTCAAGTTATATATGCTGTGCTTGTGTTCTACACAGTATGTTTAACTTTTAGAATTTTATATCCCAGTCAACTATCAGAAATAATAGCTGAAATCAGAGCTCTTTACACAAACAGAGCTTTTGCAAGCACAATGTTTTCCAAGGAAAACAGCTACTGGAAATAAGAATTAACTAAAACTCTAGATTGAGAATGCAGGAAAAAGATCACATTTCAGACTTGAATTTGGCATACTGCTTCATATTAAAAGTTTATTCATTCTTAATGGCCAGTTAATATTTTCCTAGCCAACATTCTAACCAATTGCAACTAAAAAAATCCTTCTCTGACCCATTCCTAGGAGGAACATATGTAAAGTTATGCTTTCTGTGCCAGTTTTGAAATTCATTTAATTTGGAGTACATTACAACAGTTGCAGTTTGGCAAAGTCATTGCAGAGGTCTCTTGCAGCAGAGATAACTCATTAAACTGCGAAAGATTATGAAACTGTGGAAAAAACCGAAAGCATCTTCATTCCTTTCTTGTGCCTATAGATTTCCTCTAACTGTCACACTTCTGGGCAGTGAGAGGATGAATGACGTAGAGTTTAAAAAAAAAAAAAAAGATATTAAGAAGGAGCAAAAACGGAAGAGAAAAATAAAGAAAATTTCTTAACATGGAACACATATGGGAAAAAGACACAGCAGAAACAGATGTTGATATATAACATCATCTCATCATGATGCAACTGACTAACCTCACTGGAGGTCATGCAGCGTAGGAAGAGTTTTCTTTTTCATTTGGAGAAAGATAAAGGTCACCATTAAGACGAACTAGCTGCGGGAAACTTTCCTGTCTGCGTTTCTTTTGCCAAATAACATCTAAAATGAGGTCTGGCTCTCAATCTTGTTTAAGGGTGGGACCTCCTCAAACTCTTGTCTTCTTTTCTTGTGGAGACTAAAGAGAAGCAAACAGCTCTTTGGGATGTTTTGTTTCCATGCTAAACCTTTCCCGTGTTTGCTCCCTGAAGATACACAGAAAACCAGGGTAGACTAAGTGCCCTAACTAGTGAGAATTTTCCCAGCTTTAATTTACTTTGAAGATTTTCACTGATTGTTTTAAGCAAACCTTCCTGACACATAATTCTCACTGCTGCAAACTTATCCACCTCCTTAGGTGGACCCTGAAAAGGTAACAGCAAGTGTTTGTTATAGGATGCCTTTCAGCACTGATGCTCACATCTTCTCTAGCACATAAGTGAAGGAGGAAGGGAGTACCATATTGCTTATCTTTTGAAGATGAGGGTAAACAGCAGAATTATATTGATGTTAAAAGGTTTCAGAATCAATTTATTTTAATTATGAAAAAGAGAAATTATGCAACAATTCTGCAGCGTAACTTTGGCAAATGCTGAAAAGTATCAGACTGCATTAAACTGCCACTGAGTCTGAACTCCAGCACTTATGTTAGTTTGAAAAAAACCTTAAGTATAAAGAACTATAAAACTACCATCTCTGTTACCTCTGTTTTCACTTTTTGGTCTTCTGTGAGCACTTCAGGCCAAGTTTAACTTTCTCTATTACACTGAAAAACACTCTAGGCACAAACACAATGAGCCAAGTTCAGAGAATAAATTATGAAAAAACCATCATATTTCACCACTAAAATAATTTTCTCTTTACTGCTACTGTTTGAGCATGGTAGATAAGTGACATTACAGACTCACTCTCTGAACATTTTTAAATTATAACCACCCAGGTTTTTACTTGAGTCCTTTCTTGCAAATCTAGTGCAATTCCTTTCAGTGCGGCTACATAGAGTATGTGCTGAAAATCTGAATTTGTCTTCTCATATTTAGTGCCACAGTTCAGTTCCAGAAGCATTTCCAGTCGATTCTAGGCAGATGTAAATTGAGGTATGCTTTCTCTTTATTTCCCTCAGCATATTTAGCACAAGACACATCCCCTAAACAGGTGCCCATTTCTGACCTAGCAGTTCCAAACCAAACAAAGCCCTGAGTGGAGCTGGAGTTCAGTAACAGCGTAACACACCGACACAGCATCTGCATTCTCAGGAACATCAGCAGACTGACCTGCCTACTCCTGTGAGCTTGTATCGATACACTGAGTGCAATCCACTTGCTGGTCTGCAATTAATGGTGCTTATATAGCATTAAGAGAGCCCAGAGAAGATGCCAGAAGTTTTTAGACTGTGTATCCTAAGGACTGTCATTTCCTTGTTCAGCTTCATACATCCCCCCAGCATATTTCCAGACAAAGCATTAATTTAGATTTTGTAATGAACAGCCTGTATCTTCCATTATGAAGTACTGCAAGGACATCAAACTAGAGACAGGCATCCCTTGCCTGTCTCAAGTTACATCACATCATTAAATGCCATTTGTTTCAAGCAGTGGCAAGCAGAATTGAAAAACGAAAGTAAAGGAAAGGAGAAAATGCTATGCAATGACAGGGCCATTACCACCCACATGATTAGGAGCAGATGCAGCTATTCAGTCTCTCCAACTGATAGAACACTTTATCTTTAGAGGAAGGTTGAAGCCATAAAAATATAATTAGACCATGCTGTTCCCAGATCATTGATATCTCAGGAGGCAGACTTTGCCCTCCTGTGCTAGCTACCTCTGTGCCATAAGTGTCCCTAATCAGTGGGGAGTGAGCAATATAAAAAAAAAAAAAAAGGAAGAAAAAAACACCTGCAAGACAGGTCTCAAGAAAAAGCTTTAGTGTGGAAGATATGTTGTGTATTTGCTGAGAATGTGGGGAAAGAAAATTACACAGAATGGACTAAGCAAGAAGTATCAAACAGCAAACAAAATGCTGGTTTTTTCTAAGCTGTTAAACCTTCCATTCACTCAGTGTAAAAATATATATTTTTTTAGGTTAGGTCAACGACAAATGAAAAGGAAGTAGTTCTGTGAAAAAGTACAGTGCATGTCAATTCTTCAGCCATTAGCAGCAAAATGGGAAACAAAATATACTTGGAATTTACAAGTATATTCTATAAGAAACTGAAGTAACACCATTCCACAAGACAATGTGAAAGACAGTCCACTGGGATGATAAAATGTTTACTCTAATTATCTCTCCAAGAGAGGGTCCTTGTCCAAAATTATAAAACAAATTCTGCCCTGATAGAACAAGTGCCAACTCTATCAGTCTAAATGACTTTTCCTCACAACTGATGGTAACAACTGAGGAAAGCAGGGAATCCTAAGGATGACTTTGATAGAGGCATTTGATTCTTCCTTGGTAGGTCTATCAGTCAGAAGATTTTCTACGAAAAGGAGGGAATTACCTTTCTGGAATCAAAGCAGTGTTCTACTTCCCTACATTAATCTGTTTTCTTTCAACTTTAAAATTAATAGATTACTGCACAGAAGAGAATTTCTAAGAGAATACTCAGGCTGTACTCAGCTCTTTGTTGTTCAGCTATTGGCAATTAAAGTATTAATGTTAAATATAAAAACAAGGAAGCACCACATGGGTAGAACTAAATATGAACAGTTAATGAGCTCTAAATAGAGGCACAAGTCAGATTTCTTACTGAGTTTTCTAAAAGAAAATGTATCCAGGGTTATGTAATTATAGAGATTGGGTTTTTACTTTGCTCTAAAGTTAATTTTTATATTGCATGTAGCAATTTTTAAAAATTATTTCACAGCACTATTGGCATATATAAGTTAATATCTAATAGGTCTAGTGACGAAATTTATCACACAATACCAAATATATTTTTTTCTGAATTAAATCCATGAGAATCAGAAATAAAAGCAGCAGAGGGTGGCTACAGCTGAGTTAGAGCATTAGAATAATAAAGGGAGAGTGTCCAATAACAAAGTCCAACCTGAAAAAAATTGTAGAAGCAGAAACCAGATTAAAAATCCATATAACAGTAATTGCCTATAGCATGATGAGCCAAATTAATCTCTGGAGTTTCATGAGAGTTGAATTTGGCTTTAAGCAAGATTCTTGTTTATGGGAAATTCTGACAATGGGAAAGAACTATAACATAGTACCATTTTTAGCGAAAGCTAACATTCAAAAATTAAAGTGGAATTTCAGAATGTTATCTGAATCATGCAAGCTATCCTCATCCAAATGTTCATTTTTCTCAGATTTAGGCAGTGAAATAAAACTGTGTCTATTCATTAATGATGCACATCCACACATCCACAACTACTGGGGCTACTTGTTTATGTAAAAGTACCAAAAGAGCAACAAGTCAGCTGGAGGAGATTTCTATACTTCAAGTATTCGTGTACCTCCTAGATATAGTACTGCATGGAGACCAGACATGCTTTATAGACTATTTGGTGTTCTTAAATTCTCACATATCCAATGCATTTGTCCATCAAGGTATGTGGATATTCATCCCTGTAGGCTTATACACGTGCACACATGTGCCTTCCTGTCTCTTATTCCTCCACCCCTCACAAAAGAAACTGATAGTGTGATGATTCTATTTTAATATGCTATTTTTTGATCTGAGACAGAACAAAAGCAAAGCTGCAATAAACACAGCAATAGTTGTAGGACTTCTAAATGTGTAAGCACTCAGGCTTTCTTTTGTGTATCTCAGACAACAAGATCCATCACTACTAGGTGATACTGCAACATAAATATACGTGGACATACATGTCAAACATATTCATTTACAATTCAAAATCTACAAGGAAAGTTTATAGCCTCAGCATACTTAACATTTTCACCTGTAGGGAAAAAATAGGCTGTAAATCACTGTTTATGGATTACAGAGAACATACAGTGGATGAAGGTGAAGAACAGAGGCTTAAGTGTTTGATGGCGTTTTATTAAGTTTCATGGCAGCTTTTAAGTTACTCCAGCCTTCTGTACAAATAAAGGGATCACATCATGCTGAAAGAAGGACACAGCACTGATGCTGTAGGGAGTTTTCAGTGGGAATTCCCAGCATCTGGAAGGGATTAGACCAATCATTACATGTAAGTAGGTCCCCATTTTGCTCACTTAATCAAAGAATTGGAAGACCAGCAATGGGAAAATGCAATGGGGAAAAAAACACGCTCTCTCTTAGAGGAGATTCCCGGTTTTGATGTGCAGAAGACAACTGTAGACAGGCCCTTTCAGCAGCAGCTTGTGTGTCCTGACCCAAACTTCCAATACATTGGCTCCTCATCTCTTTTCTGGAAGCATTCCCAGCCCAGAGAGCGGTATCCTTGGATCACATGGTCCCTTTAATTCGCACTAGCAAATATGTTTTGGTCTTGGTGGAGTCAGTTGCTCCTGAGAATTTCCCCTCAGATGAGAGGGAACTCTCAGCCACCACAATACTCACAGCCATTAGCCCCGGCCACCTGCAGTAAATCCTCCCCATTCAGCCAGCTTGTTACTGGAATGAAACATCAGCTTCATTCTATCACTCTCTTTGTTCCTCAAGTGTATAATTACAAGTCAACTGAGGGTCATACGTTACCATAACACCAAAGAACAGAAAGCCTGATAAGAGCCAGAAGAACGACTCACACTGATTTTAAAGGGTTTTGCCTCAAACCTTCAACAACTCTCACACTGGAGAAGTAGATGCAGTCCACAAGGTTAAATCACAGGGTGAGAAAACAGGAGAGTGGCTGCAACTTGGACACAGTTTAGGAAGCAGTTCTTAGTGTTTCAGTCTCCATCAGAACCGTAGAGGAGATATACCGGGTACTTCACTGCATTTGTGCTGCTCAAAGGATTAAAGCAGCAAGAGCATACCCCCTTCCTGAGAGTCTTCCCCTTTCAGCTTTTCTTTCAGGTGTGACATTTACATCTAAAACAGCAGTGCAGTCACACTTAGACTTTATTAAAGGCCTCCATTTGGGCATCAGTGCATCTTTCTGGAGACAGCTGCTTTAAAACAGCTCTAACATGGTCATAAGCAACAGTGGAATTATCAAGGACAGGCTACCCCCTCTATCATGTAATCTACAATCATTAGAAAGGGACTCCTCAGCCATTCAAAACCAGTCAGAAAACAAGTATGTCAGCAAGAGAATGCATTACAGCACATATGATTCATTTGTGGCTATCTATAGATACAGGATTAGTTTTTACCATGGGTATGAGAATTGTAAACCACAGTGGTGATTAGATTTCCCCAGCAGCAGCTTTAAGACTAGGTAACAGCAAATTGCAGTAGAGATAAATTAGGGTCTAGAACTACTTGTTTCACTGAAGTTCATGCTTGGTGCTAGTGTATATGCACATGTTTGCAAATGGACAACCTAATCCTTTTATATTGTCTGGTACTCCCTAGTCACCCCTGAAGCCGGTATTTCATTTACATTGTGATCTTGGTATCCAGTACGATTTGCAACCTTCTGAGGAAAGTTGTCAACTTCAGTTCTCCACATTACATCGTCTTCCAAATATTAAAAAATAGTAATTTTAAAGCAGGAAGTTGAAGCTGTAATCTTTTCACTGGCCTGAATTAAAATGAGAAAGCATTGGAAAACCATGCTTTATATCAAGCCATGGAAAACAGACAAAGGTCAAGTCATATCTGGAAACTCTTTCATACATCCTGCAAGGGCTGTACATGACTTAATGTTGTTGTTGTTGTTTCTGGCTGTTTTTCACTCTGGGAAGAGATGTGACCAGACCTGAGTATACATGAACAGGAAAAAGTAATATAGCTCTGCATGGGCATTCAGTCGTCTGTGATGCGCTCATTTGCTCTTACTTGAAACTACAGTAGATATTTAGACTAGTCCAATGGGACACAGATGCTGAAAGAGGTCATCCCACATTTTACTCCCAACTATCACCTGCATGGTGCCACCCAGTCTCTTGTCTCTGGAGCATTTCTGATGCTTTGCAGAGATGTTCGGTTCTGAGGACTTCAAAAATAAGCATGTGTGTTCACTATACTCCCTTTTGGCTTGAGGTCCTTGTCATGAAACCTCACTCTCTTTGTGTCCTTCCTCTTTTCAAATACATCCATCATGTGATTTTCTTTAACACTTTCTGCTCCACAGCCGTATACTGGTGGTTATTGACAGATTACATAACACCCCTGTGTATCAGAGGGAAAAATGTAACATAAGCTGAGAGTCAGCTCTATGCATTGTTATGCTTAACTTCCCTACACATACCCAAATCTCTGTCTTTCTCTTTTTCCTCTCTTGTTTACTAAGGGCATTTTATAGGACTAGAATAACCTTCACAACTTCAAAAGATGGAGTAATATTTGGCACTATTCATGTTTAGTAAATATTCTAAACACTGTATTTGTTCTTTTGTGCATCTTCTCTGGACATAAGTATTTTGTCACACCTAGGAGCGGGGCATTCAATTCTATACTATACATGCTAAAGAAAATACTATATTTGTATTACCAGACCAGCTGGCAAAGTCATTCTAAAGAAAAACTCAAGCGATGGACAGCAAATTAAATTACCATAAATAAATTTTTGCTAATGTTGTAAAAGCAGTACAAATGTGCAAACCTGCTATGCCCTAACAAGGTGTAATAATCAAGTAATAACATTTGTCATTGCCACTTCAGTATTGCAAGAACTGGCTCAGCCATTTCAGGAGAGCTGTGGGAAACACACTGAGGTCTGAGCAGTTGCAGTTATTGTAGGCAATAGATGATAAACAGCTGGTAATCTCCTAAAAGCAGATGCCACGAACCACAAATTAGCTCTGGTGGCCAAATTCCTATTAATTTAACAAATATTTTTCATATATATACATATGCATAAAAATTAAAAATATATAGAAATAACATCTCATATTTAGTATATACTTTCATTCCAGATACTTGACTGGAAGAACCACACCTAAATGTGCTCAGATTCCATTAGGGTGTCTGTTACAAGCAGTGCCCCGGTATACCATCAGACAGGGAAATCAAATTCATTTCATGGTGCCCTAAACATTCCAACTGCAGGACGTGGTTTATTTGTTTATTTTCACAACCCTCACAAAGGAAATCCATGAAATTCTGCATTGAAGGGAAAACTTTCCCAAGATCTAGTTACAAAAAGAAACTGTCCAAACTGTGTGTGGCCACATTCTCAGCTGTACCATTGTTCATTAGAAGTAACTAAGGAGGAGGCTGAGGATGAGATCCGTGAAAAACCAAAGCATTTCTCCTATCCTGGGGGCAGTTTTTCACCAGCCCTGCCCTTCCATAGATGAAAGCAATCCAAGGGCTCTTCTAATCTATACCAGCTGCTTCACCACAACCTCATGTTTGTCAGGACTTGCTGCAACACACCCAGGTCAGGTTCCCTTCTCCCTCTCCCCTGCTGCAATCTCCACGCACAAAGCTGGTATAAAGCATGATGCAGGAAAACATCTCACATGGGAGGTGTGCACAGAAAGGATCACTATGCCAGGGAAACCTGACTGCTTCCCACACTCCTCTTAACATAGCAGCAGTGAAAAGATAATGAAAGGGAGACCAGTCTCTAGTCTCTGTGCCTATCAGATCTACTTATTCTTACCCATAGCCCCAGCTCACAGTGGTCTCCAACACAAGTCTGCAGAAATTACCTCCTCAAGACTAATAAGAACACGATTAATGAAAACTTATCATAAATCACCGGCCACCACCGTTCCCTAGGGATTTTACTTCCTGAATATCTCAGGATTTAGGATAATCATGAGTTCATAGTATGCATTAAAAGCAAAAAAAACTTGTACTAGCTTAGCACAATTTAGCAAATGTAAATGGTGCAATGATTGAAAGGCTGGTTTTGTTCTGCAGTTATGAGGTAATCCAATTCTGCATACCAAAGTTCACCTTGGAAATAGGGGACAGGGTGGGATGGGCAAAGTCTCTCTGGTAGCCTAATGCCAAGATTTTGTAAGCCCAGCAACAATAAAGTCATTGCTGACTGCTTACAGATCAGAGCCTGCAAATCTACACAGCACTGAGCATTTTTATTTCTCTGTTGCTGCAATCTACAACATCAACTCAGCAACATACTTGTTACAAGGGGGAGGAAAAAAAAGGAAAAATGAAAGAAAAATGCCACCAAAGGCAGTGAACTTCTAGTGAGAAAGAAATATTTCTGTACAGAAAGTTTCTGAAGATGAAAGAGTGGGAGCAAAACCCAGTGGACCCTTGCATGCCAGCAAATGATTTATCATCAGATGGTCACAACTGCTGCTTCTAAGATGTGATCAAATGTTGCAGACATTACAAAGGCTTAGAAAAAGGCTTATGGTTCATTGTGAGATCTTCTTTAGAGTAGTCAACCATATAAACTCCATCAGAAAAGTTGGCACACATGGTAAACGGGCAGAAAAGAAATTTAAAAAGGTGGGGAGGGTTAAGATTGAAGTAATTTTAAAACTGTGCAGATTTATTTCTCTTTTTTTGCTGTCTGCTGCTGTATTGAATGTGTTGTTGGTCTCCAGTACAGCTTGATATTCCTATCCTGAAATATGCAATAGGGAAATGCTGTTTTTTTCAAAAAGCAGGAAAATCTTAAACCCTATATGATAGAAGAAAACAGTTCTTGCTCTTATTTGGTCATTTATAACTCTGGGGGCGGGGGGGGTGGGGAAACAAAACAAAACAAAACATCCAAAGTGGCAAATTTATGCTTACAGTAAATGCAGATTAAAAGAGAAATGGCAAAATGATAAAAAAAATTTGTCACTGAAATTAAATTTCCATGAAAAGTAGTCTTTCGTATCAACATTTTCTGTGTTTTGCTCAAAAAGACCCCAGACTCCTAAAACACACAAATAAGAAAATTTTCATAAAGCTCTCTGGTGAAAAATTGTTGGTTATCAAACCTCTAAAAGCTTGACAAAATTCTTTTGAAATTCAAGCTTTACTTTTTTGATTTATTTAGTTTAGTTGTTAAAAACCTTTTTCATAGAAAATGAATACATTCATTATTACTCTGCGTATGTAGTTGTTCCTTAGAGTAATAACAGATTCTTATCAGATTCCTAGGCTGATAGAAATCCTATGGGTGTGAGTCTCAGACACTGGCCCTCTCATGGCCTGCCTCACAGCTCAGGCTCCACAGTGACATTTAGTCTAAAAGGTTTTGCTGAAAGGTAGAAGAGGCAAGCCCAGACTTCCATGTTTAAACACTCTTCATTCCATTAGAAGATCTCCTGCCAGAGTCCAAAAATAAGTCAAAACCCAGTCTTTATTGGATGGAACACAAGACACATCCCTTTCTATCTCTATGAGAAAGCAAAAATGCTGGATGGCCAAACTCAAGTACCAAGTTCTCATTATTCAAGAGCAGAAAGTACAATCAAGTAGGGAGGTACTGGGACTATGATGAAATATACTGAAATTTGGATAATTTTTTCTTCTGAATGGCTGTGTACTAACTACCAATACAACCATAATGAGTGAAGAATAAGTCATATCTTTGAAAAAGTGCCCAAGTGAATCCCATTTTATCCAAACTATGCTGAAAAGGCACAAATGCAGATTGATTCTAAATACATAAGGGTTACTTTGTTTTTTCATAGCTTTAATAAAGGAGAAAAATAAACTGTTTCTTATTCCTATTGTTATCTGCAATACCCTGAAGTGAATGAACACCATGGCTCCTGCCCAGGATCCCTGTTAAAACAAATTGCATTTGTACGTTTAAGAATCAGTACAAGGGGAAAACATGACAAAGCCTGAAATGTGAAACATCAAACTTTCTGCTTTAACTATTCAGATCTGGCATGCGTACACATGGCTTTTAAACCCCAGCTTGTCCCTAGAGGGCATCGGAGCAGCCAAAAGATTGCTCCAATTAACACCTGATACTATTGGTCCCAAAGGTTCATTCTGAGATCTGAGGATCTCAGAGCAAAGAACAGCTTCAGCAGCTGGAAAGAAAAGGAGACTGGACCTTATTACACAATTCTTGCTGTGAGAGGGGAGAGATCTTCCAGTGTTTGGAAGAGCTGGGTTAAAGGAGGTCTTGAGACAAGGGAAAGTCACAAAATAGCTTTTGGAGTACTGGAAAAGTCAGGTCTGTGATGTATGTTTTGCTGCACATAATGAAAATAATTGTAAAACCTTTCCGTTTTAGTCAGCTTCTTCAAATGATCCAGTCTTTGCAAGAGAGATTCCTCTTTGGAGACAGGAGAGGGACTAATTTTTCCCAAAATTTCTTAGCAAAAAAGATGACAATTGATTTGCTCATTTGGGAGAAGATAGTTGAATTTTTTCGTCCTCACAAGAGCAAAAAGTAACTTTTCCCAAAGCAATACAGGTCTCTCAATTACACTAAAATGAACTTTCTCTCTTCCCATGCTATACAACCACTAACCTGTGGACAAATACATTTCCGCTTAACGCTCTCAATGCCCCAAGTCCTCCTCTCCCCCCACAGCATTCATCCTTTGGACTTTTAGTCTCCCTTATCCCACTGCTCAGTGCTTGGCAAGAAACAAATGAGGGGCAAGGGAAGAGCAGGACAGTCATGTGCCATCTGTCCATGCTATTTCTTTGGCTGCCTAGTGATTAATGGATCTCAGGGAAGTTCCCATCTACCGACCTCCCTCAGTCTTGGTAATCCTACTTGGAGTACTTTTATGAGAATTTCAAAGCATTTCTTTTTTCTTAAGAAAAATCCAGAAAATTAAATTTAAAAAAAAAAACGTGAACGCACTGTTATGGTCCTGCAGACATTTATCTAATGACTAATGTTATCCATGTATACACAAAGTTATACAGAGGCATAAATGTTTCAAAATCTGATCCAAGTCTGGTAAACCACTTTCAAAATCAGGAAATTCCAATGGAAAGGTTAGCTACATTTGCATCTGTATTATTTTCTGTTCTTGCTTCCATTTTTGGTGAAAATTTTAATATAATCCTAGTGCCTTAGTCTAAATTATAAAATAAATAACGGGTTGAAGCTGTCATTGAGTTTAAGGCTAATGATGCCACTCAAGCAAGTAAGAGACCCTGGAGAGGAATTTTGTTTTTTCATATTGAGAATATTTTTTAAAAGTTGAATGAATAAAAATGCTTTATAGTACAGGGAAATCAGACCCAAGTTTTGCAGAACAGCTGTGGTAAAGACCTCAGATCTGGGAAATTTCTGCCTAAGAACCTTTCATCTTAAAAGTCCGTTTGTAACATTGGACAAGTCTGCCTCTTTGAGCCAGCCTCAGCAGAGATGAGCTTCAGTGCAATAAAGAAAACAAACAAAAAACCCTGAGGAAAATCAGACTGTAATGAACTATTCTTCAAGAATAACTAGTCCTTATAGTACATCCAGAAACCTGTCAGAACGGAACACCGAACACTGGCTTACACATTCAAGCAGGATGCTTTTACAGACATAATTTTTAGCATATCATCAGCACTTAGATACATCAGAGTACTTAGTGAGCTTGAAATTTGGCTCAAATACTATACTATATATGAAAAGGGAAAAGAAGAAAAGGACAAAGGTGAATGAGAAGGAACAAATACTACGGAGCAGTTTGTACTTAACTACAGCTACTCCACACTTATTGTTCAGAGCCATTTTCCAGATGCATGTGTGTCTGCAAGCAAGAGGAACTTTTCTGGTACACATGAGTACACCAGACTGGCTCCTTCTGCTGCTACACATACAGCAGCAGCCAAACTATAAATGAGACCAAGACATATTAAAAATTTACCCCATTCAGTATTCTTAACACACCAGTCATTTGAATTAGCTACTAATGTTTTTTAAAGGGTAAGCAAAGATGAAAAAAAAAAAAGTTCCAGCAAGCTACTTGCATTTCATACCTCAGGTGGTACATGAATCAGCATCATCACAACTTCACGTTTTTCTCAAGGATTGAGTCTCAGCTAAGGAAAGAAAACTATTCTTTTCTTCCTCTAGTGATGTACTTAGTTACTAATGAAGCACATCCAAAGCTAACCAACAAGCATGTTAAATTAAAGACAATTTGAAAGATTAACAGCATTCAGCTGCGCTGCTGAAGAGGGGGATTATCTGATTAGTGCCACACCCCAGCTGTGCTAATTGGAGTGAGGATCAGGAGGGAAAGACCAAGCCTCAAAACATAAGTCCAGGTTTCATAACACTTCCCTTCAACATCATCTCTTCTACAGATCTTAAAAAGCCAAAATCCAAACACTAGGACCAGTCTCAAATAAATTCACTCAATGAAAGTTGTCAGCCTAAAGCAGTGAAGACTTATTTATTCATAGGACATGTACAGTGCAGGAAGCTAAACTGAAAGCTTACTCCACGGCTTCTTGCCAACAGGCCTGTTCCCTGCCCTGGAAGACTACTGGATATTTTGAGAAATAAGAACAAAAACAATTAGGAAAATGAGGCATACATAGATTTTCAGCGTATATATTCAATACCACCTCTCAAAACTGAGCAAGTGTCATCAACACACAGCCTGGATTGGTGTTTACACCTTCTTTTCAGAGCACTGGTATTGTTCAGTCTCACACACATCATTGCCGGGAGCAGGGGAAGGGAGAAGCGGCTCCTTCTGGTCGAGTGAGAGCGAGGAGGGAAGGGTCGGGTAACACCCATTCCAAGCAATCACATGGGAATCGTTTGTCTGTCTTGTATGCTTTGTTATTAGTATTTTTGCTGTTACTGTTCATTTTCTCATCTCGTTGCTGTTTCCAGTAAATTGTCTTTATCCCAGCCTGTGATCTTTACCTTTTGTGCCTCCAATCCTCCTCTCCAGCTTCCCGAAGGGGAGAGGAAGAGGGGAAAGGGGGGAGTGAGCAAGTGGGCGGCAGCTTGGTTTGGAGTCTCTGTGGAAGCACTAAATTGGGAAGTACCATTCCTAAACCATGACAGACTTCTTTGATGGATTATGAATACAACAACCTGATACAGTTTACCAGGATCCGATCTCAAAACTATATTTTCTCTATACTTCTCTTTCTAATTATTGCATTCATTTTGCCTTCTTCCAAATTGTACTGAGAAGTCTCTAGAGGAGGGACCACTGTTTACATGTCTTTCCAGTTTTTTTTAATTTTTAACAAACATGCACAGCTTTTCTGAACACATCATAACATGTCCTTTCCCTGTGGAGACTTCCTAGACTTTGAACTTCAATGCATGAAGGATATTGGTGGCTATATACCCTCTGTGGTCTTTCAGCAGTACAACAGTTTTATCTAACTAGTGATCAGGTGGCCTAGATCAGAATAAATTTTCCAACCAGAAACAATGATGTTTGACATATTCCATCTCCACCACTCACTGCTAGAAAGAGGTGTAGGATCCCTTCACCACTGATGGCACAACTGTTTGCAAGATCTCATTTTAAACTGAACAAGGGAAATAATCCTTCTTCAAAACAACCCATCAGAAAAGCAGCGTATTTTTTTCAGCCCTTGATCCAGTTTATTACATGGTCTCAGAAAGATTTGTGCCAACAAAACTGAGAGAGAAGTGCCAGTGATAACGACAAAGTAGGGCAGTGGGTCCTTTGGTTTTTGGCCCATAGGGCATGGCCTTCTAGAATGAACTAAGCATTTTAGAAACTGATTTTAACATTTGGACAGCACTCAAGTTTCAGTGAGAGCAGCCACTGAGCTTTTTTAAGCACCTGGAAGCAGCAGAAAAATGATGCAACACATTTTCCTGTTACATAGCTAAAGACAAGACTAAATATTAGGTTGGGGTTGTTTTGGTTTTTTTTTCTGTTGGGCGCTCATCCAAAAATCAAGCAGCAAAATACCTTTAAACTCATGGCGTTTATGTTCGATGTTTTATTCTATGTCTTAATTTGTCTCAACAGCACCACTTTTTTTCCATTTAAGAGTTTCTATGTTACAGTAGGTCCACTGTCTATCTAATCCAAGAGACTGATGTCCAGACCTTTGAAGAAAAAACAACATCCTTGTGTGTTCCATCCATCAGAAGCAGTAGGCACTCTCACAGAGTTTCAAGGCCGCAAAGCTGTCCTTCTCCTGCTTCCAACTCCCATATTGTTAGTGGTTTCAGTGTGCAGAACAGCACAGTCCATTAGAGGGGCTTGTGAAATGAGGAGAGGAAAAGGGATCTACTCCATTTCATTCAGGATATTATATCAGTTCCTGATAATATTTTCACTGGAAAATCATGAAACAGGAAAGCCTTTACAAAAGTGAAAGGATTTCACACACAGGAAGCTTATCTTATCTCTGCTACTCTTCTGAACTTTGTACTATATTCCAGGAAGTATTGATTTTTTATTTATTTTTACATTTCTGGAATAGATTCAAGGGAGTCCTATTCTGAACACTGAAAGAGGTGAAGGTCTTATATTTTATCTGGGAAAAACTGGAAGGTCCCAACATTTCACAGTATTACCTTATCACTTTGATCAGGCCAGGGGCATATTTAACAAACGTTTCATGTTTAAAAGTTTCAGGGTAAGAAAATTATGGAAACTAAATTATGGAAACCCAATATGTTATGTTGTCAGGTACTGTAAAACTATTTTCTTTGCTTCTGATGGCTTGAGGATGGGCAAATTTTAAAGAGGATTATGCCTACAAATTCACGACACTAAAGTTGGTAGCACATAAAATGTCACAAATCTACAAAAACAGGAATAAACTCATTTTAAAAAGTGCTTCTGAGATCTGAGTTGTAAAGAAAAGATCTAGCTCAGCTGTTTCCAACAGAAAATAAATGTTATTTCACAACTGACTAATCATTTTCAAGTTACTGCAATTAAAAATAGTATTCATATCTTTAGTGCAAAAGTGTATATATTTTATTACCTGATGTACCTTTTTTTCTCTTTCATCTTCCTTTGTCCTCTAAAGAGTCTTGTGAAGAAGCACAGATGGCACAAGGGTTTAAAGACAATTCTGTTTATCAGAGAGTTGTATTAAAACTTCCTATCCATTACTACATTGGTACTTCAGTGGGACCCAAGGCACAGTAGATCCAAAACTGAACAATGAGTATGAGGCATTTTTAAACTTTTATATTAAAACTAAATGTTTAATGTATATAACTTCAGAGCACTTATAATAGCATATAATTCTAAAGTACTTTATTTGCTTTTAATTAAATACTTTTAAAGGTAAGCATACAACCCATAGCATTCAAGCCAGAATGAACAGAAATGTATGTAAGAAACTGCTTTGAATACAAAATAGTAATTGAGTAGTTTCCAGTTCCTGGGGAAATAGACCGTGAAAGTCAAAGTGGGTCCAGATAGCTTATCTTCATATAAAGAATTACTACTGAAAAAGGAAACTAAAAATACACAACATATACTGAAATCTGAGCATGCTGAGGACTTATGACACCAATCATATAAAGGTCAGATTGTTGCAAGCATTTACAGTAAAAATTTTTCATGTTGTATTATAATTTCCAATTATTTCTACAGCTGGGACATGTGAAGTAACATGCCAGAGGTTACAAACTAATCAGTACCTGAGCCAAGAGCAGAAGAAAAGTATCCAGTTCTGCACCCTGCTCTTTAATCAGCAGACAGCATAACTATAGGTAAGAACCATACATAGAACCATAGGCAAGAACAAATACATCTCCTGGTAAACATTTTTCATTGGCTGACTTTTTATAATGCACCACAATTTTACATATAGAAGTAGTGTTCTTAAATTTTATTTTTAAAAATGAATCCTTTAGGAGAGTGTGTTGAGACTTTGTTCCCTTCATTCTATGTTTGTTTTTCCATTATTTGCATCTAGAAAAATTAAATCCTCAGAATAAACAAAAATGTTGACATGGGCCTTTTTTCTTGGACATTGTCAGCTAGCAGAATAAAGTACTTTTTCTTCCCCACATACTTCCACACATTTTTCCATTTTCTTTCTCAAGAGAAGCTGTATACATCCCAGCTGCATCTCTTGTGCTTCCCCTATTTAATCCTCTTTTCCCACAATTGCCTCTTGAAGCAACAAGCCAAATGTTTAAGAAATAAGTACACTCCTTGAAAGCCACTGGCCTTGATCTCTCTGGTGTTATTTTCCTTTCTTTATAGTTCATTTGTAATATTATTCAAGCCACTGTTCTAGTGAAAATGCTGACTTGCTAATAGGACTAAGATCATCCTAGCAATGGTACTTACAATAAGAGCAAGAGGGATCCATCTGGTGCTTGGCTGTGTGACAGTCCTGAACTCTAAAGATTTGAGTTCCATTTTCTGCTCTACAGTAAATATGCTGTATGCCTTTTTAGCAAAATACCATGAGTCTATCCAAACTCCATTGGTGGAGCATAGGTAACATTTTCCTGCTCTCCTATAGAGATACATCAAGATGCTTGGTCACTAGAAGTATACTCCCTTCCTCTTCACTGCTTCTTTCTTTTTACTTTGTTTTGTTCTACAGCCACTCCTCCTATCAGCAGCTTCCAAACATAGCTTGGAACAGCCACCATTTATTGGATTCTCAGGACAAACTAGTACTGCACATAAAGAAAGTCTCAAAAAGCAGCAGAAGAAAGCAGAATAAAATCAGCTTTTAAAGTGTGAAAGCACCCCTTTAGAAAATTTCAGTGCCGGCATGCTAAGTGAAAAAATAGCACAGTAAGGCGAGTCAAAAAGAAGAAAAAAAAACATGGGAAGAAACTTTCAAAAGACCTAAGAAATTAATTATAAGCCATCATCAACTTCTATTCACCCTAAAGCTCTAAGGGAACTCACGATGAAGTAGTTAGGCACTAGTTGTGGTATACAGCATCTTACCTAAAATTGCTTTGGTAGTAGAAGATGGCCAGCATGAAGCTGATTCTTTTTTGGAAGTTTCAGAGAGACCCAAGGAAGACCTCACCAGTGAGCCTCACAGCCCTCTGAAATGTTAGTGGAATTTATCCTACATATTACAATTAATGGACATGTGGATGAATATGAATAGAGAAGAGTCAACACTATTTGTTTCTTGTGGTTTTTTTACAGAAAATTTGTGCCTCACAAATTTATTTAATTTCTCTGAAGAAGCAACTAAGAATGTGGACAAGGAGTATCCCTTTGATATGGTCTACTTGTATTTTCAAAAGGCATGTTCCTCACCCAAAGACTCTTAAATAATCTAAACAACATGGGAATGTCCTTGGACGGATAAAGAACTGTTAAGGAGATCAGAAACAGAGCCAAAGAACAAAAAGCCAGTGGAGTCCCACAGGGTTTTGTGCTGGGATCTGAGGCCCTCAGAGTATTCATAAATGAATTAAAAGGGGAAGAATACTGAGGTGACAAAGAATGGTGCTGACATTAAACTATTCAAGGCAGTAAAGAAGAGAGGCAGTTTCAGAAAAGCCTCACGATAATGAGTGGCTTGGCAAAGAAATGACAGTTGAAATTCAGCTTAGATAAATGCATACAGGGAAAAACAACCTGAACTTCACATATAAACTGTTGCTCCAGGCTGGCTTATTCAAGGCAGGATGAAAATCTTGAGGATTTAGTAAATAGTTTGATGAAAACATAATCTCAATTATTTGTAAAAGTCAAAAAAAGACAGTAGAACACCAGCAGTCATAAGAACAGGATTATTCCACTGTATAACTCCCTGACTCATCAGTATTGTGAAAATTGTGAGTTGGTCTGACCTCTCTTGCCCAAAAGAAGGAGAATTGGAAGAGATATCAAAAAAGGACATGTAGTAGTATTGTAGCCCAAACACTAATTAACTAAGGTTCCACAATCTGAAACTGAGACCATTTAATCTGAAATATAGTAGTGGTTTAAAAGATAAAGAGTAAAATGCGAAAGAATTTTTAGTATTCTTTTCAATATAATAACTAGAGAACAGCAAGATGATAAGGGCTAGATTCAAAAGTATCAGAAGGAAGTACTTTTTTATCACTGTGTTGTTTAAGCTACGGCCATAGAAGACAGGTCATACAGGTTCAAAAAGGGAATGGACAACCCACAGAAAAAAAATTCATCAAAGTCTTTGAGGGCTGTGTAGACTCCAGGTTGCTGGGAGAATATTCTGGGGAAATATCAGTATGGAATTGCCTGTACTTACCTCATCTTGTCACCTTCTACAGGTACTATTTCTGGTTTGCTTTGAAAACATTCATTGGTGCAGTCATGCTACAAATTTAGAACTGCAGATTCTGGGATAACTACTTGTTCTTACATTTTCCTCAGATTTTACCTCAGCTTCATACTTGGCTTCACATATTAGTACTCAGTGTCTGAATGCACCTTTATTGACAGCAGTTTTATACAAGGGAGCATCAACAGAATAGGTGTGGGTTGTTGTAGTCATAAATCTTAATAGAATACTTGACCTGGAACTTTCTCTACCTTCTCCTGCCCATTGACGCCACTTGCTTCCCTGAGTAGAAATCAATATGTGTCACCTTGGAGTCTATGCTCTGCACTATCGTAGTCCTGTGCAGGGAGCAGCAGGTGGTTACTGAACTTCCCAGTCTCAGAGATCCTGGTGCAATGAGGTTCAGGACATATAAGGGAACCACTCTGCTGACCATTCACCTTTTGACTCCTTTGCATAACTTCTGCTTCTTTTCCTGATATGAGTCCAAGCAGGAAAGGCCTAAAGTAGCTGAAGAAAGTTGAGTAAAAGTGGGAGGATGTAGAACAAGGATATTTCCCAGCCTACTGTCTGGGCAGCAGCAGCAGTGACTTTCTAGTTCTTTCCAAACAGACAGAAAGAATGAGAATCCTGCTTTTTAATTCTTCTACTTTGACAGCTTCTTCTGTTTTGAGAATCAGTTCTTTGCATTGTACTCTCTCTCAGAAGTCTGTGCCACTGCCAGCACAAAGGGGCCTTGACACTCGCAAGTGGTGTTGCAATACATGAAGTCTGGTAGTCATAGCCATTCTTGGTATCTTGACCTTCTGTCCTTCTACTAATAGGATCTGGATAGGATCCTTCAGATCCTGTTCTGCTGATCTGCACAGCTTTCCAGGCTGAGGAAGTAACATGGGTGATCTGGCAGCAAGTTTAAGGCAAAAAGCAAGGAACCAGTTTTCATTCAACAAATCATTACAATGGGGAATCCATTACTATATGAATTGAGCACAAAATAAATAAATAAAAAGGGTTCAGGAATCAGAATAATGGAAAGTATTATCATTGCTGAAAGTGCTCTGGATGCAGTTTCTAAACCCCTGCTCAAGGGAAATTGAATACAGAGTTCACTCAATGCATTCCTCTCTAGGCCTTTTCTGCTGGGCAGTGTCACGAGCAGGCTGATAAATAACATGGATCACTGGCCAGACAAGGAATGGCTGTTCACATGTTCTCACACTATGATTTCTGTAATTGATCGATGTCTTTAACTCCTTATCAGGAGTTAAAGGAGATGAAGGATAGATTGACTAGCAAAGTAACCTTTGGCAGAAGACAGTTTGAAATCCTTGGATGCCATTATAAATGTCAGTCACTAATGTTTTACTGGACTGGGCACTAGCACACAGCAGTTAAGCTGACAGATTGATACTGAACCTAATAATATCTGCAGGGTGAAAGTGAAAGCAAGGAAGCTAAGATTACTTTATCAACCAATCTGACTGCATTAGTAAGAAAAGATGTTTCCCACTTAAAATATCTAAAGGTTCCAAATATGGACATATCCACATTTCTTCACCTAATGCTGAAAAACCACACTAAAATTTTTGTTCCTTTGGCTAAATATTAGGGCAAATAATTCCTAGCTAACAACATATTGTTATGTTACTATTTAGCACATGGACTATAATATCCTTCTGAGGTCTCTGCCAGTACCAGGACTGACTGTATTCACAACATAACACAGATCTTTGCTAGGGCAGTATTGCACTACAAAAGTTTTAGCTTAGGAAGGCACGTACTGCACAGAAGATGAGAAGACAGAGAAGCAGCCAGACAAAATATTTTTGTGAACTTCATATTTAAAGTCAATTACTCCCACTGGAGCAGCTGTGCACTATTGCTCCCTGTGAATATTCAGGAAGAAATGAATAGTGATATTCAAAAATGGACTGTGATCAGTCATGTCAAGGTCTGGATAAATATCAATAGCACCTGCAGGTATGTGACGTTAAAGGCATGCGCTAAATCTGAGATATTTAGCACAAGTTCTTCTTCCCTCAACAGGAATTCATCAGCAAGCACAATCAGATCCCTTCCTACAGAATATATAATTGTGCATGTGAAACTCGCATGTCACTGGAGACCCTACACCATGTCTTAAATGAGAGTGAAAACTTCAAAATAGAGACATGCTGAAGATTTTTGTTAGCATCAGAAAACAGTTATCCATTAGGAAAGCCAAGGGAAACCCAGAAAAAAAGAACCCAAAGGAAACTGGCATCTTGCCTTTTAGATGGAAGGCATTCAAAAATAAACTTCAGACAATGGCTCTAGCACCTCCCTACTGATTTTTACCAGCCAAGTAACAATTTGCAGTCACAGCTCAAAACTGTGCCTGCAGCTCTAAAATGTCATTATGGAGAACTGTTTAATACTAAAGCAAAGATGACAACTGCATTTGTCTCCACAGGACTGACTTCTACAACAATGGAAGCAGACACTGTGGTTCAGATTCCAGGATCTTATGGACTCCTTTCCATTACAGGGTATGAAACAATGCAAATTAAACACAATGCTCATAAGCAGGATGTGTTCTACCAGCTACATAGTAAAAGTTATTTTCAGCTTCAGAGTTTCAACTACTGTTCCAGCCTTGAGCTTAGGTAGTATATAGGTAATGGAGGTTGGCCTACAAGTTACAGAAAGCAGGCTGTAATTTCATTTAAAGCTTCTCCACACAAAGAAAATGAAGAGGAAAGACTGGTCTCCAGACTCTTGTTCATTAGAAATAATACATCTGGATAGCAAAAGCTGTAATACAAATTTCTTCTGTAGAATGCAAACAAAACTATCCAGATTCTGCCACACTAATATTAGTCTCCTTGACTCTGAGTTTTCACTTTGTCTGTTACAAAGTTACTGAAATAATATTTTTCCAATCATAAAAGTAGATTGTACTAGAAAAAATCAGAAAAGAACTACCTAAAGTACTTAGGACATGTTCTGCATGGAATATAAAACAACAAACATCTGAGCACCCTACCACTACCTTTTCATCTTAGTTGAGAGGTATCAGCTATGATTTTTCATTCTATTTAATTGTCCTGTTCAGCCTACAATCTTGATTGTGGCAGAGTCAGCCAAATCTCAATTTTTTTAGTAGCTCTATTGATGCAAACCTGGGGATTTTGAGTATAACTTGCTCAGGCATGGCCATTGGCCATGATGACACCTCTAGTTCCCAAATTTGTGCTGAAAAGTACATATGCACAGAGGAAACATGCCTTCAATCAGAGCTAGTTAGAAGCTGTAACAGTTCCATAAACTTTCTGATAAAGAAAGAAAAAAAATTTTTAAAAAAGTTACACACACTAGAAGGGAAATGTACCATATTTTCAGATTATAACCAATAAGAAACTATAATCATGGGAAAGTAAGGTTTGCTTCTCAACTTACAACCTTTTCATGTTCAGTATTGACTTTGTAATGTTCAGAAGGTGGCCTGATTTCAGCAGCAATCCATACCAGTGATTTTGATGGCAGAGCTGGTAGAGTACTCAAGCTTTCAAAGGTGGGTTGGCAATAGAAATCACAAGTGTTCACCAACTATTTATTCAAGGTTAAAGAAATATTCGAAGTCTTCCTTTTCTGTATCTATAGCACGAAGCAAAGCTCTTTGTTTCGTATAAATATGGAGTTGCATCACTCTTACGAACTGTAAATAACAGTTCAGGTCTTTGAAAGAAGTGTCACTTGCTGCCTCAACAGTAACAACTGATCATGTTTGCAAGGGCCAGCTCTAGACTTGAACACACTCCATGTCTATAGAATGGATACCACACTTCTGACACTGGTCCTTTGTTCTGACATACAATCAACAAACGGCTAATGGGTGAGTAATTAGGGATCCCAAAACAAAAGCTGCCCTTGAGTTGTTGCAGAGTAGTGCTCAGACCGACATTTAAAATCTTTATCATTAAAGAGTTGTAACATCAGCTTTAACATGCTTAGATTTGATATCCATGAAATGGAAAAAAAACAACTGGAAAAAACCACCCACCAAAGAAAAAACAAGAAAATAAATTCAAAAAATCTACACAATTGCATTCTCTTTCAAAAGTAAGAAACACATAAGACCAAGAATGTTTCTTTTAAAAACAGCTAGAAGGAACATCTAAGAGAGTTGAAACCTTTCGAGCAGTATGGTGTCTATCCAAAGGTGCCTAAAGAGGCACATGCTGAATGCACACTGACTGTTGGGAAGCCTTATGACAGAGCAAAATTGTACCAACACGGCCAAGTAGAAAGCTGATACATGTAATTAGTAAATTCAGAAAAATAAAATGTTATCCAAAAACCCCAACCAACCAAGCAAAATCATTAACTCATATAAGTTCAAAAACACCATGAAAACCACCATGGTGGAGACATCAATGTTGGAAACAATTTTCAAAAAGCTAAAAAATCTTGGAGCAAAATAGCTACGTATGTAGTGTAGCCTCTTGTTTAATATGAGCTTTGTCGCTAAGAATGGGAAGCTGCCATGTTTTATACCAATTTTTAACTTGTATTACAGTGGAGACTACCCACCTTGTGGAAGTGCCAGCCATTTGAAAGGCTGCTTGGCTGCTCAGTGCAGACATGTATTGTTTACCCTATTCAACTACGTTCCAGGGAGCCAAACTGCTTGGAACACCACTTAAATTTGTTTCCTTCCCCAAGGGACTTTGGTTTGCTCTCCAGAAGAAACAGGACTGGCAGAATCCTCCATTTAAAGTCTGTCTCAGGAAGAGTTAATATCTCACTAACACACAGTTACTAACCTGAAATCTTTCAAGGAAGAGTATGGATCAGAAAACGTTCCAGTTGCACAGAGAGAAGCTTTCAATTTCCACTCTGAAGCCTCTAGTGCTCTGTTCCAATATCTAACCTGTTCTGTTTCTCATCAAAACCAGAAAAACTAAATTTACCAGACATTGTTTTCATCTAGATGGTCTCAGTTTTAGAAGATTGAAAAGTTTTTTGCATTCAAGTGCAATTCAGACCATGAAAGACCAGGTATCCTCAGCTGGCATGGTCTGAGTACATGCAGGATGCTCTCACCATCTGTCAGGCTTTGAATGTCATACTCATTTCCCAGATGCTTTGAGGCACCGGGAGGGCACTTCTGTGCCAAAGATTTAGCAGAAATTATATTCTGTTGTTTAGCTGGCTGGCTGATTTGCTTATTACTTCTCCCTTCAGATGGCTGTTTCTGATTCAAACCATATGCAGCCATTTTTTCAACCACATTCACGGTCCTTCTCAAAACTAGCTACTCCATAATGCAAAAAAACCCCTGCCACTTATACTGTAGTACAAACGTAAACCAGAAGTAATGACAATATTCAGAATACCTCAAGCTATAAATAACAAATTAAAGTTTTGCTAATATTACGTGAAGTCATCTAAAGTCAACTATACCAATTCTGCAAACTGAGTCACTCACCCTAAGGGATTAACCATTCCACTATAGATATTAGTTACTCAGAGCTGTAAATTTTTTTACAGAGCTTTTTAAAAAACATAAAAACAAGATGTTTTTTAATATTATAGAGTGATCTGCAAGAATTGGAACTGTGATACGTCTGAATTTTAGAAGGTTTCATGGTCAATAATTGTGAAGTTTTTAAGATAGCCAAAATTTGAAGAGAAGAAAGTCTCATAATTTGACAATAGCTTCTAGGTTGCAGCATGAAATACTGAATTTAATGTTATTGTTGTGAGACTTCCAAAATCCTGTGTGTATGGTCAAAGATGGAACCTGGTGCACTAGATCCTGCATGTGAGAACTGTCAGGGTTCCATTCTTACTGACTTACAAGAATCAAAAGACTGAGATTGAAAGACTACTCAATGGCTCAAGAAAAGTAGATATAGTCAAGATAAAGAAAGAGAGTCCTAGTTGCTTGTCCTTCCTGAAATTGATGCTAGTTTTGCAATGTACTTTACTGGGATGAGATTTCACCCTTATGTGACATTCAGAAACTGAGCTTTGAGGCCTGTCTTGCTTTCTTTTTGATTGTAGAGGGTTTAAGTTTCTAACCGATTTAATTTCTAATTTCATTGAAGAGTGGAAGTTCTGCTTCCTACCTAGATTTCCTAGACTTCTTTTCAAATGTCAATTATTCTCCAGCATCTCAGAAACAAACTAGTGGGTTTTTAAATCATTTGCCAACAGAAATACCTTAATAAGGAAGTTACATAAAGTACAAGCTCATGCACTGCCTAATCAGTTTGGATTAAGCACACCAGGTTTTATTCACTCAGCTGGAAAACTAACATTTGCTCAGCTTGGAAACTCTAATTCTTTGTGCTTACTGGCGTAAAAAAATGTGCAGTTATCTCCACAACAGTGTTTATTCAGTACCTGTGCAAGCATCCACTGCTTCATTAGATTAAGCTGACAGAATACCAAAGGTATTTGGAATTCCCAAAGAAAATGTTAAAGCAAAAAAATCTTTAATGTTTGGAAGGATCCTGTTTTCTTCTCTTCCACATTCTCTGCTGCAAAAATTGGTATGCTTCTATTTTCAGTAAAGTTTTGACCTGGTCCTATTCTTGCTTTAAATAATGCCATTGATGATGAACAATTCAGTTAATAAATGTTGCTCTTCTTTTACCAGCAATTCAACAGCTGTGGGCAAGGCTATTCTATTCAGAAGGGAAACTAAGACAAGCTTTGACTCACCCTGCTTGGGAGGAAGTTCTGCTGCAGAAGTACAGATTATACATAACCTGGATAAGTTGAAAATCCTGTCATGCAGACTAGCAAAGCATTGTCTTTTTCTTTTATTTAGAGAGTATCTGAAGAAGGTTGGCTCATTCAGGAGCATGAGAGAAGGTATTTTAGTGTGCAAAACAGTTAAGTTTGCATTTCCAGGACAACTCTGGTTGTTGTTTCTCACAAAGCTTTCCATCAACAGCCTGCAAACTGTTTTGGTCTATTAGTCATAATCTTGCATTATCAGTTACCTGTTTGTCAATAAACAAAATCGTATTTGCAGTGTTTTTTATATCTCAGTGTATTTGTCCTTTCACTCTTTTAGGAAGATAAATAAGAATCTAGTTGTTCTTTTTCCTCTTCCTAAAAAAGTCTTTATTTCTTCCTTAAGTCATCTCATTGATTTCAGCATGCCCTGTTTGGTTTTTGACTGAGATACTGTATTGGGTCATGTATTATAATAAATCTTAAACATCTTCCTTCCATTTTTCCTGCATCTTACTCAACTTCAATTTTCACTCGTATTTTTTTTAGCTCTGTTATTCTTACTCCCTTTTCTATCACTGATAATGTGAAGGTTTTTCTACCTGTTGTTTCACATATATTTTCGTGGAGTTAGCAAGGACTTCTCACTTTGGTATCATTGTTTTTATCTCTAAATTTCTCTCTAAGAACTGCCAACTGGCTACAATTTCCTTAGCAAGAAGCACAGCTTCTAGAACTACTGCACAAACACAAGACAGTGGATGTATGCAGAGCAGACATTCTTAGGTGATCAAGCTGAATTTCTGTCCTCACACATCCTTTGTCTTCTCTCATTTAGCATCATTTTCTCACTGCTTTTGGTGAATTTTTATTTCACTGCCTCTCCACCTAGCCTTTTGCAGCCATCTTGCCACAGTTCTGCTGTTCACAAGTCCCTGACCCTCCTAAGCCTTTCTGTTCTGTTTCATGCAGGTTTCTATATGCATTCCTCAGTGTTTGATAGCTTTATTCTGTTCACTGGACGTCCATCCATCCATCCATCCATCCATCCATCCATCCATCCATCCATCCTTTCCCTTGTCAATTTTTTTCTGTCATGCTTTACTAGAAATGGCTTCAGGATGGCAGATTCCCTTGGTTCTGACTGCACCCATCCACTCTCTTCATACCGAGAGAGAAAAGCAGATAAAACTGACTATATTGAAAAAGGCAGGATGAGAACCCATTCCAGCCCAAACCAGTGAGCGTTCTAATTAAGAACACGGCTCTTTACCAGCGTCTTTTTTGGCTCAATTAAACTACAAGGCAGAAATCACAGAAATATATGGTGCTGACCATTTTTTCTTCTGTATGTTGTTTAATCTATCCTAAGATTCAAATTGTACTGTCTTACACTCCAAAATAATCTGAAATTTTAATGGAAAATACTAGACAAAATGCTAGCTGTGATAATGGAAACAGAGTCTGAATCTTCAGTGCAATAAAAGTAGTATGCCCACAGAATTGCAACAGGCAGATAAGGAATATAGTAACTGACTTGTATTATGGTCTCTACACCACGCAGTGTCAAACTTCTGAAGCTCATTTTTTTCACAGAATCAGAGAATCACTGAATATTCTGAGTTGGAAGGGATGCACAATGATCATTGAGTAAAACTCCTGGTCCAGCACAGCACCATCCCCAAGAATCACATCATGTGCCCAAGAGTACTGTCCAAATGTCTCTTGAGCTCTGTCAACCTTGGTGCTGTGACCACTTCCCTGGGGAGCCTGTTCCAGTGCCCAGCCACCCGCCCAGCCACCCTCTGGGTGAAGAACCTTTTCCTAATAGCCAGCCTAAACCACTCTCAGCGCAGCTTCAGGCCATTCTTTCCTGTCTTGTCACTGGTCACCAGAGAGAAGAGATAAGTGCCTGCCCCTCCTCTTCCCCTCACAAGGAAGTTGTAACTGCACTAAGGTTTCCCCTCAGTCTCCTCTTCTCCAGGCTGAACAGACTAAGAGTGACCTCAGTCACTCCTCATACGGCTTCCCCTCAAGGCCCTTCACCATCTTCATTGCCCTCCTTTGGACACTCTCTAATAGCTTTATGTCCTTGTGTTGTGGTGTCCAAAACTGCCCCCAGGACTCGAGGTGAGGCTGCCCCAGTGCTGAGCAGGGCAGGACAATCCCCTCTCTTGCTCGGCCGGCGATGCTGTGCCTGATGCCCCCCAGGACAGGGTTGGCCCTCCTGGCTGCCAGGGCACTGCTGGCTCATGTTCAATTTTCTGTCAATCAGGACCCCCAAGTCCCTTTCCCTGGCGCTGCTTTCCAGCCTCTCATTCCCCAGTCTGTCCATACATCCAGGGTTGCCCCACCCCACATGCAGAATCTGTCACTTTCCCTTGCTGAACTCCATACAGTTTTGGTGACTGCCCAGCCCTCTAACTTATCCAGGTCTCTCTGCAGGGCCTCTCTGCCTTCCAGGGAGTCAACAGCTCCTCCCAGTTTTGTATCATCTGCAAACTTGCTCAGGATCCCTTCCGGTCCTGTGTCCAAGTCACTTATGAAGATGTTGAAGAGCACAGGGTTGGGGATGGAGCCCCGTGGAACCCCACTAGTGACAAGTTGCCAGTCTGATGTCACCCCATTCACTACAACCCTTTGTGCCTAAGCCATGAGCCAGTTGCTTACACACCACATGATGTGTTTATCCAGCTATTTTCATTCAGATAGTTTGTAAATGGACAGTACCATATACCTGTGAAGGTGAAAGTGATATTCAAGGAAACAGTAAATACTGCCAACTATTTTAAACAAAGAAGTGCTCACAGACAGCTGAAACTTCACAAAGTCACAAAGGCTATGTCTACATTAGCAAACAATACAAGCGGATCTGTAGGTCAAAGCAGTGTCTTCTGAAACTCCCATGTGTCAGCTATCTGCCTTCTATGGAATTTCAGGTCAGACTAGGTTCATTTTGGTCACTGAGAATGGAATATGGTTTGAAGTTGTCTCAAGGCCCAGTTCATGCTGCTGGTGTCTCTCAGAGGCTGCTTTGCATTTGGCATGCTGGAATGAAACTTCTAATTTAATTTTCATTGAATGGAGCCTTGTTCTTATGCACCAAATAACTGAACTAATATTTAACAAATTTATTTTAATCTCTAGAAAATTATACTCACTTTACTTTGACTAGTGGAGTTTTGATATAAGTTGTGGTCAGGTATAATTATCTTAAAAGAAACCATCAATCTCTGCTAGACAAGCACACCTGGAACAAAACACTAAGAGAACCATTTGCAATTCTGACAACTGAAATTCAGGAAGGTGGGGTGGTGGTGTTTGTTTTATTTCAAAGATTGGTGTAAATTAGTTGACTGTGCATTCAAGAAGTTTGTAAATTGTCTAAAATTTATTTCACTTTGACAACCCACAGAAAATTAAAGGAGGTAGTAATGCTAGCTAGCATCTTGTTAAATCCTCATCTCTGAGCTCTGATGTTTATTTTTCATGCACTCCAAAGTCTCTCTCTGAGAAGATATTTGTCCTCCTTCATTCACAGATGATAGTCCACTTTGAGGCACATGAGGCACTTTATAAATGAATATAGAAAAACTCAAATGACACTTAACAGCAATAGCTCCACTTACCCAGTCCCTGAGGCAAAAAGTTTGGAAGCAGCATGGAAAAGCCAATGCAATCACTGCGGTATTTTAAATTACTCACAATATTATGCAATGCAAGTATGTTACACTATATTGGAAAATAAATGTTTTTGTAAGGCAGTATTTTAGACAAAGGTGGATAAAAAAGGTTTTATGCAAGATCAAGATTACAACTGGAACTACAAGTTATTCCCTGCTTTTGTGTTTTTGAACCAGTAGAAATTTTATTTCTTATTGCAGCTTTTTTTTTTTTTGTTAGGATATGTGCCAATGGAAAGTCTGATCAACTGTAAAAAACAAATAGTTTTGTGTGGCTGCTAGTGATATTCACTGGCGAATTTTTAAGAAAGGTTAGTGAAATTCTGGGAGCCAAAAGGTAATCATTATTTTTTAAAAGTTCTAATTAAGATGTCAGACTGGGCAGTGGAATGTATTTAGAATCCCATGTAATTTGATTGTGTTGGCCTATTTAGATAAATTGCTTTGGAAAGACAAATAAACCAGCTACTTAAAACGTCCAAGAGGGCCAGGCTTCATTCCAGTGTTTCAAGCAATGACTGAAGCAATAGCCTTTTGTAACTATCAGCCAATCCAACAACAGACATACAAGTGTCAAAGTCTGATAGAAAGAATGACACAAGCGCCTGGACCACCATCACTAACAGAATAAACAGTACACAGTGTTATTTAACTGCAAATGCTCAGCTTTTTTTTGCCTTTGAACTGCAGACCTTTGGAGACCATATTAAAGGAAATGAACATCCAAAGTTTGAAACATCTGAAGCTGAGGCATCATCCTACATAAACCCCTGGGATTATTTGGGTTTGTTTAGTTCCGTTCACTGTATGTGCTAAACCTGTATGACAAACTCAGGATTTAAAACATATTAATAGTGTGCTATCAGTAACCTGAGACTCTAAAACCCATACCACTATCCTTGAAAATCAAAATAATGTCTGACCCAGTAATGTAGCCTTTTTATCAGTTTGCACCACAAAGAACTTTACATACACTCTGTTGCCTTTTCCTTTCATCAACAGGGAGAGGCAAAGGTGCAAAGGGTTAGAAAAGGGTATCTGTTTTCCAGAGGCAGTAACTTTGTACTTTCTTGTCCTTGCCTCCATCATTGTAGGGTAGGTTTAGGCATGGACAGCTTTCCCAGGAGGAAGCCAATGGGCTTCTTGGTAGTCTATCCCAATGGCACACTTTTGGTGCTCTCCGAGCAGCTTTTCTTTTCTGACTGCTGACTTTTATCTGCTGCACTTATGCAAAGGGCAAGATTTTTTCCAATCTTCCTGATTCTATGATTTAAACGCTTGGTAGTGCTTTAGGTTCATTCGTGTTTTCAGATTTTTGTGCTGTTGATCCCAACCCACTTTTTCCTGCACTTTGCATCTCATGTGACACAACCACAGTTCAGTTTCAGGGGCTTAGAAGGGGAACTGTGAAGTTGCCAGAACAGATGAAACAAAACTTCCTCTCTGAGCTGGGGGCACAGCAAACACAGTAGTGCTCTGTGGCACTTTGGCATAGCAGCAGGGGTGTGCTGCCTTCCCAGGTCCCCTTCCTGTTCTCAAGCTGTACTACAGATTATGCTCTGAACTCCCTCCAGAGTAGCAGGACACTCGACTACTGTCACTCCAGGCAGCCCCAAGGAGGATAAGAAAGGTATTTGCTCTTACTTGGACAGACCTCGATCATTCCCTTGATTTTTTTGTTTGTTTGTACTTTTTTGTTGCTGCTGTTGTTAAGGGGGGAGAGAACATTTTCCTAGCCAGAAGGTGAACAAAACAGAAGCAATTTTGCATGTCTTTGCAGCTAAAGTACCTGTTCCAACACTGCCTGGAGATTTCTTTGGGAGGGGTAATTTACACCCAATTTCTGTTCCCCTCATTTGCATCTGAGTTTCCAGAGCTTAATGAAACAGAATTATATTGAACTTTAACCTACTGTTCTTCTCCGCCTTTCTTCAAAGACAACAGAGAGAATAAGGCAATACTTACTGATAAAAAAACCTGAACAAGTTACTGCAACCATTAATTTTATGCAGGTACCTGAAGTACTAAATCAACTCAACTTCCAATTCATTAATCAGGTTTAAAGCAACAGCAACAGAGTGCTATGGCACAAAACTGAATAATCCCAAAGCCTTGGGGAACTGCAGTTCACACGACAGGCCTGTATGGCAGCTCTCAGCCATGGCAGCAAGCAAATTATGTGAAATATTAGATACAGAGGGCCTACTTCCCTAGTGTGTTATTTTATAAAATTAAAATTAAATTCTTCATATTTCTTTTCTTTCCTTAAATAGCAAAGAAGGCTGAGAGAAGGATCGATGTTTCCTGACAGCTGTAAACAATCACAGGCTCCTGCCTTTTGAAGTGTTTTTTTTTTCCTTCCGTGACTCGTGCATTTGCTTTCAAGGTCTTCCTGTGTTGATTTATTCCCAATTCCCCCAACTGATATCTAATTCTCCTCTGTGCCTGGCATGGCTGTTACCCTCAATTGCTCATTTACACAAACTTAGCAAAGCAAAATCTACAGACATAATTCAAGGCTCCTGCCAGTTTTAAAAAATTCAGAACTGGAGAGTAGAATGGTATCTTACATTCTGTGATGAAAAAAGTGCCACCACACTCTTTTTCTGCTTAGCCTACTAAAAAAGGCAACTTGTTAGATTATTTAATGTCAATTTTAGCGCAGACCTTTACCCATAAATAGATTACTGCAGTCTTTCAGATAAAGTAAGGAGACTTGTGACCAGGATTCTTTTTGGTTTAGCCATAGGTTTGCAGCTTTGGCCAAGACACTCTATATACCTGGAAATTAAAATGAAAATTCAAAGTAGATATAACTCCTTATCTACCATGACAAACAAGAAGGCAGGTTTAATTACAGGCTTGGCATGTAGGAAGAAAAGGTGCAGAAAGACTATGAATAGTAAAACATTTTGCAGAAATAGCAGCTCACTCATGCCATTCACTGTGCAAGGGACCTTTATTCTCAAGCATAATACTCATTATTTTATTTACCAGCCATCTCCATTGCATCCACAGTGTTTGGCATGTAGCATTAACAATATAATAAATAATACTTAAAACTTCATCAAATACACAATAGAGAAGGCAAGCAAACACTAAATAGAGTAATGGAGAATTGAAAAGTAGGCTTTTACATCTCATCCCCCATGTAGCTTCCAGCATCCTGCTGTGACATTGTTTCAGTACTGAAACAAATGGAAGAACAACCCCTGTTGAGTCACCCACGAGTCCATCTGGCACCATGGCAGATACCACTGTCAGCACCGACTCCAGTGAAGAACAGCCCCTCCCTGCAATAACCTCTCTACTGCCTGTAGCACAGACATGGCTAGAAGTAGGTCAAGACTCCAGTGGTCATAAGAATTGTTAAGGAGAAACACTCCTATATTCCACAAAACAATGGACTTCCCCAGAACCACTAAGTTTGAAAAAAGTGGATCCTTCAGGATCAGACAAGGAAGAAAACACTTCCAGACAGGCAGAGATGAGAGCTGATTTAAGACCCCAGTTGTGTGCAGCAGTGGCTGCTGTTTTGCAGATTAAATTTTGTGTATGCTTGAAAAGAGATTTTAGGTTTGCTTGCACTCTGTACTATCTCACAAAGGGTAATTCCTTTCATGCATCTAATAGGGAAGAAGTTTCCCTCCTAGCTGCAGAAAAGCAACAGCCTCCCCACACGTCTAACCAGAAAAACAGAACAAAATTACAAGTTTCGGCTTAGGAGGTTTCTGAGATACAGTTTGCAAGAAGCCGGGAGAATAATTTGAGGAGGCAGTGCCAGATGCTTGCCTAAACTCTTGCCTAGCAATTTATTCCTTACCCATTCCTTGGAGACAGGGCACTGAGCTAGATGGACCTTTGCTATGGAGCAATACAGAGTAATACACACTTGCTCCCAGCTTTGAAATTAGCATGGAGACAAAAGCTGTGAATTAAACTTTCTATCTTAAATCACAGTAAATATGATATTTGCTATCTAGGAGACTGCAGAAACACCTTGTAATATGGTACATTCTGAAGAGAATTTAACAAGGGTGGACTTGATGATCTTGGAGATCTTTTCCAACTTCAATGATTCTATGATTCTTACTGATCCTATGTTAGAGCAGTCGGTTGACATCCAACAAAAGATTACATGGGCTTTGAATTCCAGTATAAAACAACAATCCAATATGAAACATTAATCTTCTACTGTGAGATAAAAAGACACAGTTACAGTTATTAGCCTATACCTGATTAATCTAAGCTACTTGAGGGAACAAGGAACATCAATTCTTCTCAACTTCATTCAGAAACTCCACTTTGAAGAAAGCAGTTTTGCTATGCCCCAGGTATCTTCTGTCCATCCATTCCCTCTGAGCATCCAAATGAGCTAGTCTCATTTATTTTATTAGCCAGTCTTATCTGTTCAGCAGAACAGCTAGTTCCTCAGAAAAAAAAAAAGGTGTTCTCTTAAAACTAGGCTGTGACTAAGGGACAGACCCTCCAGCAAAGGTCACAGAATCTGTTTCACATGTTGTCTTCAAAATTCTACAGAATAAAACCAGAAGATTCCAACCTCTGTCCAGTAGCTAACACCTCCAACAGATTCCTTGTTAAAAAAATCCCATCCAGATGGGATCCTTGCTGCTAAAGCACTTGGTACATATCAGGCAGCCACAGCAGAGACTGACGAGGAAAGAAACAACTTGAACCTCTTCTTTTCCACATTATATTTAGAAAAGCACTTTTCATGATAAAAGAAAGGTTTTCAGAAGGCAGAATTATCTTACTGCAGTAAGAATTAAGTCACTTGAATTAGAACCTTGCAGGAGGCATATTCTGAAAGCTGACCACATCCATACTGCATGATTATGTCACAGAACTCTGCTAAAAGACTCGTACAGATGATAAAATGCATACAAGTTCTAAAAGTATCAGCACGAATTCGTGGAAGCGAAAAGAAACCTCAAGGCTATCATTAACTAGGAGACTATCACCACAGGTTCAGGAATTCCATGAAATGAAAATTGTTACATGTTGGAAACATACCCGTAAAAACCCACATCATATATTTTCAAAATTCTCAACACTTCTCCTTGGTATCTGGAGACAGAATTCTAGATTAGATGAAATTTTGTTTGAAATGGTACCACTGTTCCAGGGTTTACATTCCCAAAAAAATATTGCCTTGATTTGCATTCAGGTACTTTTCCTTTTTAAGAGAGCATTTGCATGCTAGGCAGTTTGCTCTGAGCTCTGTTCTTGCCAATAAAGTATGGGGAAAGTTGGCTAAATCAGGGGTTACTGCCAGCCAGTCACAGCTGCAGCCACAGCATCAAGATACTTCAACCTGGCAGTAATGGAACATGTGGAATAGCTGGAAATGAGCAAGAAAGTTTTTCTTCATGAGTCTAACTGGAAAGATCCCAAAGGAGATGGAATATAAAATTTGCCCTGGACTAGCAAGAAGCTTCCTAACTGGGTGATTATGTGCGTGTTAAGTAAGGACCTGATATCAAGAAGAAAAATCTCTAGTCAACTTGTGAGTAATTAACTGCCTGTGGTAGAAGACCAGAGTAGCTGTCTCCTCCAAGGACAGAGGCTGGAGCTAAAAATAGGAAACAGGAAGAATTAGGGGACAGACTAGAATAGCTGCCAGGGAATGAACAGGAACAAAAAAAAGAATGGACAGGTGCATGTAAATAGTCCTGCTGAGCAGAAGGCTTCTATAATTGTGAGACCAAAATGTTAAAGGTTAAAAGACTTAAACAACTGGCCATTCCCAAAAGCAGCAGGTGCTTTGCTGAGGCCAGGTTTGCACCCCTCAACAAAACGGGAGGAGAGTTTTTGTGTGCTGTGGTAAAACCTCTGATCTGCATAAGAACAGCCCAGGTGCAGAGGGGGTTCGTTCCCACCACCAGAGGAGGATCACAACAAACCAACATTTGTTTAGCAACAAGTTGGGATTTGAGCCATGGGAAGTGAAAAGGCTGATAAGCAGCAGATCCTTCGAGGTGGGAAAATGCTCTTTATCATGCCAATGTCCTCCCTCCCCGTGGGGCTCAGGTGTAAAATTCCCCTCCCCATGGGGCTCAGTTGTAAAATTTCCCTCCCCCTACTCCTGGGGGAGGCATTGGGACATCTACACATAAGTCTGAAGGTTCATCCCTTCCAGTCAGGCACAACTGGCTCAACTATGCCGGTGTGAGAAACAGCCATCGTGTCTTAGAAGGGATTATAAACCACCAAAGACCCCTGAAGTGCCCCTGGACTCATTTCTGGGGCTTTCCACCAGAGAATGGAGCATGATCCACATTGTTGCATCAGACAGCGTAAAACTCCCCCACCAAGGCAGGTATCTGGGTGTTCCCACCTGAACCTGAATGTATCGAACTTTTGAACCCGTTGAACCTCATGCGCTCCCCCCACTCCCAATGGATCAAGACAGAGACCATCACTTCAATCTACAGACATCTAAATTGCATCAATCAAGTATTGTTTGTGGATCCAGGGGCTCCTCTCACTGTCTACTCTTGTCCTGCCATTCTACTTTTCTCTTTTCCTTATATATTTTCTTACATGCTATCTTTATACTTTTATATTGTTATATTACTATAGATAATAACCAAAACGGCTACGTACCTCCTTTCCATTTCAACCAAGTTGTTCCAAAATAAACCTGATACATATATATATAGATATATATATACACACACACACATACACACACACTGCTCATTCAGTGTTGCTTCACTCTAATGCACTCCAACGAATCTATTAACAAGAACCTCAGTTAGCCTGCCTCAGGGGTGGGTCCTAACAAATGTTTAAGCAAGACAGAGGAAGATTAAAAGTATCTCTAAAAAAATTTTGTCCTGCTCACAAATGAGTCCTTTCTTTCAGGCTTGGTCTTAGATTAACAACATGATGGTTTTCTGAGATGCAGCAAATGATGCACAGTGCCTCCTAGGTCCCCGGGAATTATTATTTCCATCACCGCTCAGGTATGGTTGTGTATCTGTACTCTCCTCTCTGCAATGTCATATTTTCACCTAATGCTGAGTTCTTCCTGTTCAAGAGCCCCATCTCACATATTGAAAACTTTTCTGCCTAAGCACATTTAGTTACTCCTTGGGGAAAGTCATCTTCCTGCTTTTTTTCAAAGGTTCCTGACCTCATCAGTCTCAAACAAATAAAGCAAATGTGACTCACTGCATGGGCATTACAAGACAAAAGGATTTGGGAAATGGGAGGTTTCAAGTGCCCTGAGGGTAAGATCAACAGAAGGGATGTCAAGAGAACAACTCTCAGGAACTCTGAAAAATTGCTAAAAACCTGGCTACAAAATCCAAACATATAGTCTGCATTAGGCTAGCAAATCTAGTTATGCCTGTATTTAGTGTATGTCTTAAAAGTTGAGTTTATTCTATTTCTACCACAAAATAGAGTTTACAATAAACT
Source organism: Oriolus oriolus (assembly GCA_013400235.1). Lineage (NCBI taxonomy): Eukaryota > Metazoa > Chordata > Aves > Passeriformes > Corvidae > Oriolus > Oriolus oriolus. The sequence goes on along the minus strand of VXBT01003900.1, from coordinate 791,430 downwards.
AAGAGAAATAACTGCATATCTAGGCAGGATATATGTGGGAGAATTTTTGTGACCATCTCTTAGTAAAGTCATAGTACACTTTTTTCCAAGGGACTGTAAGGAAATCATAAGCTGCACTCTATCAGTGTTGTTGGTTGCAGGTCTATGCTAGATTCAGTGTTAGATTTATCATTGACTGTTTGGAAGTTTTGTCACAAAACTGACTATTGAAAATTACTATATAAAATTGACAAAATTGACTGTGGCTTGCACTTTGCTGTAAACAGACTATTTCAAAATTCTCAGCTCCTGAGATAAAATCCAAATTTTAATTTTCAGCATTGTCAATTGTTCTTATTTCACAGTTTTGGGGAATCTTTTGTAGACCCAGTCTTGTTTAGTTCCTATCTGAATTTGAGGCACCAGAAGGTACCCAGGGTCAGGCTAGGAAGAACCATCCCTTTTATAGTTGAATGGGTTCTTCGCTTATAAAACAAGCATAAGGTAAGGTCCACACTACTAACTGAGGGCCAGCTGGGGGCTTCTATCTGACGTTACAACAAATGCATTTTTCTGAGACCACAACTAAAATTCCTATGAAACCAATTTGTCCACTCTTTTTATCAATCTACTTTCCTTACCCATTGAGAAGTGTTGTTTGAGCTGTAGCGGTGTGCACTGCCAAGAGCATCCAAGATCTTGACTGACTTGTCCTCATAGTCATCCTGTCTCCTGTAGAACTATTGATGCTTCCAGCAGTAGTTTTCAGGCGCCTTTTCCAGACAGTAGTATGTGCTGCTTTTGAAATGCTACCCAAGGATCACATTCTGAAGGTATCCAAAAGGAGACTGGAATAAATTACTTGTTTTCACTTGTAAAGGAGCCTGTAGGGTATTTGCCTGCCATCACAAGAGCTCAATTGTCAGGGCCAAGGCTGAGCCCAGCAGCAATGGTGGGAGAGCCTCTGGAACGGCAGATTTAAGAAGGGGGGAAAAGTGTTGTGCAAAGCTGCTGGAAGAGAGGAGTAAGGATGTGTGAAAGAAACAACTCTGCTATCATCAGAGTCCAAAGAAAATTAAGTTTGTTATAAAACAACTGCAGATCACAAAACTATGTAAAATACAGGCAAAACCTCTTAAATCCAAAAAACAAGGGAATATGTAATTGAGGAAAATGGAATTAGTAAAATAATTACAGGCTTTCAATAACTGACTTCTCAGTATATAAAGAAACTGTATTTTGGCCAGCTTGTTGGGAGAAATCAGAATAAGAAAACTTAATTCTACAGAATTATGCAATACGTTTTTTGTTGTTGTTTTGGTTTTGTTTTACTTTGTATTTTAAAATATAATGCAAGGCTTTGTTTTCCATTAAATGCTTCCATAGAAATTTAGCTGCGTGGAACTTCCCAGCAACAATGATTTTTGTTTCATTAAATACTGCCATGGCTCAATCTCTTTGCTCGTTTAACTGCATCCCATTTCACTGCCTCCAGGGGTGTCTCTTATTTAAGGTAATAAAGAATTTACCCTAGAATCCAGGTAAAGCACACAGGGACAGACCCCACTCTGTGGGTGGACATGGTGCCTATAATGCAGGCAATAAGCATCTAAGGCAGATGCCTGGTTCTCCTTTATACTAAATGGAGATTTAAACAATATAGTTAGAGCAGTTTACTGCAATTTGATCAAACCCTGGCTGCTTACTTTGGGGTGAGATGAAAGATGCCACCAATCCTGTTGACTGCAAAGACAGGTTCATTTAGATGGAGGCAGGTGTTCTGTTCAGACTCAAGTTCAATCAGATGAATCTTGTTCACACTCTCTAAGAGACTATAGGCACTACAGCCTGTCCTAACTAAGGGCACCTCTGGAGACACTGCCAATAACGGCCAATGTAAAGACCCACTCCTATTATAAAACTATAATACGTTGCCAGATTTTTGGGTCCTTAACGATAAAAAAATCTTTAACCTAAATAAGTATTTTGAATACACACTTTTGAAGAAAACTACTTATTCTCATAATGAAACTAGCATTAGTTTTTAAACAAATATTATATTAGAAGAAAGAAAACAAAAGAAAAAATCCAATTGCTCCTAGAGACAAGATAAGAAGAAAATTCAGCAACATAATTCCATATCACATATCTATATTTCACAAAACTAAAAAAAGATCAATTACATAAAACAGGCCTTTACAAAAGTTTGGCAATGTCAGGTAAATGAATACAGATGGTATGCACTGCTTGGAAAAATAATTTATTATGTCACCTTACAAAAATGACAGGTTTTTATATTACACTTTAAATTACAAGCACAGCTAGCAACTTTGATCCTGCAAAGGTACTAACTACCTCCTGAGCTGCAATGAAGACTTGCAACCCTGCCTTCAGGAATTGCTTGGAGTAAGTCCCAAGTCAGCAAAAGTGTAACGTAGCTTGGTATTTTTGTTACTGCCGCACTGGCTAACATTTTATACTCTAACTGCAGAAAGTAGGTACAAATGGTAACGTTAAATTAACATATGAACTTTCCTCGTAGAGCCTTAACCAAACTTAAACATACTTGCACGCTGTGCCAAGCTTTCAGTTTGCAGCAACATACTCAGAGCACAAAAGACAGCTTTCATATACTTCATACTGCAATCACTTGACAAGATCTCAGCACTTAGTAGTTTGATTGGTACTTAGGCTTTATACATGAGGCTTCATATTGGTATAAATCAGGCACAGGCATTCTGAAGTGAGAACAGCAACTCAACAATAAAATTGGTGCTTTGGAGTGACATGAGTCACACCTCATGTGTTACCAAGTACCTCAAACTTCACAGGTTGATAAGGACTTGTGCATCAAACCAACATGGTAACAGCTCCTCCTTTTATACTTCTACAATGCATTGCTCCTAAACCTGCACAAGGTGTTCTGAAAATCCAACCTGTAGACTTAGATATATGTGCATCCACGTGATTTACAGGAAGTCATAGTCAAGCAGTAGTTTGTTGGAACTTGATCTAGAGCGTCTTTTCCAACCTACATGATTCTATGATTATAGATTTTTTTAAATTTATTACATACTTCTCAAGATAGTCAAGTTGGATTTTTTCCTCCTTGAAGATGGCAGATAGTAGAACAAGCGGACTGCAAATCCCTTGTGAAGCTGTCTTGAAACAAAAATATCATAGAACAAAATAGTCAAAACTGGTTTTATTTTGTGAGTCTTTTGTAAAAAAAAATACCAATAGTGCTGGAATTTAGATGTAAGATAGAATTAGCTTCTCCCTACACACATAAAAATTCCCATTTTGGGTACTCATTGAATTACTAGATCAGTTGAAAAACTGATACGAAACAAAATATTTAGTCACGAATGTGAAATACAATTGATACACATTAACAGATGAACTATCTCTCCTTGGAGAGGGCTTCATTATTTTGAAAAAGCTGTAGTAGACCACATTAAAGTGGAAAAAAGAGTTGCAACATTTCAGAATTTTTTAAATTTCATAAGATTGGATTAATGTTATTGAGAAGGAAAATTATTTTCATAATAGAACTAAACTTTGATTTAGTCTTCTTGAAAAAATAAAAGAACCTAAATAAACTCAAAATCTCGTTTCTCAGATTCTGAAAAAATCTAAAATATAAAAATGAGATAGTGTCAAATTATTCCAGATGTTTTGCAGTTTGCTACCAAATTATTTTTATAAGATCATGTATTTTTCAACAAGTATTTGTTGCTCATCAGACCAACACATATTGTAGACTTGCAGACCTCCAGAATGCAATGAAAAAATAGACGAAGAAAGTATTTCTCTCCCCTCTTCTAAAACACAGCATGAAATTGTAACTCCACTGATATTACAAAGACTCTGCTAGCTTTACTGCAGTCAGGATTTCCAAGCATAACAGGATTCATTTTCTCTTTGACCAGTAAAATTTTACAGTGCATGAACATGTTTATACATGTCAGTGTCAGTAAGAAAGAGACATAATTATGTGGACAGGATATACCTGATGCCTACACAGCTATTATAAGTCTGAACACACCTTTACATTTCAGAAATCAAGTTCAAAGGAAATGGCAATAGTTCTGGTTACTACAGTAAGGTGAACTTCAACATGTATGAAGAGCTGGAATCCTTGCTAAACTGTCAAGAACTTTATCTCAAGAAATGATTCAATGTTGAGGAATTTCACTGTGCCTATTTCTATTACATTAACCAACACAACAAGGTTTAGAAGTATTAAACAGACCTTTCTGACTTCACACCAGCACAGAGACATTTCGCATCCATAGAATTTGTTGAAATTCTGCGGATTCCTTGTTGTTACTTTATACTGTACTGCAGTGACAATAGCTGACTGGGAAATATGATGTAATATGTTCAGTGTCCCATAAATGAGATGCCTGGGCAATCTTAGTTTTAGAATGTCCCAACCTAAATGCCAGTTCACAAGAATAATTTTGCTCCAGTTTTAGGACACTAACTGCAAAAAACCACTGTATTTCATTCAGATGAAATGGAAACAAAAGATCTGCAGGAAAATGACTCATGTATCAACTAAGTTAATTAGGAATGCTTGTAATGAAGTATCGGAATTAGATGGTTATTTGTTCTTTTAGCTAACCCAAATTAAACAGAAACTGGCAGCATGAAATGGCAAAACACGTTCCAGAAATCAAAAGCAAATAACATATTTTCTTCTCATACTCTCCAAGGAGAAAAAAAAAGTAGAATATCAGCATTTGCTAATAAGGACATATAGAAATGCCAGCCTCAAAAGTGATACACCCTCAAAACCTCAGTAATACACTGTTATTGTATTGACACTCTCACCTACAGTCTAAATATTTTTCTATTTGTTGCTTTCTTCTGGTAATGTAATACCACGGCAGAAATTTGAACATTTGAGCTGTTTGTTGAAATACACTGAAAGAGCCAGCATTTCCGTCTGTAGCACATCAGCTGTCTCCAGTGGAATTACTTCAACTTTGCTATTCAGTGCACAACACACACAACAGACTTCCCCTAAGTATGGAACATAGTTAAGTCTAAATCAAAGCAAGTCTCACACATTAAGAGATTACACAAAGTGAGATTGATGTCTTTTGATTAAAATATTCCAGAGCTTCATTTCAGTTTGTCACTCCAGTGAAATTTAAGAAATTACTTGCATTCTAGAAAAATGAAGTGTTTCTTGACTTTCATACTTCATTTTTCCATTTTCACAGAGATGTTTTTGACTATCAAATAAGAATAATTAGTCTCACTTTTAAAAACTTTGTAGATTAGTTTTTTGTTAATTTATAGACCCCCAATCGATCGATGGACAACATACTAATGGATTCACATTCCATGGCTAGTGAGCCTCCCTGCTGACGTAGCTCATGCTGAACAAACGTTTCTGCATTTTCTAGCTTTATGACTGCACTGGAGACTGCTCCAGAGAAGACAAAAGAAATAGCTCCAAGGTTTCTGATGGACTTGTTGACATTCTGTTAATCAAAACATGTAATAAAAGTTCTGCCAGCTACATGATGTCTTCATGGTTGCAGCTGTTTGAATGAAATGGTGCTGTCAATGCTGCACCCGGCAGTGAAAGCCTCAATAAAAACGGTGCACGCATTGCACTCCATACACCAAACAGCCACAAATGCAAACTGTTCTCCTGGCCAGCAGCAAAACACAGCTCATCTTCATCATTTTCCACACTAAGTACAAAACTGTGTCACTGGTGGTTTCTGTGAAGAGCCTTATGCCAGAAGCATAAATTGGGCTGCTTCCCAGTTCCGTGCTTGTTTAACAATATGAGTGACACAGAAATCCTTTTGATCAGCTTTTGCAAATTTGAGTATCACTTTCCAAAAATATTTTGTGTGTTTATTTGTTCTTTTAGCTAAGGTGATTTGATATTAACATGCTGAAGAAATACACTTTGTAATATGAGTATTTTAGGTTCTAGACTAAGCACTTAGACAGATGTCCTAAATTAGTTGCAGTCTCACTTTTTGCCTCGAATCAATAATATTTCAGGGTAATTGCAGCAAAGTCTATCTTTTACCATTTCCTTCTACAAACTGATAGTAGAATCAATGCTGCAATCAGAAAATTTAGACAAATGTAGTAAGAGACATGTACTTTGGCCTGTGGAATAATCTTTAAAAGTAGACAGCATGTGACCTCATGTTAGTCCATTTACTAAGTATCTTTTATTTTAGTAAACAAATAAGAGTGTCTGAATTCATATGAAAATAGCTTATAAGAAACAGCTGCCTTCAACATTAATGTGATTCGATGGGAATATCAACTACCAAAATTATTGACACTGGGTAGGTGAGGAATGATGGTATGTCTTCTGACATACTAGTGCACTGCAGATGGCAGATGAGAAAAGCAGTCTAAGATCAAAACAATTCTGGTCTGAAGACAGATGAAAATAACAGACAACTCAAGAACAACTGTTATACTTACTCAAACAAAACACCTATCAAGGAGCAATGTCCCTAAAAAAAAGATAGCAAAATTATCCTAAAAGAGATACCTCTATTCAGTTCCTGGTTTTAAATGTAGTAATTTAACTAAAACATGTTAACAACCATGTTCCAAAAATATTTAGTTCCAAATAGCACCTGGTAGTTTTGTAAATAAAATGACTAGAAATTTAAAAATATCATCACTGCATATTTCACACTACAAATTTTGTCATTATTAGGTGAAGAGAAAAAAACATCTCATTATTTCACCCAGAGAAATGACAGATGTGCAACTTCAGCTTTAGAAACAGGAGAGCTATTGTTGTTAGCACGAATGATAAACATTGGATGTTACTGTATTTTAACCACAGCAGTCTCCTGCATTTTTGTTGTCATTCCCAGAAGCATTACAGATTTTTGAAAGAGTTGGTTGTCGCATTCTGCTCTTTTGTACTCCTGTCTAGAGCACTGAAATACTCTTCAGATTTAAAATCTAATTTTGTTATTTACATAGAAAAGCAAATCAAGTTCATATTCACAGCAGTCTAGACATGCTTACAGTAAAGAGTTGAATTGTGCTAGAGTAGAAAGTATTTAAGCATGTAAAAAAAAAAAAATTATCCAAGATGGAATTTTATTTAGGGATCACTTTTAGTCAGATGTAAATACTAGCTCTAAGGCAGGTTTTAAGCTAAGGCATCAAGAATAAAAGTGTTCCGAAATTTTAATTTAATAATTAATTGCTTTCCATCCCTTCTACTGCTAGTTTTCCTCTACAACTGCTTCTAAATTCTACAATTAGATCAAAACCACAGGAATTTGTGTGATGTCCTCCTGCACATGCATTTTTGACAAGGCTGTATCGTCAGATATTGACTTGCAGCTCACATTAACTTCAGTATCAATTACTTCTGTGTGGTGACAAGGGTTTAGAGAGAGATAAATTTGTTACTAGCACACTGCAGACATGAGGAGTTTAACATATGTACAGTAAAATTTGACTGTAACAAGCAGTGACACAAAATTTTATGAATAAATTTTTCTGCATGTTACAGATATGAGAACGCATCCAGGTTGCAAACTTGACATTTTTAGCCATAAAAATTATATCAGTGTTACAAAAATACCTACTGATTTCCTTTCAGGATAATACTGGCATTTTCATTCATGAAAAACCATTCAGTGCTACATGGTGCACAGACTATGCCTTGCAAGCCAGAGATGAACTGTTATGTAGATTCCTTAGCTCAGAAATGGATTTTAGAAGAGTAGTTTCTTTGTTGGATGGGTTTTTCATATATTTTCTTTATTTACTTTGCGGTAATAGTAAGTAAAAATGTGGCTGAGCTTTGAATATCCAAGGAGTACTTTCGCCATCACTGAAGAGTGGCTTCCATGCAATATTTGAGAAGTAAATGTAAGAAAATTGCTTTGTTTTGCACTGTAGAATTTTTTTTTTTTATTTTGACATTTCTTCTTAGGATTATGTAATTACACAATAAAAATAAATTATTTGGGCTATTTAGTAAATATAACCTCAAAAGTAATTAAGTACTCTCAAGTCTGCTGTAAAACATTAAGGAACTGAAGGGCATAAAATTTATAGCTTATTAATGTGACAACTATTTGATTCTAAAATAGAGGGCCAATGCATTTTTTAAAGCACAGTATTGAAGCACTGTATTTCAACATTAAAAAAAAAGAATACCTGATACTAGCTTATAAAATCTGTATGTACTTAGTACATCCATAAAAATTTTCCTGATTTACCAAATGCTAAACAGAACAAATAAATAAACCATCATTTTTTTGGGTGTGCAATAACACATTTTTGATTATTGAAACCCACTGCTTTGGGTAAGAATTGAGTAACAGGTCATTAAAGGGTTAAAGTATAAAAAAATCTTGCTACCAGAAGGGACAGCAATCTTTAAGATGTGAAATACACAAATGGTTTTTTTAAAAAATTATCTGCTTTTCCACTTTAAAAACTGAGACTGTGCAGAAGAGTATTATTTCAGACCAACATGGAAAAAATATTATTTCTTAAACCACAAAGGGACAGTTTCACATAGTGTCATGAACGGAACTTTAGCCTTCAGTAAAGAGGAAACAAAATTCACTTTGTAATATGAACCTCTATCAAAGGTGGAAGACAGACAAATATTACATGCTATCTAGACTGCCATGCCAAGCGGGTAAATTTAAGAAAGAATTTCCTGGCTTTGGAGTCCATAAGTCTACTCAGTAAAAAAATTTTTTTTTTTTTTTTTCGGTGTGGTTTGAAGTCTCTTCTGTTCTTCCAGCCCTTTTAGAAAATTTTATAAAAGGATATAAAACTGATGAAAACCAGTCACATGGGCAAAGGCAAATATACTAAGCACTGAACATTCTTAAAGTCTTAAAGCCAAAATTTTTCACCCAGTAATAATTTCTGTCCTGTACAGCACAAAAAAGGATTCAATGCTTGATGTAACAGTGAGGGAGATCAGACTGCTTATCCTTAGTTTTCTAACAATATAAAGCAGTAGTGATCCTGTTTTAGGAATACATACTTCAGATTTCTAAGTTACAAGTCAGGAAAAAATGTATAAATACTTTAAATGGTATTTTTTACAAATTCCTTAGCAAAAAGTGAGGACATTATATTTCTGGTATTACTTCTCAGCTAAGACTTAAAGTCCCATTCATTTACCAACAGGTACATTTATATCAAAAAAACATTTAAACTTTGGTGAAATGGGTAGGGTATACATTTATCCACCAGCAATCCATGCACCAGACCATGTTACCATATAAGGTGTTTTGAGAGCATGATTTACTGTTTCATAATATATTTTAAAGTGACCTTTCTATGTTTTGGCCATAACTTGTAGGTACCATAAAGCCTGCAAGCTGGTGACATTTCATTTTGAAATTTTTTAATGTTTCTGCAGACCAAACCAGTTAAAATATTTTATATGCCATATTTCCAGCTCTGCTCTGATCTAATAAAAAAAATAAATTACAAATGTTGGATCTGCTTAAAGTAAGTTTAGTTTATAGTAACCGTGGCTTGAGCTAAACACTGTTTCAAGACATCCACACTCTTTGTAGAGAGCAGAAGTTTATTTGTTGATTGTTTTCTTGTCCCTGTCATGGCTGTTGAGATCAGAACAGATGGATGTGCCTGTTTTGTTTTCTTGATGCTCTGAATGAGCAGACGTGACAGAAGTCTGCAAAAAGCCAATGCCAGCACTACCATGCACAGCATAATATACAACGAAAGGTATGTAATCTGATCAGGTTTTTTTTTTAATTTTAAGCAATTTAAGTTCATGGAAAATGAATGGAGAATAAACTCAATCTTTTTCTCATTTCTGTGTCTGATTTTGACGTTCTCAGCATATTGTTCTGTTTGAAACAGGTTGAATACAAGGTGATTGTCAAGGAAGCGCACTGTCCAGAGCACCCACTGGGACAACAGAACACTTCATCAGAGTAGGGAAAAAACCAAAATTTTAAAAAATCCTTTTGAGATGGCACTTTGTGACCTGTGAATTATGCCTGAGACACCTACAGTGCTAAAAAATGACAGTGTTTCAGAGAAGAAATAGGCTGCCTAAATATGACAGAAGTCTGCAAAACAAAATGTTTTGAATGATGTTAATGGTGCTACAGTACTCTGATAGCTTTGGCAAATCTTTTAAGGCACACTAGCAGTGATCCAGCCAGAAGCAGCTGAGAGGAGAATAAAACAAGAACCATCAGAAACACTTGCATTTCTTCAGACAGCAGAAAATTCTTCTGTGATTTGCTCTTTGAGACTACTGTAATGCAAAATTGTGTCCAATTTGTTTAGAATAGAAATAGCTGAACAAATACAAATGTGCAATATTGTATTTCCATAGTATTTTACAATCAATATGACACATCTTCTCTAACAGAGAACAAAACAGAATAAATAAATGAACATGAAATCCTGCTATTAAGATTTTCATAGCCACATAGAAGTGCCCTTCAACACTCTTGATACAGATGGGTGATTCAGATTCTTTAAAGTGCCTTACTGAGGCCATCTGATAAAACTGTTCTGGCCAAAAGAATAATTCTAGACAACTTATAACACATACATGCTGAACCTGAAACCAAGATATGAATTTTCACTAGCTTTGAGAAAATTTTGTTTGTTCATCACTTCTTTCTTAAACGATTTTTTCAAACTGAAGGACCTAAAATCACAAATGTGTCTGTAGAACACTGTATAATGATCTCACAATAATAGGTAATTTCTGAATATTTTTGCATTATTAATAATGTTGTTAAACATAATAAAAAAACAAGTTTCAGAACAATTCCTGGATAGGGGTAAATAAGCTCATAGCAAAGATTAATGTCACAGGTATTTCACCTCACAGTATTTCAGGAAAACAATAAATTTAGTCTAGGAGGACTGCAGAAACAAATACAAGACAATAGCAAAGTCCCAGGAAGCCTTTGGTGTACATGTCCGCTAAATTATCAAAAGAGTTCATCAGGATCACTCTTGGTGCTCTTTCATTTGAGTGTTTGGCAACTGCCGAATGATTAAGGGTGCATCACTCCCATAGCAGATGGAATTACTACTGGTCAAAACCAAAAAAAGAGTGGAATGGAATTTACCACAGAGAAAACTGGTGTGGTTTTGTAAAATATTCTACTGCTTTCCTCCTTCCGCTTGCAGCTTCATTTCACTAACAGCAACATTAGTAGTAACATCTTCTTTGGTGGCACTTGTATCCAAAGGAACCATCCCTTTCGTAAGCGCTAGAAATAAGTCACACAAAAAAAGCAATTAAGCATCTTCAGAGACACACATGAAGTCAGTTAGATTCAATGATCTTAGAGGCCTTTTCAAAGGTGGGATTCTCTGATTTGGTTGACTGACCATTAATGTTTATTTAAAACATGTATTTCATGATATGATATTATAATTTATTCGGCAAGTAATATGGTGTTAATAAATATTCAATATTCGTAAGGCTATGAATTGAGAAACTGACTTATTTTTCTAGAGAAATGGATTTTAATACTCTATAACACAGGCATAGCTAAGAGTTTTCTTATACACAAGAAATATAGACTGCATTTTAAAAAATTTGATTATTTCACTAAAACATATTTTCCATTTATTTTTCCAGAATTTTTGTTTAAATAAGACAAACTTCTCAAAAATTTTGTGAAGGAATATCTTTACCAACAACATGGACTAAAGTCACCAAGTGACACTGAACAGGGGTTCATACGATGTCATACTGTGTATATACCTTCACAGCAGGGTACAGATATAGTGCATATTTCTAAATACATTATATTGCATCAAAATCCAGACAATATGAATTGACAAAACATCTTATGATAAAATGCCGAAGAAAAAAAAAATCAAAATATCCAAACATTTAGCAAAAGGCAGAAATTAAGGGAAGGAAAGTGGCTACCAGCTTATACAAAATACCCTTCTCCTAATGGCCTTCCTTGTATCACAAGCAAGTAAGAAAAGTGGTCCTACTGAATATCTGCAGTGCAATTTTTCATGAACCAGTAAAACTGTAGCAGTACATAACCAAAAGTTATTAAATAAGGAGCAAGAATTCACAGTTTGGTTAGGAGGGCTTTCACTTTCAGAAGAATGAAATCACTGTGTTTGGAACATGGTTTCAGCATAAAGTTTTCAGAATTGGTCCAAAGCTCTGCTACTGTATGCTATAGCAGTGGTACCCCCTGTGGACAGTATTCATAGTTAGGCGAAAAATCGTAAAGGAAGTTCATTGCTTAACTAATTCAATTTGCATTATTCTTTGTGATGATGTCAAGTTTCCAGTCATTCCAGGTTCTTATGCTTAAGCAGCCCTAGGTTTTGTTCTAGAAGGGTGTCCCATGGCATAGTGTTGTTGCAATGTCTTTTTACTTTTAAGTACATTACATTATTTGTAAATGCCAATACAAATAGTCTTAAGAACTTATGAAAAACAGTACACAGAGAGATAAAGACAGGCATCGGCAATACAGTGCAAGAGTTAATTGTTACAACAACAAAGCCTACATTCCGAACAACTTGGTTTTATTCAGCTGTGGTATCAGTCATACTACATACCATGTTGACACAAGAATGGTGTCTATCACAGCTTATGAAGCCCTGGAACATAAATTCCCAACAACAATAGAAAGCCTCTAAGACATATGGTTTCTGGGAAGCCATCCAGGTTAAAACCTCAGAGTGATGAAATGTGCAAAGAAAAAGGCAGGACTCAACTCACAAAGCTAATGCAAAGCACGTGTAACTCTAGAGACTTTTGTACTCAAAATTTCAGGAACATACAGTGGCCATTAAAAACAGTTTCTGAGGATTATTCTTTAGATAACAACTAGTAGTGACTTTTTGGACCAACCGTTTTGGTCTGATAATAATATAGACTGCAAACCACGTCTAGTGAATGTTTCCTTGAATAAATTATTTTCTCATTTAAACTGCTTCATTTCTAAGAAAATGGGTATAGAAATAAAAGCACATTCCCTCAACATATTTTAAAATATGTTTGTAATGGAAAAACTGTTATAATTGCAGAAATTATACCAGAAACAAAACAGAATGTTGAGGTTAATTACTTTCCTTTAAACTGCTTGCTGCACTGGCAACTTTTTAGTAAATATATATATGGAAACAGATTGTTGTTCCCTTATTTATTTTCCCATACTATTTGTCCTTCTTCCTTCAACCAATTTTAACTTAAATCCTATGATCTCCCTCACAGATAAGTTAAATTATATCAAACGAGTCTGCTCTCCTTCCTGGTGCTCTCTACAAGTCATAGGAGACCCACTTTGGGAAGGAAGATTCTAGTATTAGTTATTGATTCTATAGTCTGTAAGGTTTCATGAATTGAAGAGAGATGGAATGGGAAACATAAATCACAAAGGCTTGCAAACGGCACCAAAAGGTAAATGAAAGAAAAAAAAAATCCATTCTTCTATTTCTGAAGAAGTAAGGAGACGATCACAGAAAATAGATGATGACATGTACAGGAAGATTTATTAAAAGCTACAGTAGGTTTGGGAGCAAAGATGTCAAATTATACTTCTCTGTCAAAGTCTCAAATGATAATTAATTAATATCATTACTGGAATTAAAAGTTCATGGTGTTTATGTGACTATCATAAGTGAAGTAGCTGACTTTTCATTTGCCACTCACTGGAAAATCTCCTTAATGCTAACACCATTTAATTTTCACCGTCCTCAAGAACTATATCAACAACTTCAAAATACACATTTGGGTGGAGGAAATCAGTTTCAGCATAAAGTGATAACTAGTCACAAACTAAAGTGTGTGGAGTAATCCACATATCTTAGTGCCATAAGCACTAAGTAGTGAACTGAATCACTACTGTCTTTTGTTAATCACTTATTTTTTTATCTCTAGAAAGTTTAGTACTTAGTGCTAGTAAAAAACAGTTGAATCAGAGAATAAATATTTAGAACTGTTTCATCAGATTGGTATTCAGATCACATGGATCCTATTTCTCTTAAAACTGCCTAAAATTTATTAAAAAGTATTACAGCGACAAAGTCCTAGCTTGTTTAATTTAGGTTAAGCAGTATAAAGACATTGTAATATTTTAGGAACATTTATGCTGCATTTTTAAATTTCAGTAAATTTTTGCAGTGAATCACTTTTGGAATTCTTGAGATTGGAAGGGACTGCTGGAGGCCATCTAGCTGAACATGCTGGGAAGCAGGGGTTACTTCTTTTCTATACCCAAAACAGGCTCAGCTGTACTTTGATTTGCAAGACTTTGACAGGGATGAGGTTTGGGAAAATGGAAAAATCAACTCTGAGTCAAGGTAAAGTGTTCCTAAAGTACAGATGATATGGACGTATTTGCTCCTATGCTTTATTCCTACTATTGTTATTCAGTATGTTCTGCAAAAAGATACTAACCACGACCCATAGATTCTGAAAGGAAGAGAAACCAACTACCTTTAACCTCATCAGATCAGCTCAGGACTTACTGGTGAGCAGTAATGTACCACAGCACTCATTCTAAGATGCAACACTTTCAAAGTGTAATGAAGCCTGAAATACGATTTACCATTACATAGCATGCAAGTTTCTGAATAGGCTCCCAGTACACAAACTGGCTATATTGAAAAGAAACAGATGATACCTTTCTGAAGTATTTTAATATCCATGTACTGATATGCTCAAAAACACCCACTTAAAAACCTGGTTTTTAAGTTACTCTTGATACTCATGCAAAGATGTGCCTGTGTACCTGGTAAGACGTAATACGTCCTATGTTTTATTGAGCATTTCCCAGCTGTATCAGAGATCCCATGACTTTGCATGAACACAAGTTGTATGTGCACAAGGGGGTAGAAAAACCAGATAAAAACACAATTGAAGTAGAATTAGTGAATTCAACTTTCACAGTGAAAATGCTACATAAGCATGAGACTAACTGGTGCACATGAAAGATCTTTGAAAGAATCCATGTTTGAGGACATCACTCTGGTCCCTCAGAAGATACACTGGTATGACTCGTTATGCAGAGATTCAGAATTCAAGGGCAGACCTTTTCTTTGGCATAGGTTTGGGTGACAAACAGAATATACTGTATGTCTCAGTCAAAAAAACCCAAACAACTATCCGTGGGAGGTAATGAAGTACTTCCTAGGCAAAGACATCCATTCAGTATCTAAAACTAACACACAGAAGGATACTTAAGATGGTTCTAGCACTTCTTTTTTGAAAAGTAGAGTGTCTTACTCTTTCAAGTAGAAAAATATTTTAGAAGAAAAGAGTATGTTACCTGTAGATTTTTTTCCGCGATATAATACTTACAACCTGAATTTGAGAGCAGTGAGCTGCACAGGAAGCTGTTTTGAGTTCGCCAACTAGAAGAGTGAGCAGCCGCTTCTATATGAGAAATTTCAGCATCCATTTTCACATCCTATAGGAGCCAAATAAAAATAATTTTTTATCTGTTACTATCAAGCAGCTGTAAACTTTAACAAAAAGCATACAGTAGCACACATATAGGCACATGCTGTGATTTCACACATGCTGGAAAAGACTGATTTGAATTCTCTGAATTCTCAGTATTGCAGTTAGGTTCAAATTAATTTGTTTATGAGTTTTATCCCCATTTCATCACTATAAAAGGTCTGCAAAAAACTTCTTTGCCTTGAGAAAAGCACTGGCAGCATTGCAAGTCACTACAGTAAGTTGTAAAAATGCTTTTTTCTGTTCACATCACATCCACAGTTCAGGACATGTCATATCAGCAGGGCAGACATCAGTGAATGATGACTTCCTCATCAATGAATGGTTCATATTAATTCACTGAAGTTCTACAAGCAGTAATAAATATTAAATCTATTTTCCCTGCCACTGAGGAAACTTAAAGTTCATTGATTTCTCATATCAAAATACCTAAAGGTGCTTTTGAATTTTTTCGTAAAACCATTAAATAAAGTCTGAAGTACAATGTTACTATTTATGGCTAAATCCATACAGCATAGCTTCTTGGTGAGGAAAGTCATTTTGTCTATAAGCTAAAAAGAGAAGATAAATTTAAAACGGTCATTTAAACAAAAATCCCTGAAAAAGCTCTATTAGCTCTGCAGCAAGTAGTCCCCAGTTACAATACCATCCAAAATAAGATTAAAAGCTTGGCTTGGTATCCAAATTACTCAATTTCTTGAAATGAGAAGAGGTAATAATGAACAAATGCATCAGTTCATAAAACATACAAGTTTACTGCTGAGTTCTTATCATAAACAGCCTCAGGAAATTTTGTTAAAACATCTTGCAATTTATCATTCACACTGATACTAAGATATGAAAACTAAACAGAAAACAAAGTAATATTCTACATTAATTTAGATACACAATGAGCTTTTGTTTCATCACTGAAGAAGGATTTACTCCTATTAAGACTAATGGGAATTATACATATTAATCCCCTTATGTGCTGATGAGAGACTTAATATCTAAAGTGTTCATAGCACAATAACAACTTTTAAAGAATAAAAAAAGTTTTTGTCTTTCCATTCTACTTCCAGAAATGCTTTAGAAGAAGAGCTGTTAAACAAGAAAGGTGCTTCTACCAGTAATTGCAATACAAAATGGCTTTCTCTTTACAGAAATTTTAATTTATATAATGTGCTTCATTGACAATTACATCTGTATGTTGTGTTTGAGTAGATGGTCAATTGTCTATGGCAGAGAAACTCCTAAAATATTTTTATCTGTACATCATAATATTTATCTCTAGTTTTCTTCTGGCTTTCTGTTTTGATTTTGCTTCTGTTGGTATTCTCTTTTAATATGTTATATTTATGGCTTTTTTTCCCCCAATTTAATCTTTATCTGCTATAATTTGGCCCTTTCTTAGTTGAAAAATCAAAATTGTTGTACCTGATGGTATTCTGCCAGCCTCTGGCTTACTTTTATTACTGGAAATCTTCCATATTAACATATACAAATAGAAATTACAATTTTTCTGGGCTTTGAAGCAACAGGTATTTTAAAGCCATCTGACAAGACTACAGAAGAGAAGGAATATTGAGTGGAGACAAAAGAAATCATGAGAAAGGAAGAAAAAAACCTCTTTTAGGGGAACATTCAACTTTGGTTTAATTTTTCCTCCTTAAAATGAAAAAAGGCTGGGACACAAGATTAGATAATGCCTGTCTGAGATCAGTGTTGGCAAGAAAGCTGAAACAAGTGTATTATAAGAAAGGCTTGAAAGATAAACATCACAGAGGAGAAAGATTAATTCCACAAGTAATTTTATCTAAAATGATCGATGTAAAAAACATTACAACAATCATGCATTTTCTTATCACCTATCAAATATCTTTCTATCTTGTGTAGCAGGGGCACTATTTACAGAGCATGAACCAAAAATATCAGAAAGAATCAACTTTGACATCGCCAAACATACACTCTTCCAGCAATCAATTTTAGAGACTCACAACTGACAAACAGTAAAATAAAAAAGAAAAAAACAAAAAACAATGCATTTGAGTTAGTTCCAAAGAAGGGTAAGAAAGGCAAGCATTAAAAAGGTTTTTTTTAGTCTAAGCTAGCCTGATCACTGAAATCAGATTAGCACCCGTCTGTTACTCGGTTTTGAACATTCTGTTCTATTTGCAGCCGTGACAGCAAAAAGTACTGTATGTCATGCAAAAACCCAATTAGGCCTGACTAAATGGAAGCCATTAAATGCTCTCGGTTCTCTAAAGAAAGAGAATTGTTTTGGAATCAGCTTTGTACTGGATTCTGATTGTTGAGTTCAAATCACACAAGCTCAGTAAGTTCAGTCAGCTTAGTGCAATGTTATGTTCTACCGTCAGCTGATTGCATTCCACTTAGCTTTTCAGTGTTGTTCAAATTTCAATAGCTACTAATTTAGTAACATTTGTGTTGAGGGAAGAGAAATTCAAGAAACTGAAGATTATCATCAGCAACACACTGAATGTGCCTGTTTCCTCCTTTCAATTCTTCCTTACAGAAGAACAAGATGGCTTCAAGTAACTTAATACCTTCTTACAGCAGCAACTTACTAAGCTAAAATATTGTGTATTTATTTTACCTTTTCCACCTTTTAAAAGACATATTGGTAAGTAAGTCCTTATTTTACAGAAGGAAGACAGCTACAGATGAGTTGGGGAACACAAACATCTTTTTGATAGTGTGTGTGATCCTTGATTTGAGCTCAATTGCTTAGAGACACAGCTATTATACACTGCCAAAGAAACTGATTTGATTGAGATATGTAGCAGAAATGCTAGTATGATTCTTCAGGTCTGATCACTTATTTCAATCACTTCCATAAGAAATTGTAGCTCTGCTGAAGTAAGCTGGTACCACAACAGTGATACAACGATGAACAAGCTAATAAGGGAAAGAAAGCATGTTAACAACTGGAAAGTTGAACTCATTACAGGCAGCTTCCAAACAAGAGCACTGGATCTGTATTGCAAGGAATTAGTTATTCATGCTTAGCACTGCTACAAGCCCAGTGAGTGACCTTTAGCAAATCACTTCCCTTCTGTTTGCCTGGATTTAATTTATGCATGAAAGAGACATCATACAGAATCATTTGTAAAGAATGCAAATATCAATTACTGAAAAATTACTACAAGTGATTTATAAATTAGTCAATCTTTTCATACAGGAAACAGGTTTCTATATCTTTTACTTGAAAGGACAAGAGAAAATTGAACAAAACAACTAAAAAATTGCTGTAGACAGCAGTTTGACAAGGCAGGTAAACATTTCAGAGCAGTAGGACACAGTAAGACACCTTTCTGCAAAATTTGAAAGAGTTTTGGAAAGTATCCATGGCACTTACAATGAATGCAACCCTTAATTCATCAAATTTCATGCCATGTCAATACACCTGCCATGCCATCAGCCATGAAACAGAAACAGTCATGCATGATTTTAGTCTGTGTTTGTACTAGGAGTTAATAAGGTACAGTTATGTTGCTGATTGAAAGTAATTGGGACACAAAAGTGGAGTACACATACACACCTTGACTTGCCCAGCTCTTTGCTTTGAATCTTCCAGCTGTTGCTGTAAAGAAGTCACTATGTCTTTATACTTCATATACCTTTCCTCAATCATCTCCCTCCGGCAACAGGACTCCTAGAAATTCATTGAAATATTTAGAAGATTTCATAACGCAAAAAGTAGTTAGAAACTCTGACTATTGTAAACACAGGTATCATCAAAGACTTTCACCACAGCAAGAACGAATTAAGTACTAACTTTCAAAGGCTGAACTACAAGGGCCATATAAAAGCATAATGTTCTGTACAGAAAAATAACGTTAAGACAAATGTAGATTAAAATGGAAATGGCCTTATCCTTAACTGGTGAATGATTTCTTGTAACCCTTTCTGAACTTCAGCAATATCATACCTTCTAACAAAGAAATTCTGTAATGGTGAAATATTAATTACAACACTGCAGAAACAAGCTCTTGGAGAAAAAAGATTTTAAGGATATGGACAAAACCGTATTTTCAATAAGAAAACATAATACTTCTCACTAAACTAGCTAATGATTCACTTCAATTAACAAACCTCCAAGACAACCTGAGAAGTTTATCAAAAC
This sequence comes from Oriolus oriolus, assembly GCA_013400235.1. Taxonomy (NCBI): domain Eukaryota; kingdom Metazoa; phylum Chordata; class Aves; order Passeriformes; family Corvidae; genus Oriolus; species Oriolus oriolus. The sequence goes on along the minus strand of VXBT01003900.1, from coordinate 771,829 downwards.
TTACTTCCTCTTTCCTTCTCCCTTCCAATGAAAACATTGAGGGAAGAACTTGCTAGCAGTGGAAAACAATGAACAGCTTTGAAATACTCCATTCATGCATGCCACTTGAGAGTAAAATATGCTACTGTACAAAAAAATCCAGTATGTTATTTGCAAATAGAAACAGTAATGAAGCTCCAAACTGACATCCTTCTCAAAGCTAAGGCATAAAGCTTAGTTCTCTTGCATAATAAATTATTTCTTAAAGAAAACACTGTGTTGATAGGAACTCATCTTCAGAAAATCATCTTTAAAAAACTAAGCATGATGGAGAAGGACACAGCCCAATTTAAACCAAAGACTTTGCATTCCACTGTCACAAATACTGGCTAAGTTATAACTAGAGCAAGCCAGAAAATGACTGTAATTTCATAGAAGTGTTAAGTGAGAGAGGGCAAGTGTGAAGGAGATTGCAGATACCCCACATTCAAGCCTTTGCTTTGCCTGCTGAGAGCAAAATTTTTCCTTTAGTAGAAACAGAAGGTAAACACAAATCTCTGTCAGAGCGAAAAAGCTCTTCTGGGGATACCTGGAATGTGAAATTAAAGCTATACATTTCAACAATATTTTTCATAAAAAACCCAAACTTTTTAAGCAGTACTTGCATTACAAAATCTGTTGATGATGATGGCAATAAAATGATGTACAACTATTAACTGATGACCTCGTGCAGGAACATAATAAACAATGCTCCAAACAAGTATGTTTTGAAATGTTTATGACTACCATAGATTAAGAAATTTTACATAGCAAATAAAATACAAATCATTACGTATTTGTTGATCTGTGGTTTAATACTGATTTAAAATTTATACTGTGCAAGGAAGTTCCAAATTCTTTTTTATTAAACCACCTATGTCACAAATGGAAAGTAACTATGGTACAGGGATTTAGCCACTTAGCCACCGAAAATCTAACCTGAGGCTTTATCACTCTTGACAGTATGTCACCACTACTGTCAATATGTCCTACTGTGTCCAAACATACCTTGACTGGATAGTGGTGCTGAGGAAATAAGTGACAAGTATTGTCATTATGCCAAAACAAAACAAAAAGTTGTAAAGATCATCTATCTTCACTCATTAAGTTAAACATTGAAACTACTGGCATAAATTATTTTATTATAAAATTTTCATTTTTTAACATGCAATATCGGAATTTACCACTCAATAAAAGTATTCTGAAACAGTAATTAACACATGACCGGTTATGCCCAGTTATCAATGATTGCTTACATTATGGAGCAGTGTTAATAATTAGAACTAAATTTATAACCTCAAAAAAAGCTGTATAAACATGAAAGTAAATTTCAGTATGTTTCTGTCTATATAACACGTACATATGCAACTGTAAATATCTTATTAAATAACTTATCTGTACATTCATAGAGAATATTAATTAACCAAAATATTTCAGAAGTACTGAGAGAGTCAAATGAAATCTTTCTCACTCCAGTATCTTTGCAATCTTCTAACAGGCTCAGTTTCTCAGGCACAGACTCCAGGTGGTCTAACGCTACTCGAGTACTCTAAAGAACAGAACACAAGTTAAAACATTAAAAATGAATCAATTTTTTCAGCCATCTCACACATTAAAAACCCCAGTCTTATTAGTGTACTAGTTTAAGCTTCCTCAGTTACGGTGTTGCCACACCCTAAAGCTCAATCCCACGGAGCTGTGGGAGTCAATGAAGCAGCCATGTCAGAGGCTCCAGCCAGCCAGACCTGCTGATGGGAGATGGAGCTCTCCAGGTCAGAGGCTACCAGGAGTGCCCGACGCCTCTTCACGAGGCTGGGGCTGATAGTTCTTTTGCAAAAGCTGAGCTGTGCTTGAGGAGCTGGTTGCCAGGTGAAGGAGCTACAGAAGGAAATGAACAGGCTACGTAGTGTTTGAGCAAACAAGCAAGAGAGAGACTGATTATTTTCAGAGTCTCACAGTCTCAAGACTCTCAGGAGTCATGAGCCTGCATTGTAGTGAAGAGGCAGACGGACTCAGAACCCTGCAGGGTAATTAGTCAAAAGACTGCTGGCCAAGGGTCTGTTAAAGATGAAGGCTGGAAGCAGGTCACAGCATGTATCAGGACAAAGGTTCCTCCATCTTCTCAGAATTTGACAGGTAGGACTGGCACCTTCTACAATATATGTGAGGCTCTAGAACTAGAAGGCCAGACAACTGATGGGGTGTGAAGGTCCTCCTGGGACAGTGAGGCCTCCTGACACCACCTGTGCTCCGCACCACAACCTCCTCTGTTAACAGGAAAATGAAGGGTAGTTGTAATAGGAAACACCTTTCTAAGGTGAACGGACGGCCTGATATGCAGACTGGACCCAGCTCACAGGGAAGTCTGCTGTCTCCAGGGGCTAGAATAAGGGGCATTATTGACATGGGAAGAATACAGAGATGCTGCTTGTCACTGCAGGGAGAAAATTCATGTGACCAAAGCTCTACTGGAGTTGAAGTTAGCCAGAAATGTGGAGGACAATAAAAAGAGTTTTTTTCAAATATATTAATGGTGATAGGATACTAAAAAAACCCTTGTCCCCTTACAAGATAAGGATGGTCACCTCACAAACAGGGACAGAGACAAGGCAAAGGCATTTCATGCATTCTTTGCTTCTGTCTTCAATATGGATGATGGACCAAGGGGATCACAGTGCCCTGAGCAGGAGGACCATGACGGCGAGAATGATCAACTTCCAGTTGACCCTGAACTTGTGTGGGTTTTGCTGCTCCAGTTGGATCCCTACAGATCTATGGGGCCTGAAGATTCATCCAAGGCTTCTCAAAGAGCCAGCTGATGTCATCACAATACCTCTCTTGATGTTTTTTGAGTGGTCTTAGGAATCTGGAGAGGTTCCAGCTTACTGGAAGCTGGTGAACCTTGTCACAATTTTAAAGAAGGACAAGAAGGAGGACCCCAGGAACTACAGGACTTTCAGTTTCACTTTAATGCCTGGTAAAGTTATAGAGAAGATTATTTTGGGAAGTATTGAAAGACATCTGAAAGACAACGTAGTCATTGGTCACAGCCACCCTGATTTCATTATTGGAAAGTCCTGTTATTATCAAACCTGAATTCCTTTTATGACCTCCTTGAGTCCTCTGAGCAGTTTTGGTCACCACACTATAAGAAATATATTAGAGAGCATCCAGAGGAGGGCAATGAAGATGGTGAAGGGCCTTGAGGGGAAGCTGTATCAGAAGTGACTGAAGTCACTTGATCTGTTCAGCCTGGAGAAGAGGAGACTGAGGGGAAACCTCCTTGCAGTTACAACTTGTTCATGAGGGGAAGAGGAAGGGCAGGCACTGATCTCTCCTCTCTGGTGACCAATGACAGGACCCAAGGGAATGGCCTGAATTTCTGTCAGGGAAGGTTTAGACTGGATATGAGGAGGAAGTTCTTCACCCAGATGCTGGTTGGGCACTGGAACAGGCTCCCCAGGGAAAGTGGTCACAGCCTCAAGCCTGACAGAGCTCAGGAAGAGTTTCAACAATGCTCTTGGGCACATGAGGTGACTCTTGGGAATGGTGCTGTGCAGGGCCAGAAGTAAGATACGATCCATGTGGGCACCTTCCAACTTAGCTTAATTCTGTGATTCTATGATTTCTATTTTTTTTAATAAAAATATATGCAGTGAGCACTTAGCTAAATATAGAACAATCAAATTTCCTATTTTTAGATTAGACATATGGTATGTACTACTGAAAAATGAATTACCACTCCAGGGAGAGTTAGGGTTAGACTCAAGAATAAGATTTACCATTCACACCCATCACACAAAAAATGCAGTCTATTGCAAGCTGCAAAGAACTGAAGAAAATAAGTATCATGGTTTTGGTTTTGTGTGCAGATGAAGTTAGTTGGCCATGCACAAAGAACAGTCATGTCCCATAGGCCAGATGCCTCTGCAGCTTCTCAAAGGCTGCCCTTCTATTATTTGCTGAAGAGCAAGTAAAACCAGTACTGTTTGTACTTTCTGAACAACAGTTAGTATTTCCTCCACAATTCTAAATATCACACTTCTTCAGATAAGGCTCTGCTAGTCTGGTATTCAATCTACCAATAATGGGCTTCATTAACGATATTACTGTCTTGGTACTTTAAAGCAAAATCTATAAAAAATAAAATTAATCAATCCTGAAATCAAATATCTTTACGTTGTAAAGCCTATGCAAACCAAGTTAACCTGCCCTTAACTGCAAAAGCTCTGTTGCTAGTCCTGGAAAGTCTCAATCTGACCAACATGAAAAACATTCCATTTAGATCCCAGACTTAAGACCTGAAGCGACTAAAAGTTTCAGTCACAACAGGATAAGAAAAATCAATGTGAGCCTCTCAGGACAAGTGCAATCAACTTCAAAAAGATGGAGACTAGGAGTGAGGAGTGGAGAATCAGAACTGAACAGGGTAACCTAAATGAAGACACGCCACCTGTTTAAAAGCAATGACGTCTGCCTTGTTGTTAGTTCCAAACATTCAGTTTTTAAGGTTTTAAGAAATACCCATAACAAACAAAGGTCAAATTTCATAAACAATGGGATTCATTTGCAGCTAGCAGGACTGAACTTGTAGTCAATATTCAGTACTAATAAACTACATTAGGTAGAGGATATGAAACTCGTTCTTCTGTTTCTGCAATTATACATATGCAAAAATATGTATATAGAAATATTTCTCTATTTTCTGTAGTTAGGAAAGATTTGTACTGACAGTTAATATGCTGGCGATATTAGGACATATTTCTATAAAACAAGCATATGATTGTGCAGGCCAGTGGGCCTGTTGACAGAGGTACCATGAGGGTCCCCTGGAGAGAAGGACCTTGAGTGGCACCCCCTAGTTAGGGGGACCGAAAAGGCCTCTCCGAGGATACCTTGTGTCATTATGTCAACCTACCCCAGTTCTGTTTCTCTGTTTGGCCTGCTGGTCTCTCCGCCCCTTTCTACCTTCTCTAGAAGGTTTTCCCTTCCCTGCTGGCCTTTGCTCCCTCGCCACTCCCTCAGAGTTCCCCATTAGCTCCCATACTCCAGTCCCACCTGTGTACCGCCCCCGTGCCCTCAGAGTATTGGTCCCTGGTGCTCTCTCCGTCCCTACCAGCCCCATATACAAACCTGGACCCTCCCGCATGCTCCCTCTTTTGATTTCCTCCCTGGGACCCTTCACCTGCACGGCTGGAATAAACCTCTCCCTTGGAACCCCTTACGAAGACCCTTCCTGCTCTTTGTCGTTGACTCCTTTATGCTGTCTGGCATGCCTGTGCTTGTAAGGTAGCGGCCTTCCAAAGGGGCTTCCCTGGAGGCAATTTCAGAAGGTCGCGGCATCTTATCACCAGACAGCTGCCGCAACATATGGTTAAATCAGTTTTCTGGATATTTGCGGTTTTTTCCTTCTGAGACTAAGGTTTCAAACAATATCTCCCATTTTCTAGGAATAAACTTTCACCCTTAGATTGTATGCTAGATAAAACAGAGCTGTCTTATCCCACCGTTACATTCTGCAGTAGGAATGTGAAGTGCAGTGGGAGAGAAATGTTTGAGAATTCCCAAATCTGGCCCTTTTTTCCCGGGATAATTTCTATTCTTCACACTGTGCAGAACATAATAAGAATACAGTGCAGTCAAATGTGCTAGAACAATAACAACTCCCTTATCACAGGGAAAGAATTTTTTATGAGGGCTGGATGAATTGTTGCTTTAAGAACAATAGGAAGAATAAACCACCTACAAAATCGGGTAAAAGGACTGATCGGCAAGTAAGGATATTTTAGATTTTAAGAAGTACAGGAAGAACTGTCCAAAGTGAAACAGAGTAAAAGAAAGATTTGTTAGTCACTTAGCAAGAACAGGTAAATAAAAATGAGACAGGAAAAATAATGTGGAGATCATTTAACTAAGAACACAAACCAGAATGAGCAGTTTTTCTTTTCTTTAATACTAACACATTAATTCAGTTAGATTGTTAAAAATTTACAGGAATTATACAAGACTAACAATATGAATTATGCCTGAAAGATAGGTATATAGCTTCCTGGAATAGGATGCCCTGAGGATGCTCAGTACAAAATGGTCCCAATTGCAACATTGAACACTGCCCATGGAAAAGGCCGGAAAGGACAGAAAGGTGCACACTTGTGCTGACTTGCAGTGAATAAAGAAGGGCAAATCAACTTGGTAAACTTGATCTAGAATTAATAAAGGTTATTTCTTCCAGCAAGAAAACAGCACTTTTTTCTTTCTCACTCGGTGCATGAGAAAGGAAGTTCAGCGATTTTCACACTTTACTAGCCATGTTTGGACCAAAACTACAATTTATGGTGTCATCTTTATTAGTAGTCTTATATTTTAGTGTGTAACTTAATTTGCAATCTGTTTTTTTTTTACTTGCAAAATTCACCTAATATTTAACAAGGATTTCCTGTAACATATGGTTCTTTACCAGAAAATTATTATGGAATCAGCAGTTATATATGTTAATAATTAATGTATAAAATGGATTCTTTATCGTATTTATGGATGCAATCAGGCAAGAGGCCTACATGTGGCATTTAAAGTGTTTTTCACAGATGGTAGTGTAGAAATGCTTATATAGATATAAAATAGCTTTTTTTCTTTTAATTTTTTAAGTGCTACTGTACGTCCCCACTTGAAAGTAGAATTGCCTAGAGGTATCTATCAATCTCTATGTTTCCCTCTCATAAGATGCAACCACTTCACTTTTACCACAGTAAAGCAGTATTCATTCATATTTTGTTCTTCTTTTACAGTGGCCATATGTTCATCAAAGCATGGATTTTCCATACCATTTTCATATGATTAGATGTAATGTTTGCTGCTTCTTCACAAAGTAGCCCCTGGTATTGGTCTGTATGTGTATTTCTAAGCTGAGACAACAGACCCTGAGGAACCAAACTTAACTATATGTGAAAAAAAATACTGAATCTTAATGTTCAGCAGTCATTCTAGTATGACATAGATCTGATAGAGACCAAGTCTGAAAAATTTTTTTACTTTGAACACCAACAACTCCCCTACCCCATTAGAAATAAAATGCTTCCTCACAGGAAATAACCCCAAAATTGCAATGCCCTTCAATCTCTCTTCTTGGTCCAGCATCAAATTAAACTATAAATATTTTAAGCTTATGGTATATATTACCTAACACATTTTGCTGAACTATTTTACTTATGAATTGCAGAAAAATCTAAATCTGAGATGTTACATAGAGTTGAAATAAAGTTTTCTGGGACAGAGGACAGACTTAGTGGAGTAGCTCCTCATCATGCTATACTGCACATCCAATTTATAGTAATTTCTTTTTCAGCTATAAAGATTTTTGCTTTCTTCCCTACCCTGTTTTAATACAGACGACTTGTGATCTGTTCTCACCAAAAAAGGAACTCAGGCCCTAGGTGTAAGCCCATGTCTTAAGACATCCCATTTTTCAATTCTTTCTCTAGTTTCAATGCCAAGACCACATGTCAACACTGTCTGTAAATGGATTTAAGAAAGATGTTAATTATCTGTTCTTCCAAAGTGTTTCCTAAATATATGCCCTCTATTTCATGCACTTCTTGTAGGGGAAAAAAATAAATTAGCTGAGTCTCTGCTAGTCCTTACTAGTTACATTATTAAATATAATCCTGAAAGCAGTAGACCAGCCTTTGGGTTAGATGCCTCCTCAGTCCTTGTTTTTTTGGTTCTGTTGAGAATCATGTGGATAAAGAATGGTATAGGCTACTTGGATTTCTGAAAGGTGTTTTAGATTCCTAATTTAAATCTAACTTCACATTCAAAATGATGGGCTCTGAGGTAACCACTTCTACTCAGGAAGCAGATCATGGGGTAATGATACATATTACTGAGAAACTGCTAACGCCGTGTTCAGTATCAATCAGAAAAGTAAAATCAGCACTCGGTATAATCAGGAAAGGATGAAAAAGCCAGAGAACATAACTGTCCCAGATTATTAATCCAGTTGCATCTTGACTGCTGAGTGAAGATGTGGATCTTTATTTCAGAAGGGAAACAGGGAAAAGTCAGAGAAGTTCAACAAGAATTTTCAAAGTCATGGAGTGCTGTTCCCAGGTGAGAAATTATTAAATACAATACTCTAAAGAACAGGACTCTTCAGCCAGGAAGAGAGAGATGCCTGAGGGGAGTAATGACTAATTTGCATAAAATCAGAAGTCACATAAAGACAGAAAATTTTATATGGCTTTAATTCATGAATGAGAAAGACCGTGGAATGGTTCCAAATTCACAGAAACTACATCTAAGTCTGGAAGCCTTTGAGCTTTGAACGGCTGGAATCAGAATGAATGAATGGGAAACAAAATACATGTCAGTCCTGTTCATACGCTCTTCCCTAAGCATTTTATTTTGCCCATTGTTGCAATGTCTATAGTTGGGCTAGACTGACCTTTGCTCTTGACCAGAATGGTTCCTTTTATATTCTAAAATTCTCACAGTCTTCTGAGCAGTTTGTGGAGGGACTTGAATAGGATGACTCACATGTTAACATTTTCAGGGACAGAAATGTGTGCCTTTTCCATAAAAGAAATGAAAAGAATGGTACTGATGTGCAAATAAAAACAGAAAAAAGAGAAAAAGCCAGGTTTGTCATTAGGGGAGATTCAATAAGGAAGGTAGCAATAAAAGAATACATTGAAGAATGTGAGGGAAGGGTGATGAAAGACATTTAGCTGGCCCACAGAATTGGTCTGGTAATTAATGAAAAGCACAGCAAGCTCAAGATGGTTCAAATGCCATACTTGTATCATTAATGACTACACTCTATTCTATTAAAAAGATAGATTTAGCCACACAGATCAAATGTGAAAAAGGATGTTAGAAGCACCTGATATAGAGGGCAATTAAGTACTGTTAAATTTTTCCCAGAAATCAGAAAGCTGTATGCCATAATGCATTACAAATAATCCTAAAGACAGTTATCACATCTGTCTGCTTATGTATAACAAGCAACAGCAGGTACTGACCCAGTGCACCGATGGTACTGATAAGAGGAAGAAACGCCCATTGTACTGGCTGAGGCAGTATTAACGGCATTTTACTTAACAGCAGTTCTCTTTGGTAGACTGAGTGCTACTAATCTTTCTGTTTTTAAAATAAAGACTATTTACTTTTAAAAGGGGCGTTCTATGTTTTCACAGAGAATGACAAAACAAATTACTTATTTTCCATGACTTAATACAAACACTTTGATGTTTAAACTGCATGTGAACGGTTAATCCTCCTATATTGATGTGTTCTCAGTAATAGACGGTTTCACACTGTCTCAAGGGATAGATCTAAATCAAAATCAGACACATTTTATTTTTAGTCTCAAAGCTACAATGCTAAATGCAAATAAATCAAAGCAGGTTTGTATATAGTACTCCTGAAGTTTGCCTTTATAGTCGATATATTGAAAACACATAAACATAAACCAGAAACCAAACTTCATTGACTTTCAAGTACAGTGCTCCTTTCTTTTCTGAGGTTGGTAAAAATAAATAGCTATCTGTATTGCACAGATATTTTTTTTTAAATTAGAGTTGACTTAAGTACCAGTTAGCTAACCCCCAAAGAATAACCATAAAAAGATTAAATGCAACGTCATTTTAACTGACTGCAATGCATGTTAGCAGGCAGTTACTCTCAATTGAAATGAAAGATATGTTAGAGGTGACCTACAATGACTTATTTTTAAATTACCTTAGTGTTCTGAATACCTAAATAGCAAGAATAGGATGCACCCAGCATATTGAAAAGTATCCTTTGCTTTCCCTGTTAAAATCTGTAAAACTATGCAGTACCAGCTTCAATCTCCAGCTCTCCACTGATACATCATACACTTCTCTTTTACGGAGGTGGTCCTGCTTAAGAGGCCTGAGGTGCTCTGCTGACTTTTATATGCCAGGCAAACTCCATGATAGCTGGGACATTCTGTGGACAGTACATCATATATAGAGGGGGAACTTTCAGAGAAAACAAAAGAAAGTACTTTGTTTCTTTATATTCCACGTATATCATGACACCAATTACACCATTGTTTTGATGATTTCAGCGCATCAAGAAGTTGTTACTTATACAAAGGTAGGCAACACATGTAACTATCAAGTTACAAAACATGCATGCTCAATTGGTTTTTCTGTATTACATTGTTTCATGAGAGTTTTAAAAAGTAAGATTTTTTAAATTTTTCATGAAAAATTTAAAGCTCAGAAACTACACTAATGAAAAACAAATGACCTTTGCTTACAAAACATTGCCAATGTCAAACTACTTGAACATTCAATTTGGATGCCAGATGTTTTTGCATAGGGTAGACCACATTTTAATTAAGGCAACTTCATGGATGCTTCCTTTCCTGTTTGCAATGACATGGTCTGTCTTTTCTCTCATTCATGAGCACATGACATCCCTGTGCTAACTAGGGGAATTGTTTACATGGGAAAATATTAGGAAAGTATTCTATGACTTTGTAGTTGTTTGATGCATACTAGCAGCTGGAAACATGGAGGAAACTGTTGTCTTTTGGCAAGCCAGCTTTCTGTGAATCATCAGTCAGTGCTCCAGGTACTCTGGGGGTCCATGGGACTAGTTTCTGAGAATCTATTCTTTATTGTTTGCTTAAATTTTGATCAGAGACATCCAGATATAATTCCTAGAAATTAAAAGAAATATAACACAAGAGGTGGAGTGTGTAAAGTAAAGCAATGTTAGTGGGAACACATTCTTAAAAGGTGTAAAGACTTCCTTATTGCTCATCTTCAACATTATGGAGCATTGCAGGCTAAAAATCTTTACATGTAACTTATGGTAAAGTTTTGTATGCTAACAGTATTTCATCAAGCCTTCCAGAAAGCATTACAAAAATTCAATTAACACAGCCTTCATGGGAAAGAAGAAATATCGTTCAGTTTTTCAGGTGAGAAAAATTGATATACAAAGAGAAGTAATTTAAACAAGGATTCATAGCAAATCAGTGTCAGAGTAGGAAAAAGATTAGGAGTTTTCCTTATGGATTTCCCTATTTTAATAAAAAGCTGCACAGTAAAAAAAAAAAAACAACCTATGGTGGCATCAATAGGTGTAACTGATGCCTGTGCTCCTACAGTTATAATTAGATCAAATATAAAGCATTTAAATCTAAAATGAAGGACCTAGCGGCACATTAGAAACATCTAGTCAATAGTCTGCTGTCAAACAAAATTTAACTTATTTTGTGATATATAAACCAAACCAAGAAAAATAAAGAGTGCATCTATCTATGTCTTATCAAGTTACATTCTGTGGAAGAACTCAGATACATATTTCACAGATGAAAGGACAACATAATTCGTACAAGAAGCAGCTGAGGGAGCTGGGGTTGTTTATCATGGCGAAAAGGAGACTCAGGGAGGACCTTATCGCTCTTTACAACTGACTGAAAGGAGGCTGTAGCCAAGTGGGGGTTGGCCTCTTCTCCCAAGTAACCAGTGTCAGAAGAAGAAATGGTCTCAAGCTCCTCCAGGGAAGGTTCAAGTTGGACACTAGGAAGAATTTCTTCACTGAAAGGGTTTTCGGGCATTGGAACAGGATGCCCAGGGCGGGCGTGGAGTCACCACCTCATAAAGTGTTCAAGAAATGACTGGATGTGGCATTTGGTGCTATGGTTTAGTTGACAAGGTAGTGTTCAGTCAAAGGTTGGACATGATGATTTCAGAGGTCTTTTCCAACCTTAATGATTCTATGATTCTCTGATTTCTCAAGAGAATTCTGTGGATGGGACTCATAGGATCTCTCTTTAAAATTACATCTACATACATATACCTACTATGTTAAAAAAAGTGAGAACACTATATACTACTACTCCTAGTTCAACTGAGATAAATAACTTTAGGTAACTTAAGTCTTTTGCAATAAGGATTTTTCCTGCGTTTTTTACTTTCTCTAATTAAAAACGGAAGGATTTTGGTTTATTAAACTTTGGTTAAAATGTTCAGTATTTGCAACATGTGGAATGCATTTTCAAAATTTTGAAAGGAGTTTAGATAGAGAATGTAGGAGCTGCACTAGGAACATTGCCAGCAAGTCATGTGAGGTGATCCCTCTCCTCTCGTCAACCCACATTTGGAGTGCTGGGTCCAGTTCTGGGCTCTCCAGTACAAGAGAGACATACAAGAGCCAGTCCAGCAAAGGGCAACAAAATTTTTAAGGGACCGGAGCATCTCTCCTGTGAGGAAAGGCTGAGAAAGCTGGGATTGTTTAGTGTGGAGAAAAGAAGGCTCTGGGAGGTCTCATCAATGTGCACAAGTATCTGAAGGGCGGGTATAAAGAAGAGGGCTCTTTTCAGTGCTGCCCAGTGACAGGCAGTGGGCACAAACTGAAACACAGGAGGTTCCGTCTGAACACAGGAAATGCTTTTTCACTCTGAGGGCCAGAAAACTAAAAGTGAGTGTATTATAAAAAAACCTGAAAGAACAAGAGAAACCCCAAATAGTAGGGGGGAGAGGATGGACAAGTAGCTGGGTATTAAACAAGAGCAATAGATATGTAGGATGAGAAGACAACATCAAGGAAGAAGGGAAGAGAAAGCTGAGCATCAGGAGAAAGGAACCAGTGGGCTGCCAGCACCCTCAGGAAGCAGAAGTTACTTGGTGGTAATGAGCAGAGGAAGGACTCTGGGAAACCCAGCGAAGGGAAGCAACACACTGGCTCGCTGATGAAAGGAAAGGAAAGGGCGAGGCAGGCAGGACAGAGGATCTCAAACTGCTCCTCCTCTCCTGGTCATTTTTATAAGATCAAAGAATGGCTGTGTTCTGGAAGAACCAGAAGGCCTTTGATGTAATGGCAGTTTTGGCAAGACGCTAAAGAATCAAAGCAAGGGGAAAAGAAAGTATTAACCCTTCGATACAACATTTCCTCAACATTCATACACTGAAAGTATGAAAATCATGAAATAATCTCAAGAGCTAACAGCAAGACTTATTTACTGATGGAAGGCACACTGAGAGAGACACAGAGAGGGAGAGCAAGCACCTAAAAATGGATGGTGTCAGGCAGTCACATATCTCTCTGCAAAATGCATTTGGTATTGTTATCCTTCCAATTCTTCTTTTAAATTGGACGATAAACCAGAAAACTGATGCAAATTTGAGCCTGCCACTACAGGAGAATAATCTAATAGCTTTTACATTGCTGAGTGGATTGCAGACAGAAATTTGTTTTACTGGTATTCAAAACCTTACTTTCATGAACATAAAAATGAGTTAGAACAAAATGCATAAATGTTCATACTGAACAGGAAATTCATCTTAAATAACAATTTTGCTGAATACTTACAGCATTACTGGAGTCAGCCTAGATTTATGGACATTGTAACAAAAAGTTGAATTGTGTCCAGAAAAGTCTGATCCAAGTATTCTAAGAAAGTGGTAACCTCACTTCTGGGTTCTCTACTGAAAGCAACAAGCTGTTTTATTGATCAAAGGATATAGAATGCATATGTTCACTGGAATAACTTCAGGATGTGGTTGATTCCAAACTAAATTTTTGCAGTCTTTTATTTCAGACTAGTACTAGTAGGGCAGAGGAATATGACTTGCAGCTTATGCTCACAAAGAACAGTATGTAGTTTACAGAAACTCAATAAAATCCCAAGCACGGCATAGTAGCAGTGTGCACCTACAAAATGCATCCTGACCTCTTTATGAGAAATAAATACACTTTCCATTGTAGCCTCATCTGAGAATACAATGCAGATTTTCTCCCAAAATATCATACACATTTCTCTATAAATAATACAGAGCCAAATCTTGTATGTAACAACTAAGCTATACTCAAGAATAAAGTAAATCATCTTATTTAAAGATAAATCATATTCAATCTCTCAAAATGTCAGACTACATAATTGATTACTAAAGTAATCAGGATGTTTATTTGTTAATAGCTATGAAATAATTAAATTATCTTTATTAAACAGCAAATAAAAAACCAAATAAATGTATTAAAAACCAAATTAAAAAGCCAAACAAAACACATAATATCTAGATATTCAAAACCTCAGTTTTGCCTGTACTTGTTACTCCTCTGGAACTTCTCAAGAGTTGAAGGATCATTCCAGAAAACATCTTGGTTCTTCAGCTCCTTTTATATCCACTAATCAGTCTAATTAACCTTGTTCTTCCTTACCTTCCAGCTTCTGCCCCTGTCCTGTACAAATTGCTGGAGCAAGAAGTGGTGTACCTGTCTATTGAATCATATAGGAAAATTGATCTGATTGAAAAAAAAGAGCCAAAATATCCAAAAGCTTCTTCTGAGGGGGACTATTTGTTCTCAGGCTCCTTAAGGGAGTGATCAGATCATGTGTAATATCTTGAAGGAGGTTCATAATACAGCACTTTCCCCTGGAAAGAGGAGTTGGCTAAGGAAATAGAAGACCCAAGAAACTGTCTGGTAAAATAGACAGGAGATGGAGCTTCCAGCTCAAACAGACTGCTGAGAGGAGAAGGAGCTGACAGGGCTCAGAGAGAGGCAAGGGACCTCCTTGTTTGCAGCAGCTCACAAAATCACTGAGTTAGATTAAGCTAGGCCTGAAAGGTTAATTCACCCAGAGCTCTGAATGGAATCTGAAAGGTTCATGCTACATTTCTTTCCCAACTTTTTTTAAATTATCTAAGTTGGCAAGTTCTTCACATGGCTACTACAACAATTTTACTGGCAACTGCAGGAGTTAGAAATTAGTAGATTGTAGAGAAAGGGAGGACAGTGGGATAGTATGATAGATAGTTTATCCTTTTCTCCTATCTGAACAATAACTTACAAATCTTCCTTTATAAAGTAGGAGATATTGGAAGTATAAAAAGGAGAAAAGCTCCAGAAAAAATAAAAATAAATATTTGTCACAAAATACAGACTGAATTTGCATGACACTGTAGTATTTGCAAGCAACTATCCTCTGCCTGTGTCAAAACAGCTCTGGGAGCAGAAAGGACAAGGAACTTGCAGGCAGTTTAACTCATGGTTCATGAGAAATGGATGGCAATGGATACATGCCTGACAGGTTGTCATGTAAGCAAACCACGAATAAGAGAAGGTTCTGAACAGAGTTAATGTCCTGTCAACACTTGACACTCACACAGCACCATGTGAAGTGCCAGGACACTGCATGTCAGCATTAGCTTCCTGCTTCCACAAGGCAGGTGTTGCAGCACAGCACTCTGATTTCCAAAGGGCCTTTCATGACTCAATGAAAGCTTTTTCTAACATATTGAATACATTTTAAATATATTTTTGAAATCAGAAACTGTTTTCAGAGATGTAGAGACTATCAGAAAGAATAAAATAATAATTTGCACAAATAAATGTTAAAAATTTATACTTGCAGCATTGATTTTGTCTCAGTAGTGGTTTCTTTAGATGAAATTTCCTGGATTTCTCATGAAAAGAAACTATGGGCCTGATACAAACAATTTGTGATGTCTTATTGTACATTCCTACATGAGAAGAAAGAAGCCTGGTTCCAAAATTATGGGGCAAGCTGAAACTCATTCCAGCTATTCCACCTGATGGACTAACTAGCTTGGGACATCTGGATAATGCATTCACAGCATGTACAGGCATGAAGTTTTGTTCTTCCAACTTAGTATCATATTAAATTATATTAATTAATGATTAAAATTACATTCCTTTACGCTTTTAGTTGCAGTGTTGATATGGGCAGATGAACTGATTCTGTCTGCACCCCCCAGACCAAACAACTAACCACACAGAGCAGTCACTGAAATATCATATCTATCACATGGACCTCAACCGCTAGAAATGTTAGAAAGACATCATTGGTATGGATAAAATCTACGAGATTTCTCTTCCCAGGGATAGGATGAAGACTGAACTGTACAGAAAAATTACAACACTGAAATACATTGTATTTCATATAATGAGTACACAAGTACTGTAGTAAAAATCTACACAGAGAGGTGCAGTGCAAAATTATCACACCTTCTCTTAAAAATAAAACGACAGTTAAAAACCCAGAACTTCAACCTTTTTAAAAAAATATATAAAAATAATATTTTCATAATTTAGACAAATTATCAGCAATGTCATTGTGGTAGGTTTGGAAATTAATTTAAGAAACTTACCATTTCTAAGGCCATAATACGTTCCTAAAAACAAAATACAAGATACCATTGGAAAGCAAGGAATATAAATGCAGTGTAAGTCAAAGAATGATAAACAGGATTCATTTTAGGGTTTTGGTGGTCATATGTACAGTTTTTTGTAAAAATCTCACTGAGCAGGAACTGTTGTACTTATTGGATGTCTGACCTATTTATCATGCTATCCCACTTAGAAATTTGTCACAAAAATAAGAAACCACCCAGAAACAAGGTAAGAAGGGATTTGAAAAAAATTACTCCACAATATATTTTTTTCAATTAGTGTATTAGGTTTTCAATACTGTTGATTTTACTCCTACATATCCCAAAGAATGATTTCTTTTTTTGACCATCTCTAACTGTAAATCTAGCATGTTTTGGAATTCATGTCATCTTAGCATCAGGCTTAGTTTTCTTTTACGCATTTCCTTAGAAAACTAAAAAGTAAATTCCATATCATTATTCTTTCATCCAGAAATAGCTCTGAATAATGTTTTATTAATAACAGGATGACATTAGTCAAACAAATAAAACAAACCCGTGTCAGTTTTAATCCACCACAAAACACAGAGAACCCAGAATTAGTGAATTTACTGTATATATTTTAACCTTCTTCTCCCATTGCAAAGTATTTTTAAGAAAAATATGAAGCTAGTAAAATCAAGATAGCGTACTCTGATACTATATATCCTGATTAGATATGGTATTTTAAGTAATCTGACAAAACACATATTCAAGTGTTTAGGTGAGCCCACATTTAGAGTACGTGACCATTTAGACATCACAGGACCTCTTACCTTACTCAAATATTACTCAAATTTTTCTCAGGAAAGGTAATGTATCACGTGCTAAAGTCTTTACTCCTTCTTAGAAGCAGGTCTGAGATACAGAGTATTTCTGTACATCAGAACAAAGTTATGACAAAAAATATTATGTTAAAAACTCAGAAACTTTTATTCTGAGATGTTTGTTCCTCCACAAAATTGCAGTGGCAAACACTCATATTTATTTAAAGATTCTGCAGCAAAACATATACCCATTACCATAAAAAAGATGGTATTTACAGATCTCATAAATTTTTGGTGATAACGAACAACAATTCAGATACAATTTTTTTCAGTTAAAGAGGACTACTTTGAAAGATCTTAGAGTGAGTAGAATGGTTCCAATGATAGAATAAATAGTGTTTTCAAAATGACTCAAGCATTAAATGAAGTGCATGGTATAGTTGCCAAATTCTAAAAATATAATAAACTCTTACAATCTCAGCAGACAATTTTCTGAAGACTATCATCTAATATTTTGAGAAATTTACCATGGATAATTTATACACTACTTGACTGTGAAAGCACGGATATGAGGGAAGAAAAAACTGCATCAAGTGTTTGAATATAAAAACAGCAGCCAGAGCATTACAATTCACACACTCAACCAGAACTGCCAGTCAGGGAGAAGAATAAAGAAATTTAATCAGGAACATGACAGTCAGGCAGGCACATATAGCCATACAAGACACTGCTATGATGCAACTTCCTGAAGTCTAAAATTACTCCTCATTCAATCAGAAGCAGTATCATTAGAACAATTTGTCAACCATAAAGCTTCACATGAAAGGAGATCTTTTTACACTGATGTAACTAGATATGCACCTGTGTAAACTGCTTGCGCAGACAAGCTCCCAGCCTTGTTGAACTTGAGCTGCCAGAAAGCCAGGCCAAGATTTTTGTTTGAACAGGAAACAGCTCTATAGGTGTGTTGTGTAACTTTTGGGTCTTGCAACTTGTCTCTTCTTACTGGAGCAAACTGTTTGTACACTAATTTCTTTGATACTTCTAGCCCTCAAAATGCTTTCTGTTCGTTATATAAGAAGAGAAGGCTTATCTTCAACAAACTCCTATGGTCGAAACCCAGATCAATACATAATTTCATTTTCCTTATGAGCCTTATCTTCATCAATTCCCTCACAAATGTCCTGCTTTCAGTACACTAACAGAATACTGACTCATTGATAACTTCCTTATCATAGGTAAACTTTTTTATATTCATACGGGGCATTGTTTGCAGCAATTTGTTGTTAAAAATTTCTTTTTTTCCTCTCTGTAGTCTGAAGAATACACGCATTACCCTCCCTCATAGCCTCCTGAGCTTCACAGTTCAGACATTTGAGCCTGTTTTTGCTTTCTTAGCCATTTCCATTTGAAAGGAGTATGTTTTCTTTGACTGTAATGCTTAAATACTATTCCAAAGCTGAGCTTAGCGTAAATCTGACCTTCTAAGTGCAAACTGAAAGTGCTTAGCACAAACAGCTTTACTGCTAGGTGATCTACAATAAGGATTTATGGTATAGTATCAGGTCCTAGCAATATTGACTGGTCTCTTCTTCCTCAGAAGGGTGATTATGAACATTTAGTACTTTAGAGGCTTTAAATACTTACTTAGAATACTTTACTTTCAGTTTTATTCACTTTTAAAAAAGAAAGTAATGCAGCCCAGAGAATTTAACCCAGCCAGTGAAGAAACTCAGCAGTGAGTATTACTAGCTACTGGGTCTGTATTTGTCTGCTTATTTCCAAATCTGAATTTAAGCTACAATGCAGTTCAGAAAAATCATAATGCTGCAATACAATTTGGTAATTTTAAGAAATTTAACAAAAAAATGTGGCTAGTTAATTGAGCAGAGAATATACCTGCAGAGCTCCCACTTCTTCCTCTCTTCTGTGTGTCTTCTCTAGTAGCTCTGCAAAACGAAAAATGGAACTTGTAAATTCAACTTCCTGTCTCATGGCCTGATAGAAAAAGTACTGTGTAAAATAGTCATTGAGTTTTTTATTTTACAGCTTTCACAACACCCCTTTCAGCTGATTAAATAATAGATGAAATGTGTCAGTGACATGATTATTTCCAAGCACGGGTTGTTGAGGTGACTGAAAAACAGCCACAAGAACACAGAAAGACAGTTTGACTGGTGGGGGGAAAAAAGGCTTTCAGATTCACAGATAAACTTTTCTATACTGAAATCAATCTTCTGGTGTATTTTTAGAACTGAATGAAAAAATCAAAGAGATTCTTTCTAAAAATTGACTAAAACAGATTGTCAAAGCTATGCAATTATATATGAAATGCTACTCTAGGATACTGCAGACTATTTTGACTGACAATAATTACCTCCTCTCACTAAAGTGGAACAAATTTGCTAAGGAAAATAATTCACTATGACAAAATATTAGAAAAGTTTCTTATAGTCTTTATAACATAAAATCCTAGCATCTCGTATTGTCACACGTGACAATTATAGACATTGGCACATATATGCACATATGTAACACTTTACATCAGAAATTAATTTTGTTGGAATTCTGTGGCATATGTTGTGAGTTGCTTTTCTCTTTTATTTCATTCACGTAGTTTTATGATTAAAATTATGTTTTTGATAAATTGCAACATATTTAGAATTCTGGGAAACCTTGAAGTTATAACCTTATAAAGAGCAGGAAAAACAAAAAAACATGCTGCAGGCTTATTACTATTGTAACTATCAGAAGTTCACTCAGGAGTTTTGTGTGAGAAGAGCACTGCTTTATCTAAGCCAGAGACTGACTCTGGACTCAGATATGCTCCAGTTTGCTAGCAAATAGGAGAGTTACAAGATTATGAAACTGCCTTGACAACGTCAGAGGACCGAATTCTGACTGTCAATTCTCTCAGCATCCAAATAGAGAACAGCTAACTGAAAGTACCTATGTTTACTTCCTTAAAAAATAAAGTTTACTGATACTTACACAGTCATAAAGATAAGCTTCAATGATTTACAATAGCAACTACATAAAATATTCTACTGATATTAATTTGTCATCTTTCCTTTATATCTCTAATCTTTTACTTTTCTATCTCCTTCTCTTGTTATGGAGCCTCCCTGTGAGGACACCAACCCTCTTTTTTCATAGCTTATTATTAATTTCTGATTGCATGTAGATTGAGACTTATTTCCAAGCACCAGTCCTTTAAAAGAGATGTAGATAACATGTAAGAAATTTTAGTTAATTCTTTCACAAGCTGAGAGATTGACGTGCTATTCTTTCTTCTTAGCTTCTATGCAACTTTTTCCAAATCCTTTCTTAAAATTAGTAAAATTACCATTTCTTCACTTTGTTTTGGTGCATTTATGTTTTCGGAATTATTCTTTGGTATGCTTTTCAGTCCAGTGATTCAACTCCCATATAAATTACTGTAGCCAACTGTGCCGCCATCAACATTAGTACAAGAATTCTGGGTTGAAAAGCAGCTGCCCTGTATGTTTTATTTGGGTATATTCCAGTATTATATGTAAGTTGATAAAAATTTGTATTGTAATACTAGATTTAAAGAAAATTAGGAGTGAGTCTCATAAGTGTTGCCGTGAATTTCACAGTTCTTCAATGTTTTTAATTCTGTAGATAGAGTTCTCACGCACTTTCTGTAAACAGAAGCCATGTTATGCTAACGGCCTGAGATGTTTTCATTCTTTCTCCTAAGGCGGAGAAGTTTGATGAATTTCTCGTTTGACCTATGTGGTTGAGGGGTGGTAATTTCACCCTCCAATCCATGAGGTTTTCTAAAAGTGTGTAAAATAAAAAAGCGGGCCCTTCGGCCCGAGCTTTTGAGCTTTTAGGCTTTTGGCTCTTTGCTCTTTAATCCTAATACCAGCCTCTGTGTGTGTTCCTTTGTGTCCGCGTGCGACACATAAGTCTATGAGAAAAGGGTTGGGAAATGAAAAATTCATCCCCATGTTCCATCTGACCAAAACTCCTCAATTATTATACTTGACTTTGCTTTATTTTCATTTTAATGTAGTAATTAAGATTCTATTGTACAAGACATGATTGTTCTAAGTGAAAAGGTTACTATCACAAGGTTCCTTTCAAAGATCTTCCACAAATGTAAAATAAGTTGAACTAATTTCTGCTAACAGTCTCTAGATTTGAAAGTTCTGCATCTCAAATTAGGGTCATCTAGAATCAATTTACTTTATTGTACCCCTGCCTAAATCGGTTGTCCTGCAGGACACTTCATAAAACTCTGTCCCTGGAAGGTACTGAAGT
Organism: Oriolus oriolus; assembly: GCA_013400235.1. Taxonomy (NCBI): domain Eukaryota; kingdom Metazoa; phylum Chordata; class Aves; order Passeriformes; family Corvidae; genus Oriolus; species Oriolus oriolus. The sequence continues at coordinate 750,567 of VXBT01003900.1, read as the reverse complement.
GGTGTTACTTAACTGACAAAATATACTCCTGTACAGAGTCATCCTTTACGAACATATATTTAAAAATCAAGTTCTGCATTTCAACTGATGATTTCATTTAGTATTCCATCTAAAATAATGGCATGTTTTTGCCAAAGCTAAAGTAAAAAAAAAATAATATTAAAGCAATATATATTAAACAGCTCTACAAAAAGCCATGTATAGCATATTATATCATTCTTCTGGACATTCATGACAGAATAACTTTGCTTACTTGATCTGAAAAGCTCTGTTGATTTATCATTTGTGCAACACTTTTCATATTTAAGTTTTTGTGCAAACTTAAATATGTTTTATGTCATGTGCCAGAAAATATTGTTGCAATAAATTTAAGACAGAAAATGCATTGTGTCTGCAACAGACTAGGTCACTGGCCCTAGTGGAGGCTCCTTTCATCCATCCTATGTACAGCCTCTGAGTTTCTCCAATCAGAATTTTGTTCGTAAAGGAGGTTGCACAGTGGCATGGGTTGCTACAACAATCCTGCTATCACCTTCTTTCAAGGCCTAACGTAACCACAGGGCACTTGGGGTTTTTTCAACGCAATACATCATTAGTTTCACAGGGCACAGAACGCATCCATTTATAAATTTACTAGAAGAAATAGCATTATTGAAAAAGGCACCTTTAGGTATAGATGGCTCTTCTCAAAAGATGAGCAATACATGGAAAAAGACAACAAGAGAAATGAGATGCAGAAATAAAGATATCCATCAACATATTCCCTTTTTTATTTCTAGCTAAATATGAAGCTTGCAATCCAATAAGGAACTATAAGCTAAAACTATTAAAAAATCAGATATATTTCAGACATTTAAAACTGCTCAAAATCAAAAACAAGCTCAGGGTATTGTCTGCAAAATTAGGGATCATACTTTTGTGCAGTTATACAAAACCAATTTATTTACAGTGCTTAAATTCCAAATCATATAAAGATTATATCTCACTAAGCTATGAACACCAAGTGTCCTTGAAGTTACACTACAGTGATGTAGATGTGACTAATCAAACTTGCAGGAAAAAAATAGCTTATGATTTGAAACATTCTGCCAGAATCATTATCTCTTGCAGTTTGCCTGCACCACAGTACTCTGCAAAATACTGCAAATACTAACCTGGAGATGAAGATTATATATTCCATCATACCACACAGATAAGTGAGGAAAAAAGGGCATGCAGTTATTTGAACAGATTTTTTTCACACAAACACCCCAGTTGTAATTTTTACTGCTAGTGAAAAGTATCAGAAAATAGATTTAGGAGCGGGTATTTATTGATTGAAATGACTAAAATGCAACAGTACTATCTTATTTATCCTAGCTCATCCATTAATATGCCAGTAACTAACTAGAATGTTAAAACTCCTTCATCAACTAAAATGTTCAATTCCTTTAACTCTGTGCTGGGTGTAACAAAGGTGGGAAACAGGACATTGACTTTATACTAACTGGAGCAGCAACTTCTTGATTTCAAACACTGCATGACCTCCCATTTTAAGAAACTGAAGATAATGATAGACAACATTCCTCTTCACATTCTCAGAGAAGACTGACATGCCAGAGAAAAGTCTACAAATTGAACCAATACCACATTTTTATGTTCACCTTGTTCTAGCCAAGGGGAATGCACAAATACAGAAGTGTACACAGAATCAATTCTTATAGTCATAGTCATCGATACCTACTCATACAGTGAAAAATCCTAAAATGTGATTCAGAGTGCTCTGAAGTTGACATTCACGCTACAATTCAGTTTTGCATTCATAGGTAATATGCTGTAAGCTATCCTGGATATCTGCTGGTAGATTTGACTCAATACTCTCACTGCTCTGAAGCAGTTGCAGATCACACAGGCAAATACAGAACACTCACACAGCACAAAAAATATAGCTACTATATGGCATTAAAGCAAGAAATCCAGGTTATTACCAGAAAAGAAGGGCAGTTTGGAGAAAATAGTCAGCATAATATTGGCATCATCAAGCTAAGATAAGCTCTTCTCCAAAACACAAGTCAAGGCTTTCAGTTACATACTAGTAAAACTATTTTGGATTTCACAAAGTTTGCAACCCTAGACAAACTCTTGAGAAATCACTTATAGTTAGACACCCTGATAATATTACCTTTAAATTTGCTTTGATCATAAAATGGTAGGGTTTTTTTATTTCAAGTATTTCCCATTATTCTCACTTCAAATACGCATCCCACAACTTTCAGTCATTGTTTGGATATGTTTCCCACAAAACTGGTGTACAGATACTGCAGCATTCCTGTAGCTGCACAAGGCAGCCAAGCAGGTTTCCATCAAGTAGGAAGGCATTTTCAAGCAGCTGAATAAACCAGTTTCTCTCCGCTAGAAATTACTTATCTTGTTCACATCTACACAGCCAAGTTTAATCACGTATTATACCACTCACAAGTTCTTCCCTTCACACGATGAATCTGACATGAAGGCCCTGTTTTGGGGGTGAATCAAGATGTTTCTAGCTGAACCAGTTTAACCAAAAGTGTTTCACAAGATAGAGATATATATAGATAGACAGACTTAGATATATATATTCATGGCTAGTAGAGGCAGAACAACTGCAGTTTTGCCCTGTACCAGTGTTAGGTTGTGACGAATGGCTTCACAGTACTGTGACAACTGTCACAGTCCAGAAACACTCAATACTAAAAGATGTTTCAATGAGGCTGAACTGTCAGGCCAGACACCACAAATCACCCTGGCACTAAAACAACTGAGATGTAGAACTGTACTGTCACATGCTTCACACTGTTTTAATTGAAACATGACTTGCCACACATGCAAGCCATTAAGAGAATTTCTACATAACCATATTATGATCATCTTAAAAGAGCTTTAGAGAAATAGGTGTGGAACAAGGCCCATAAATTATTAGTATTTCAGAATATGTTTATGTAATCACAAGCAAGATTTAAAAAAACAAAACAAAAAAAGTAAGTCTCAAGTGATTTTTAATAGTGATTAGAGCTTTCTAGTCCGTTAGCAAACCGAGCACATTCCACTGTCTTTAAAGATTTTGGTTCAGTTTCCACCCAGTACTCATGATCACCAAGACCAAAACAGCTGTTTATCTAAATCAATAGTTTTCTCATCCACATTTAAAAAGAGCTCCAGACTTAAAAGAATACCAATTTAAAAAAGGGAGTCCTTTTGCAATATTCTTTGCCTCTTTAGCTGCTAGCAATTTATTAGTTACTGTAGCTGTTAGCAAGTAACACAGGCAAGATTTCAAAAGAATATACTTTACACAAAACTTGAAAGGTTTTTTTTAATTAATTCATTCTTTTGCTACCTTTTAGGTATACACATGTATTTTTACGTGTAAATTCAAGGCAGATTCTTCCACCTACAGTGATGCATTTGCTTACCTTTAACCTGAAGCAGCACCCCTAATCATAACAGAAGAAGAAACAGAAGAAAGACGTCAGAAGCAAATAGAGATGGAAACAGTTCACTGTTCAGATTCCCTAAGAGACATAACTACTATACAGGAAACAGGACATACTGTTTACTTTCTATTCCCTGAGGCTCAGGCAGGTCTGATATATTGTAGCAAAACTTTTAAACGTTTGCATCTCCAGTCTGGCCTGGTCTATATTTCTTTATTTGCAAAGAAGGTAATTACTATTGGGGGGAAAAAAAGGACAGCTTATAGAAGGGAAATGTAATCATTTGGGGGCTGTGAGGGACAACAGAGAAGTGCAACTTAATATTCTCAGAGAATTTCTCTTCAAGTCATACACGTGACTTCTACAGGACTTCTAGGAATGAGTGATACATTACTGGGTTAGGTCTAAAATCATGGAGTCTATAGCTCACTTCAGACAGAAAGCATGAGCAGGCAGGGGGATAAAAAATGTTAATATTATTTACTCTAATGCCAGCTTCCAGAAATAAGCATCTGGGAGAAATAGGACTACATCTGGACCATCCACGACCTAGCTGACTGCCATAAACTTGACTATTTCTTAAAAAAAAGTTTTAAAAAATATGTTAATGGCAAAAAGCAGTGCACAAATAACATCAGCCTGTTACAGGATGTGTCCCTCACAAACAGGGACAGAGACAAGGCAGAGGTGTTGAGCTGGGGTGCCAGTGCCCTGAGCTGGAGAACCATGTCTATGAGAACAATAGAACTCCCAGTCAATCCTGAACTTGTGTGGGATTTGCTGCTCCCAGACCTCTAGGAGTCTATAGGGCCTGATGGGATTCTTCCAACAACACTTAAAGAGCCAGCTCATGTCATTGTGAGGCCTCTCTCAATGATTTTTGAGCAATCTTGGGAATCTGGAGAGGTCTCAGTTGACTGGAAGCTGGCAAACGTTATCTGGATTTTCAAGAAGGGCAAGAGGAGGACCATGGCACCCATGGAAAGGGACTTGGGGGTCCTGGTCGATGGCAAATTGAACATGAGTCAGCAGTGCCCTGGCAGCCAGGAGGGCCAACCCTGTCCTGGGGGGCATCAGGCACAGCATCGCCAGCCAGGCAAGGGAGGGGATTGTCCTGCTCTGCTCTGTACTGGGGTGGCCTCACCTCGAGTCCTGGGGGCAGTTTTAGGTGCTACAATATAAAAAAGACAAGAGGGCTACAAAGATGGTGAAGGGCCTTGAGGGGAAGCCCCATGAGGAGTGGCTGACGTCATTTGGTCTGTTCAGCCTGGAGAAGAGGAGAGGAAGACACTGATCTCTTCTCTCTGCTGACCAGTGACAGGACCTGAGGGAATGGCCTGAAGTTGTGCCAGGGGAGGTTGAGGCTGAATATTAGGAAAAGGTTCTTCGCCCAGAGGGTGGCTGGGCACTAGGACAGGTTCCCCAGGGAAGTGGTCACAGCACCAAGCCTGAAAGAGTTCAAGGACTGTTTAGACAATGCTCTTGGGCACATGATATGACTCTTGGGGCTCTTCTGTGCAGGGCCAGGAGTTGGACTCAGTGAGCCTTGTGGGTCCCTTCCAACTCAGCATATTCTATGATTCATTGAACATATTTGTTTTGGATGCCAGAATGTTTTGGGACAATGAGTTTCTATAATTGAAGCATGTACTGTGTAAAACAAAAAGTTTCCTTTTGTTTCTAAGATGATGTCTGGACTGTCAATGATTATTATGTATAATTCTTGCTTCTAGTTTACTTCCTTCAGTAAGTCTTCCTTGTGTTTCATCCTGATATTTCTCTTCATTTCCTTTTCACTTTGATTGGTATTTGATGTAGATCATTTGCTTATGAATATCTCCCACACTTCATTTAGAAAACCTCTTCCAACTTTCCACTTGTCCCAAGAAGCAGTCCAAAATTCTCATCAGTTTTATGACCTCTCTGTACCTATCATTACCTGAACTATTACAGTGTCTGCCTTACAGTGAATTCGAAAGTCAAAGAGTGGATACATATCTATTCAAATACACAGCTAAAGTACACAAGATACTTGGCCGAGTTGCTGTAACCTCTTCTACAGTCCAAATATGATGGCACTGGAAAAGTTTGTCTGAATGTGAGATTAAATATATTCAAAAAACTAAACTATAAGGTTACCAATCAAAAAATTACAGGTCCCAATGTGCTTCTTTTTAAGAAGCCTTTATCAAAAGAATGAGGATTTTTTTCCTAAAGCTTACATGAGGTTTTTTAGTTCTATTCCTGGCTCCCCCCTGTTCCTGGGAAATTTTCTGTGCGTCATTTCAACATGGCTAAAGAAAATATTTCTCTGTCTTCTGAAGCTCAAAGTGCACTGAAATCCACGCGAAATATGCCTATGAACTTCCTTATGAATACAAAAGATTACGACAGCCCAAAACTTCATTATGTCTTAGCAACTGCCTAACTTATGAGCTGGGAGAGAGATTATGTCTATTATATTTGTTTAGGACCATATTGATTCCCAATTGCAACTACTGTTGGAGGAGTATCAGGGAGGGTTGTGAATATATATGTAGTTAACCCATCTTGAAGCACAGCTATAAGCATTCTGTTGTTTTCCTTTGAATGACACGTACCAGCAGACATGCTGTAGAGGATTCCAAAAACTCCTGAGGGACCTTAGGGTTTCTACTTAAAAAAAAAAAAACCACTGAAGAACAACTTTCCAAAACAAGCACTACTTCCTAGATGCGCTCTGTGGGGTTGCACTTACAAAGGTGCGTATATTTATTTATNAAACAAGCACTACTTCCTAGATGCTTTAGTAAGTTCCAGTAAGTTTTATTAAGAAAGTTAGTGACACAGACAAATAAGAAGACTGACCTTGAAGTGATAAAATAAAAATGTCTGATTCTGATTCAAAGACGGTTTCATCATGAAAATGTGATCAAGGCACAGGTCTTCAAGCTCTGTGGGGTTGCACTTACAAAGGTGCGTATATTTATTTATCATCAAGTTGCACATATATATATGCATTTATTGTCAATAAATAAATATTCGTTTATTAGGGGGGTATGCTCACAAATTTCTTAATGATGGGGCATGCAATCAAAGTTTGGAGACTAGTGCTTAGTATTTAGAACCTTGGAACAATCTCACTTCCTAAGTAAGCACACTATGGCAGGCACTTAGCATTCAGAATTAGATTTTTTTCAATAAAGGCATTTAGTTTTATAAAGCTGAAATGTTTTCTAGCCTCTTACTCCAAAATTCTTTCTCCTTTATATGTCAAGCAGCATACAACATAATGCATGGAATTGAGAGGGAAAAAAGCAAAGTAGAAGTAAGAGCAAGGTCGAATGAGAAGGGTGTCTATGGGAAGAGGAACTACGTGGGAAGAATGAGGAAGAGAAGGGACTACAACTATTTATAGTAAAGGGACAGACAAGAATGTGTGGCTTATTGTTCAAATAGAGGCTCTCCTATGAGCAGCAGATCACATCTGGAGACCCTATTGTAGCTTTTGAGCCACTAGTGATTGGTACCAACTAATCTTGAAGTGCCAAACACATTTTTGTATCAAGAAGAGGAACTGTCTGTATGTTAACACAAATCTTTACTATTTTTTATCTAAATTATTAGTGTCTTCTCTAAACAGCTGCCACTATTATAAATTCAGAGGTGGTAACTCAGGTATTGTTTGTTCTCTGAACCAGTGTCCAAGTAAGGAAGCTGAACTCCAGCCAGAATAGAAGCAAGGGTCTCTTCTAGAGAGACATTATATCACAATTAACACAGCTGGGATAGCAATACAGCTATTAACTCAGTGAGTCACAACTGAAGAGCTATAGAAAACCTTCTGTTTGCATTATTTGCTCAACTGTTCTCCACAGAGATGTAAAAGCATATAAAAACCATATAAAGTCAGACCACTGGAATTTCAGTTTTAGGCAGACTCATTAATCAATCAGCTTGTGTCAGTCTTAAGCAGCCACTTTTCACTGCCAGGAATACTAAATCTCCTATCTGAGTGTCCTTGCACTATGGACTTTAATCTGCTTCACTGCTGTAGGATGATACCACCATAGCTTTTCTTATTGAAGCCTTTACTAAGCCATGATTCTACTGACAAAAAATCCCACTGCAGGCTAAAATTTTCTCTACACCGCTAATTAACAATTTCTTAAATTTTTCTTTAATACACATATTTCACACTAAATTAATAATTTAGACAGAAATAAGAACTTTCTTCTCTGAAAATAAGAACTATAGATATCAAGAATGGTACAACAATGAGAAAAAAATCCAAACATAAACAAAATCATGGAAAATCAAAAAGTTTATCTGACAGGCATGGCTTCTGCCATGAAAATTAAAATGGGACGCACCAGATACCAAAAATGCAGTCGACAATTTTTAGCCATTATCTTTAATTAATGCCTAGGTTAGCTGGTTTGAAAATGGTTTGGGAGTTTCAGGATGTTGACATTTTCTGATTATAAATTATCTAGTTATAAAAACTATATCCACAAATCTGCTGAAACCAGAAGATTGATGTGAAAATTAAAAACAAGTCATACAGTTGTTGGTTGAATCTATGCTCAAATTGATGTTTTAAATGATATTAAAGCAACCCTAATAACTGCAAGTTACTCTCATCTTGTAACATCCTTCGTGTCAATATCACTTTTTTTTTCATTTAACATGCTTAAGGATAAAAAAAGGATAAGAATATAGCAGGAAAAGCCAGCATTGTTACTGTCTATGCCCTCCTCTTACATGAGCTAAGGAACATTGTCCTGTAACTGCACTTTAAACACAAAATCCAAACCTCAAATAATACCAATGGTGAAATCCCTCTAGTCATGACAGATTCTGGATTATGCCTTTTATTTGCAGGCAAAAAGAGCAAAGTCTTTTTAAGTGCAAAATAAATTTTCCACATGGCAGAACTTTTAGTACCATTAAATGTAGTAATAAAATATTAATGTAATTTCGGTAGCAGAGAAAGCAATTTCAAATTTCATCTTTCTGATTATCAAAGACACATATGCCAAAGAGAATTTGTTAACACACATACACATGGTATTTGAACAGCTAAACACTAGATTTGGACTATGCTGCTATGCTTTTCTTTTGGCTACTATTTACTGAAACATCTATCAAAAGACTCCAGTTCTTCTTTCAGACTATTATTAGACTGGCATGACTTGACTACAATAACAGAAGTATCTTTGCAGTTATAACAATGCAGAATTTCTTATGAGGAAAAACAGTAAGATTTAAAACCCTAAAAATAAAGCTAATTGAGGAAATAATTGAGATTTACTGAATTTAGAAATTATTCTGACACTAGAAACTCAAACAAAACACAAGTCATAGCGACATTCTGAATTTCTGCCACTAAGCATTGTGTGATGATTATTAATGCTTCTAATGCCTTAAATGCCAATTACTTGATTCTGCTTCTAGATGAAACTGTTATCATGTGTATAGGTGTTTATTAGGCATGCAGCAGTAATACAGCCAACCAGTGCTGGAATGCAGGCAATAATGTTCCTATTAGAAATAAATCTTTAGAACAGACTTTTTAAAAAGAAATTTAAGATACAATGGTCCTGAATAAACACTTCTGATTTTACTTGACAAATTTTGCTGAGAAGACATCACACTTCAACCCTAACAATCTAATAGCACATTTATACTACAATTAAGTTCTTTACTTAAAGCTTCAAATAAGCTAGTTTGGGTACTAATGAGTATGTAATTACTCCTTCTTTGTGTCTCACAGATGCTGGTCCAACCCAGTTGACATGGTGCTAGCACCAAGTGCTCCAGTTCCATCAGATGCAGTCAGATCACATCATAGGCAGCATTTGCAGCTGCATTTGCCAAAATGCCTGGAGGTCTCTTTGCTCCCTGCCCTTTGTTGTGCATTGCTCTTGCTTTCTTTGTCCTGCTTTAGCAAAATGACAAACCTGGGCCTCCAAAAGGTCTTAGTTCATTACGAGAACAGCGTACTGGCAAAAACCAGACAGTCCTATGTGGCTAATATTGAGTAATATATGAGTATAGAGGGGTCCAGTGAGGAGGAGACATAGAACAAAGGATGGAGCAAGTAGCACTGATGGAAGTGAGAAAAATAGAAATAAGAATTCAGCTTTTTGTCTGCAGTAATATTAAATGTCTCCATGAATGGGAAACTGCAGTTTGACCCACTAACTCATGATTATCTTGGATTTGTGTGTGTGAGATGTCATCACACCTGTCTGTAGCACAGATCTACGCAAGAAAACGGAACAATAGCTTTTTCTCCCATAGTTTTGATTAGAAAACCTATTAAATAACCTGGAAAGAACAAAATATCAGCATTATAGAAAAGAAAATATAGTAAGAAATGTCTCAAAGCAAGGTCCTCATAATAGTTGACACTTTAAACAGCAAATACAGCTGAACACTGTTTTATCACTGCATATAACACGATTGTTACAATTCTCCCCTGAATGGAGAAACATTTCCTTTCTGATAATGAATAAAATCTTCCAAGAGCACACAGAAAGAAATTGAAACTTAATTTGTGTTCATTTACCAAGTGCAAGCCAGAAAAGGTAATTTGTCATTTCTTGTTTTAGAAAATTATGTTGATATGTTTATGGGCATGGTAGCTATATAAAAATTAGGGTATGGCATATGTAAATGACAAAACAGGAAATTGAATGCCACTTTCTTCAGTGAGCTCTCTCTCTTAATATCCTAGGATTTTCTTTTTTTGATGTTTATCATCCCAACCATATTTATGCATATCAGCAAATTTCCTTTTGGCTACATCTGAAAGGCAGCTGCAGATCTTAACGCAAATATACACAGAACTGATCTTGGACCTATCAGCTAAGGAATGGCCAACGATCAAGGGTATCAAAGTTTTTGAAGCAGCTAGTGCAGCTCATTTGAATCGAAGTAACTGGGCAAACCAAAGGAGGCCAACAGCTGCAAGACAGAAAGCTTTTCTAGCCAAGGTCACTTGTTACTGGAGATGAGTAATTCTCCTGAGCCTAGAAGTGCATTTCTTAATTGGGCTGTTTGAAGATCAGAGCTAAACAATCCATTTGCAATGTTCACAGCAGAGGAGAACCGACAATATAGGAAGCTCAAAGATACTGGTTTGGAAATTATGTTTCCCTACCAATCTCAGAAAAAAGGGACCTTTAAGCAGCTTGGATGTCTTGTCAGATGAGTAAAGCACACAAAACTAGTCCTAACTCCATGGGATTCACTCCTTGATAAATGCTGTAAGAAAGCTTTTAATTCTACTAGATGGCCATATGTATCACTAGGACCCAAACAGCTTCTAAGAAAATATTTACTTCAGTGAAACAAACATACATGCACAGAGGTGAGTATGTCTTGTTGACAGCAAACATAATGCAACTAGAAATTATATAACACCCTTTTACACCTGCTATAAAGGAAGGTGCAATAAATTGAGCTAGCAATTAAGAAAGCCATAATAGCAATCCTTACTTCTAATTTTTTCAGCTGTAGTTAGGCTTTAAGTTTATTCCTTGCTGGGACAACCCTGTTGTTGTACTGTCCCATGGTAACTGATGATAGACAACTGAGACTTACCAACTCAGCTGGTAAACATTTCAACCTTCAGTGAATGGCACATTTCACTAAATATCTAAAAATCTATTTTGAAAATTACACTATCTAAATGCACTAACTTATTATTCCTTCCACATAGCCATGTGCAAGAATCTACAGTAAAACAAGCCTAGTAAATTTTTTCAAGAAGAATTTTTCATACATAGATTTGAGGAAGAAATCCTTCCTACACTCCAAAAGAGAAGAGAATATGAAGAGGAAAATTATATATAATATATTATAACTGAATACCAACATCAGAGCTTCTTTTTTCCTCTTCTTTCTCTTTTGCAGTGGAGTACATGTCATTTTCAACTGACACTTGACTTCTTATTTCTAATCAATAGAATTCCTGGGGATTGATCGCAAAAAACCCAAATTTACACTGCTGCTTTCGGTGAGTAAAAAGATAAGAGGGCATTAATCTCACAGTGGAGATTACATGGAGAAATGTATATCCAGTATGAGCAGTATAATAAATGTACTATAAAAATTTTATTTGTTACAAAAAGACACTGCAAATCTTATTACCAGGTTGATAAAAGCTGCAAATAAATTATGTTTATTATAGAATTGCTTATCCCATTCTCTCAACACTACATAATTTCTACAGGTAGATACATTCTAATAGCCATCAAAGAAATGGCAAAATGACTGTCAAAATCCCACAAAAATGCATTGTAAATGGGAGAATACACTGAGTATTCTACACACCTAATCATTTACCTATTTACATTATAGTTGCACGTCTGTTTAATCTCAGTAATGCAAATGCAAGGAACAAACTGAAGTTTGCAAAGGTGCTAAAATGTTTGATATGTTTTTATATGATGCCTCTTGCACCACACATTATAAAGTATATTGACAAACACAAACTTGGAAAGTGTTTCAATAGCTGGGGCATCATCTCCTAGGTGAGGAATGTAGAAGTATCAAGTAAACAGTAAACATGCTTCACTGGAAATGCCCCTGAACGGGTATAACTGTTATGAGACATAGGTTATAATGTGCATTGATTGGCTCATACCTGTTATGAAACAACAGGAAACTACTCTCTTAATGTACACCCAATGTTGAAAATTCATACTGTTTATGTAAGGTTTTTATATCCTCTAGCAGTCTTATTAAATGGCTAAATTTCTCTTCCCTTGTGTCCTTATGACATAAGACAAAACATAATTACAATCAATTAAAGCTCCTGAGACTAAAAGTAAAGGTTTAAGCCTTAGCTCTAAAATATGTTTTGTACTGTGAAAATACGGTTCTAAACTTTCTTCAGAAAACAGGAAAATAACGAAAATGAAAACTTGGGTTTGCTTTTCAGCCTCTATGCTGCTTTTTAGATATGCAAAATTGCGGGAAGCGATTGGCTCAGAACTTTGTCACTCAACTCAGGTTCAAACCACGACAACGTCTTACAGAGAAATTTGTATGCTTTTCTGTGGCTTCTATAATTTTACCCCTTTGTCTAGCATAATTTTCCTTTGCTGCAAGAACATTTGTTGCCAGCATATTTAATTCAAAAGGCCTTTTAATTGACATAAGGATTGGATTTTTCTGTATGACAATCCACAATTTTAATAATTACAATAAAATACAAATCATAGACAACCTTCAGTTTCAAAGTAATATTTAAAATTAATCATGCTGGGTTTCTCTGACTCTATCAAGCTTTCTGACAGCATCTTTTCCAGACCTACACTTTACCCATAGTACAATGTCACAGTGCAACACACAACTGTGCTTCTCGACACACTTGATCCTTGAACACACAAAGTTCATTTGTCCCAAAGCACTAGCATCATCAATAACAATTTTTTCCCATTTAATAATAACTTGTTTTACTGTAAATGTCTGTCCCTCTGCTGTCTTGATGTGTATTTTATACACTAGCAAACCAGTTTACTTGAGCTGAAGTACAACAGCATTACAACTTCTTCTGGAATAAACTCTTTCTCTTGGATGTTGTTTGCTCTGCTAAGGCAGTGCAAACAAAGTCTTCAGAGCAATTTAAAAAAACACAGTTGTCTCTTACAGGACACAGATTAAAAGCACTGCTCAGGAAAAAGAATAATGTCAGACATGCAACTTGGAACCAGTGCACACATGCAGCTTGCACACTGTGTACTTCATGGTGCACATTAGATGAGAACAGAACATATGCAAATTTTAAGGTACAAGACACCTGATACTACATTTTCTCAACCTGGTGTCAAAATATTATTCATATTGGTGATTCAGATGGAGAAAGAAACTACCCAGCTTCTAATGACCACACACTTCTTATATAGAAAAGAATATAGAATCTGTATAAATATATAGAATCTGTATAAATATATAGAATCTGTAAAAATGCCCTGATCACAGCTGGCATCTGTACTAGTGAACTGACACTATGAGTACTGACATTTCTTCCTAACCTGATGCAGCATGATTCCTAGATCTGTCCAATGCTGTTACACTACTACTCAAGTGAGTTAGATTATTGTAAGTTAGAAAATCATCATCAATACAATTCCTAACAAACAAAAATAAATTAATTACAAAAATTTTATGAGTAGCAACAAATAGAATGCTCAAATTCAATCACACTATATCTGTACATTACCACTTCAGGAAATATGAAATGCTAATTTTGTGAACTGAAAGCATTTTATGTTGCCATTCTTATAGTAACAACAGATTAACACATGAAAAATGCATAACTGTCCATCTGAATGGCCCACATAATCATACCATTGATTGTCAATTACAGTTAAGGACGGAAATTTTCATAATTTAGTAGTAATAACACTGGCTTTATTGGAAATAATTCTTTGGAAATCAAAATTCCTTCCGGATAACAAGCAAAATCTGCTGCTTACAACAAGATTACAAAATACTTACTGTTATTTAATAAAGTTATTTTAGAAGTCACACACTGAAGTGTTTTAAGATCAGATCAAAACAGGAGTTGTAGTGTACTGTAAACACATTAGATTTTAAAATACAATCATTTTTCAAACAGTGAAAAAAGACATCTTAGGAAGCTTTCAGTTTTTATTCCACTCACAATGCAATATTCCACAATGTCAGAAGCCAGCCTGATGTTATACTATACACATATTGTATATAAGATACATATATTGGACAGGATAGAGTACTTTTGTATTTTCAAATCTGAACTGTTTTTGCAACAAGTTAGAAACATTCCAACCTTAAAGTTCAGATTTATCCTACTCTGTTGCTTATTTTCTAGCACCATGTGTTTCACTGTAATACATATAGACCATGGTACAAGCTCATTAAACCAGCCTGTGTAGATAAGTCTCATTGACCATGAAAGAAGTACTAATATTTCTTCAGCTTTTACGAGAATAAGAGTGCATATAGCAGAATATTCACACTCCACTCTTACTTAAGAAGCTACTTTAATAAAACATAGCCCAAAATACTTACAATCCCTTCAATACACTTTAGAAGCATCAGCTCAACATTCCCAGCTTGGAGAAGAAAGTCCCTTCTTCCTCAGACACGAGGATAATATGAAGCTATGCAAAGCAAACTTCCTCTCAAGTTCCATGAGATGTCTCATGGCTTGACAGAAGCAAGGCATCTGAAAAACTTCTCTGCCAATTTAAATATGCTCCTGCTAAAAAATAAACTGGTTTGTAATATTCATTAAGAACTCAATAGGGAAACTACAGATCACCAAATAGCTATAAGATCATTGCATTATACTCAATAGTGTCCTAACTTAATTCTACCTTTTGAGCTCTTCCTTAATAAAAACGTGCTCCATGGATTTTAAGCACGTTGCATTAGAACAAAATTATTTTACTAGGATTTTTTCATTTTATATAGTGTCTTGCAAGGAATGGTACACTGTCTGATCATTTGATTTTGCAAGAAGAAGCAGTTTTCCATACAGACAACATTCAAGCATTACTTTCAGAAAATGGTGCTCCTAGAACTTGAATCCAATCAAGAAAGTAATGTTTTATAGCAAAGTCATCAAATATAATTAAAACCAGGAAGACAAAGGTTTTGCCCTGGCAGCTGAACGTACAACTTTGATGCAGTACGTACATATGCATGAAGAACATACATATATATTTCAACAGATGTGTTTTCTTGGGTTTGCACTTGATCTCTTTCTCTAGTGGTAGGCATCTCAATTTACCAGGTAGACTAAAACAAACAAACAAACAAAATATCCACAACAAAATCATATGTATTAGAATTGTGAAACAAAAATTAAGTTGACAAATTTTACATTTAAATGTTTTCCACTAAACAGAGATTTACATACTGGCAATATATAATGTTGCACAAACGGAGTGCTCAAATACCAAAAAATAAGTACTGCAATATGAACTTGTGTATTTTAAAAAATGGTTTTCAGAGTAGAAAGGTGGTGTAGAATTAAGAAATCCAGCTGAGGAATAGGAGACCAAGCTCTGTTCTCTCTTTTTTTTAATATAATTAACCAGGAGCAAGCACATACTCTTTATGACTCAGATACTGTTATCTGTTTTAGCAAAAAAATAAAACTTTACAACAACGTTTACTAACAGTGCTTAATAACCTGCAAAGCAAGTCCTTTAAAATAGGCAGAAGTATCCAAATCATGCCCTTCACTATGTTACGACTTTATCCTAGGGACATCATAGATGCAGAAAAGAAAAATACTGTGACTCTCTCTGCCCACTCTAAAGATTCAGACATATGTGCCATTATTACAGGTAAATTTTTAAAAAATTACATAGAAGAACTTGTTATTTAGTAAAATCAATTAGTAGCTTATTTTTCTAATCACTCCTACTGCATGAACTGTATAGTTAATTTGCTTGTCTTGCTTGGCTCTAAAACATTTTTAAGGATTTTCCCTTTTAACTACAAAACGTGTAAAGCATTCAAAAGTACCAATCACGGCTCCCATTTTCTTAAACCAAAACCAAGAAGGAAAAAAAAGGTGTTAGATACAGAGAGTAGTCACCTTGAACATGCTGATCAGAGTAAATATTCAGCCTAGGAATTTGTCATATTTAAGGCACTAGAAGGAAAAAATGTGCAAACATTAAATAGCACTTGTTTATACAGAAAAAACCAAAACCAGCTAGACTTCCGTTTTTTCAAGAATTCACTTATAATGTATATTCTGTAATTAAAATTATTTTGTTGTATACAGTCAACATTAAGAATTGGTTTTACTGATGACTGAAGCTCTTCTCAAAGTGAGGAATTTTTTGGTACTGACATAGGACTTAAACTTCAATTCTCCAAATACACAATATCATTAGGACACACTTTAGGGAAAAAAAAGGGATTTTAAAATTGCATGTCAGCTGAAAGGATATAAAAGCTATTAACATAGCAATGAACTACACTGAAAAACATATTCTATTACAGCCTGAAAAATTCTAGGCAAAACCATTACACAAGCTCTAATTTTGAAAGAGATTGAATCTATGATATAACAAGATGCAAGATCTTAAATACTTCTTTAATTTCAAGAACTTTACTACACTAAATCTTAGATAGCATTTTTTTCCATTTCTGTTCAAATTTCCAACATGATTAATCTGTATTTTAGACTAAGATGGCTTTGACCAAGGGCATAGGTACAATAGGAGAGGAACATAGAGCCCTTGGTTCAGATTTATTTCCTATAAAACAGAATATTATTTAATTAAACTGACATCAGATATTAAAGAGTTTCTTCAGGATGTCACTGTTATCTAAAGAAGACTAAATGACAGATAGCATGTTTCTGTTATATACTTCTCAGGAAAATACTGAATTCAAGACAAGTGTGGAAGTGTCTGTGTTGGGGTAGTTTTTGTTTGGTTGAGTTTTTTTAATTTAATAGCTGTAAATTGGTGGTATTAGTTTGGTATAGAAACATAGTACATAACCTGAAAGCATGACAGCACCTTTCATATTAATTCAAGGAGTCCTGATAAAGTTGTATAGTTGATTACAGGATTTCTTTTTATTATATAGTGTTAAACCACTGTTAGGCTGTAACTGTGCTTATAAATAGTCCTATGCTATCATTTCAACAGCTGTAAAAAACCCCAAAAAACTCACTAGTTCATAGAAAACCAGCTATTTTACCTTGGTTTAAAGAAAAAGTCATTATTCACAAAAGGAAGAAAATATTAAATAATATATTTAAACTATTTAATATACACTGAATCCCCATCCCTCAGGTTACTCTTGTTAATTTTGATTTAGTTTCTGGTATGTGCAGGTAAACCAAGAAGTAAAACTAATAAATTTAGTCTCTTACTGTTAGTGAGCAGTACAAACTCAGCAATTTAAAGGACTCATCATGCTTTCCAAACTAAAAATCTGTACATAAGTTTCAGATAATCATCTAAAGTATGTGATTCAGAAAGAAAAAAGAAATCAAAGGAAGTCTTGAAAACATCTTAGCTACAATTTGATTCCATCTCTTACCTTCTCTTTTTCACAATGGCAGCCATATTTTTATGAGTGCATAAAAAGATAATGTCGAAAGAAAACGGCTCCAGAAAAATACTAGATAATTACAGCAATGCATGTCCAGTCGGATATTTCCAGTTTTCCAATTAAAAAAATTCCACAGGGTAAGATTTCTAAATGATTTGGGTTTATTTCCATTCTTCTCAGACTCTGAACGCAGGTTCATTTTGGCAAAGTTTAAAATAACTTAGAAGTCCTCCCTCCTCCTTCCCCCATCACATTAAAAAAACCAAACATTATTTAAAGGGCAAGAACACTGTTAAGAAGAAATAAATTATTTTAATAGCAATGATATTTCAACTTCATGCATTTTGAAGCTCACTATGAAAACCAAGTACTATGAAGAGTTTCTCTGAAATCCTTCAGATTCCTTCCTGTATGTATGCTTAAAAGAATGTTCTCTCCACTTGATGCTCCCATTCACTGTTCAATAAAAGATGACCTGAAAATACCTTGTGATGTTTCTTGTTGCCACAGAAAGGACTCTTGTTCAAGCAAGAGCAATATCATGCAATATATGAGAAAAAGAAAATTAATAAAAAAGAAAGAAACAAAGCTGAAAGGGCAGAATCAGACAAAGTTGTCTTCAAAACAGCATATGTACTTTACTATTAAATGAAACATAATAGGTCATAATAGAAAGATTTTAGACTATTTTGATTTTCACTGGTTCCCAATTTCATACTTTTCCTCAGTTTAATAACAGAAGTTCCTCAGTGTCAGTGTATTTGCACTCAATGTACTACACTGTCTCTTATTTTAAATTTTTGTTCTTTCTGCTTTAGTGCTCCTGACTCAAACAAAAATTGGACTTACTGACTTCAAAGCAGAAAAAAACAGGAATATAATTTGAAAGATTAGGTTTTGTCAAAGCAGAGTTTTACCTACATTTTTAATCTACTTTAATATAACAGGCTCTTTTGAGTCTACATTATCCACAGCAGATGAGTAACAGATAATCCTGACTGAACCTAACAGGAACAAAAAGAAATTAAAATGAACTGATGTCTTGCTTCAGGAATTACTTACCAAAATCTTCGTAAAATATGCTTGTTTTCGTCAGAAGTGATGAAACTAGAGGTAACTGTATGATTCATAGAGATGACACCAGTACTAAAACAAGCTAAAATGTAAGTCTTTCAAAATTTGACTTTTGTATCCTCAAATCTGAGACAATGCACAATGATAAATGCATGAGTGATAAACTTAATGCATAAAGACAAACACCACAGACTTGCCCAGTTCACGTTTGTGCTTGTGACAAAAGCAACATTAGTCCATCATAGCTCAGAACTAGAATTCTTACTTTCTTAAGCTTTACCTAGCAGTATAACCTATATAGCAGAAATTCTAAATATGTAATAATTTAAGTGTGATTATAGAGTATTATCTCAGTAGACAGTGAGAATTGGTACAGAATATGTCCTGCATCATCTGGGACTTTGTGTAAAATAGTATTTGCAGAATATTTTGAGATGAATTAAATCAGTCTGTAAACAGGAGCAATGCACCTGCTCTTCTTACATCTCTACAGCCTTACTAACACTGTTTCATTAAAAAAGAACAGATACGGCCTTGCCAAATATGTCAGGTCTTATTTTGCTAAACATTTATTTGTTGACTATCAGTGTCTTCTCTGAAGTAGCAGTATGTTATCCTAAAACAAAAGAACTGTGCAGACTTCATGTCCACCACTATATAACACATAATGTCTAGCTTATATAAATGTCAATATATTCCAAGATTTTCTTGGAAAGGCAATTAAAGTAAATCTAAGTTTATAAGACGAATGGGTGCACCCAGGATCACATACAGACTTTCACTGATTCGAATTATGAACTTTTCAGACTACACAGTCTGGCTAGACCATATAGAAATGCAATAAATGAAAGAAATTTGTGCTAGGTCTTGGGTACAATTCCTGACAATAGCATTAAAAAGATAATAAAAATAAAATCCTTGTTACCTAAACTAATTTTTAAATTGATTTTAAGAACACCTTGGCATGCTCAGTGATTCCAGAACGCAAATGAAGCTTAGTTAAGAAACTGGAACTTAGGCATTTTATTTCCTCAGACCTTTGTTCATTTTGTTAACAGATTGAATACCTAATGCAATGCTATTGAAATAAATTTGATTGTGAGACCAAAATCACTCTAAGAGGAAAAATGGAATCCAAGTTGTTATTTACTGAAATATCCCATTGTGTAGCATGCTAGAGAAATATCTTGTTAAGTAGTGAACTGTATCCAAAGTACAAATCTGCAAACCTGAAATCAGAACTCACATCCTCTTCAGTTCTTCTGTGTTTATAAATACTGCTAGACTTCTGAATTTCTAAACTCTCCAGCATGATACTCTTATCATGAACAGAAGACAAATGTAGCTGATCTTGAAGCATCATCAGATAACTATGAAATTTCTGCTACTCTGTAAACAATCCTGAAACTCTGTGCTTCACAACTGTATTTTGCTTCATTCTCTATTCTCTCATTCATGAATCTTTATGTTAGCTTATTTGTATTTTTCAGGATTGTACCACATGGACAGCCAGTTTACACCACCACAGGTACCACTGTGATAATGTTAACACTTCTACAGAGATTCATTAGGAGGATTCAAAAGCCTACAATATCCTAGGTATTTACAAATGCTTTGGTGAAGGGAAAAAACAAACAAAAAAAACAAACCCATAGTTAAAAGTTTTAGTAGGCCTATTTAAGCTAATGAAACCTCCTTAAACATGTTCATCCACAAAGCAGTTTAAACATCTATCCTACCTACTTTCGGTATGTCCACCATAAATCTCTATTTTTATTCTTTCTCCCAAAAAAAACCCATGAGTAAACTACATTATCAGATCCACATAAAGGAAATTAAGAAATTACTTTCTTGAGGATATGATTTCTCTGTCTCATTTCCATAATTCTGATATATGTGAACTTAAATTAATGGAGTATTTTCAGACTGTATCAGGTACTGAGACAAGTGGTTGGTGTCGGTGGGGACGGTCAACCACATCCATGGATATTCATGGTTATTCACAGAATCTGATGCTCCACCTAAAAATCTCCACCTAAATCTCCTAAATGCTCCACCTAAAATCTGCGTCATACCAAATGCAGCAGAAAATATTCTCATCCATTTGATCAAATTTGATTGAATATCCATTTAATTTAGCAATTTAGGATATGTTGGTATTTAAAAAATAACAAAGTGAAGGGATTTTTTTTATCAATTCAATACATTCTGCCTTCATTTGCTTTATTCCTGCACCTGAGACTTGCCCATAATTTCATTACTGGGTGCCTTAGTATTGTGTAAGTACTTCCATTTTTTATGTTTAAGAAACAAAAACCAACCAGCATTCTGTATCCTTAATTTAAATTTTTTATCATTTTGATGGATTGCATTGTCCTTTTGGCTTAATACCTTTTTTATGCTTTTAGCTGTGTTTTCTTTTTTCTCTCTGGGAAAGTAGCCTTTCCAATTCTCATGTTCAAGTAATTGATCCATTAAACTATTTACTTGTTTACATTCTACCACTTGTATCACAATCAAGGCTGGGCTTTTCATTTAGTATATAAGAGTATTTGTTCAAGATACAAAAGCAGTCAGATTTCATCTTGCACCCTTTTTTTTTAAAAAAAAACCCCTTTTTAAACATTTAAATGTATCACTTAATGAACAACAGTACTCAAAACTCACATTAACAGATATACATTCTATTATTTCTCTATCTTCTAAAACTTCTGAAAGAAACCTGATTTGATGTAATGAAGGTCATAATTTTCAAATTAAAAACAACAATCTAAGTTGACATGACTGTAAAACAAACCAATTAAACTCATGTGGAGATTGTAGCTCCATTATTCTTGCATACACTGTCACATGCTCTGTCATTTAATTAGTGGGACAAGAAAATTATATTGAATACCAAGTCAACCTGCCTATTGGTGCACTAATAAAAAGCTCTTAAAATTTTGTTTAGTGCTTGTAAACATTATTCTGAACTTCTGACTCTAGCTTCAAATTCAAAATTGGTTTAGAAGCAGTAAAAATAAATAATACATAATATTTCCTTTCTTGGCATCAGGTAAATAAAATTAAACTATTCCAATACTATTCCATTTTGCTTACAAAAAAGCCACCAAATTTTTTTAAGGCTTCAATTTTTATTATCACATTCCTACTCCTCGTATTAAGCCCACTCATGAAAAAAAGTGAGTCTACAGACTAACATCTCTGAAACAGTACCAATTATCCCTTTGTCACTCAGAGAAGCACATTCCTTACTTGAATTTATAGTTCTTATATTTAATCATCACATCAGTGTTCCCTGCATAGTCCCACACTGAACACCATACAGGTGACAGCTGTACTGTGGCTTCTGTTACATCTATCAGTCATTCGGTAACTACCAACTATCTTATCAAATTAATGACATACTGGGAAGTTGGGCTCAGATTTATTTTCTTTCCCTGTCTCTAATTAGAATGAACGTTTACTGAATGAATAAAGTCTTGAATACTATTAAGAGAAGAAGATGCACTGCTGGAAGCCCTGTGACACCACAGGGCTAAAGCTAAAGAAATACACTGGTACTGAGCCAAATCATGATAACTTCATCTGTACGCACAAAACTGCTGACTGTCAGATCTAATCGCACTGGAACATGACAAAGTGAATCATAAATTTACAGACATGAAGACCATTCCTAATTGTGTACATAAATAATTGGCTTTGTAATTGGAAGTACCTGCATCTCTCCTCCAACACTATTTTCACAGCAGTGTCCAAAAACTAACAAAAAAATCTCACCAAACACCACACCAAAAAACACCCTACCAACCACCAGGTTTCAAATTATATCTCATTAAAAAACCATGCAGTGTAAAGACAGAATAAGGTGCTTGATAGTTGCTTATGAATGCACTCCTGACTCCCTATCTCCCCATAAAACAGTAAATTACCATTATTTAAATCAGAAATAAAATTCAAAACAAAAATTTATGTTTTATGAATGTTTTTAAGTGAAGACAACAAGGAGGATATCTTGGGAAAATCCACTAACAGCAGTCAAAATTACCTACCTTCCTCTGTTGCTATCTTCATACCCATATGGCTCTGGATCCTCAGATCCTGTGTATATGTACCCTGATCCCAGGCTTTAAACCTAACACTGGCCTGTATTGTTGGCACTGTGTCACCTTTTTGCAGGTCCTATTTCTCATCCTTTATTTAGTAGAATTTTAAAGAATGTTTACTGTTTTCTGCTACACAGAAAACATTAACAACTATTTAATAGTTACTTCCTTTCTCTTACCTACTTTTAACCAGTATCCACCTCTACAGAAGACAGAGGAGAACACTATTTACTTAAAACTGCATAAGTTGTAGTATGTGAAGTAACAAATTGAACTGAGCATACTTGGAGAGAAAAAAGAAATGGCCCTTATAAATAGAAAGTATAAGATAACACACTATTTTTTGTGCTCAGTTAACAGCATTACTTCTTACCCCTCTTTTCAGTTTAATAATTGCCCATAATAACTTGACCTACAGCTTGAAATTTAAATGCAGGCTGTGAATTGTTCCTTAAAGTCTACACCAAATAAGTACAATAGAATTGAGAACTAAGTACGGTTTGCTTTATTTCCTATGCACTTAAAATGCAATTAAAAATGCAAATAAGGCTTCAGGGAGATCATCTTAGCAGATAATTACTCAAATATAAAAACACTAAACCACTATTAATGTCATAGCAGGGTCTGTGTGCCATCTTTCTTAACAAACGATGGATAGCAATAGAAACATTCAAGCTTGAAATATCAAAGCATGGTCTCTTTCAAAGTTCTTTGTAAGCGGAGGAAGAAAACTTTGACAGAATCTTACAAATCTTTTAAAACAAATAACCTGCACTGTTCTATAAAATATTTACAATAATGTTTCTATCTGTTATTGCTGTTGTGGTGGTGGTTTAACCCCAGCTGCCAGCTAAGTACCATACAGACACTTGCTCACATACACACACCCCGTTGGTGAAATGGAAAAGAGAATCAGAAAGATGCCAAATCCCTTGGGATTAGACAAAAACAGTTTAAGAACTGAAAAAATAAAATAATAACATTTTTTAAATTAAAAATAAATAAAACAGGGAAACAACAAAAAAGATAGAAATAAAAAAAAAAAACAAACCCTCAAGTGATGTAGCATACCACTGCTCACCACCAAGTGATGTCCAGCCCCTACTCCAGCTGTGACTGGCTCCTCCCAGACAACTCCCCTGTGTTTATATACTGGGAATAATGTTCTAATATACAGAATATCCCTTTGGCCAGTTCCCCTGGCCTGGCCATGCTCCCTTGCAGCAATTTGTGCACCTGCTCACTGTCAGAGAGCATGGAAAACTGAAAAGTCCTTGACTTAGGGTGCAAAAACTAAATCATCAGTGTGCTATCAACATTACTACCATATTAAATCCAAAACACAGCATGTTTCAGCTACTAGGAAGACAATTAACTTTGTTCTAGCCAAAAACAGGCAGTTTTAGTTTTGCTACATTTCACAAAACATCTTCAATAATAAGTCAGCCACTAGAAGCTATAACTACACTTACTAAAAGTTTACTCTTATCTGAGTTTACATCAATCAGCACAAAGTGACAACTAACAAAATAATTAAAGAGAATACTTATTCTGTCCAGTTATATCAGTATGGAGTCCTGAATAAAGGCTGGAACAAGATTTCTGAAGAAAACGTAAAAGGTGACACCTTTCTTTCAAAACTGAGGGAACAGAATACAATGAAAGATCGTACCATGACACAGCGAGCTATGCAAACAGCAGTCTAACTCACACTGCCTCAGACTCTTGTATAATCCCTTTTTGCCCAGGTTGTGCAATGTCCCAGATGGTACAGCTGGAAAATAATTTCTATATCCACTGTGCATGATGTAAACTCTTGTGTTATTCAGCCACTGTACTGGGCTGAAACACAGTTGATTGCATTTGCCTTTTTTGTCAGCGAGGGAAAACAAAAACCCACAAACCTAACATTTTTCTTGGTTATCACTAGCACATTACAGTTTGCAATAGCTAATTGATAAAATACATCTGAATGTGCCACAGAAATTATAATTAATAGAATTTGAAATTCTTTCTCCCTTTTATCAACAAAAGTCGAACCAGTAACATACCTCTTTTTTCTCTGTGAACTTCTTCCAAAAGTTTTTCTTGGTTTTTTATCTGTTTAAAGAGAGACTGATGTTCAGTCTCCTTTATCTGTGTAAAGTGCTTGAGCTGTTCTCGGCTTTGCAGCAAGTAGCATCGCAGCTTTTTTTCCTTACTTTCTCTTTCCTTTACCTCCTCACACAGCCACTGAAGCTTAGTCTATATTAAAAAAAGTGGTACAATAAAAAGTAAAGAATTCTAATGAAAATAAAAGGACATAAATGTTCACTGACCGAATTATCTTTGGAGTCACAGATTACTCATTTGGAGCTATCTGAACAATAATAATAATAGGGGACATTCAGATATATTAGGAGAACACATGTTGACCTTCAAGAGACTCAAAAGACATATTTTGGTTGATAATTATATGTGAAAAGCTAATAGAGTGATTTTCTTTTACATTATTTTATTTCTTTTTAAATCAGAAACATGAATTTGCTAGAGTAGATATGGAAATGCACATTGAGTTAGTGTGCACAGACACCAAGAGATAGGCCTTCCTTTCAGAATACCTTTTTCTCTCTATTTTATGTTGACAGAATTTAAAGTATTTCTCCTTTCTAGTCAGCAAAAGTCAGTGTTTAAGGTTTACTCAGAGGAGAAAAAGATCTCATTGATAAGGTTGTGATCAATATAGTAAATCTAGAAGTGATCAAACGGAATACTTTCACACAGCCTATTTAAAAACAAAAGAAAATAAAAGTGGCATTTTAAGTAGTCATTCATTCTAAACTTCCCTCCAGCAGCTAAACAAATTTATGTGAGAAATGTATGCAAAATATTACTAGGTGCTCTTTGAAAGTTCTTTTTAATAATATGTCAGTGTCACTTTTTCAAATGAAGAAAATACTTCCTCCATAACATTTCTCTTTTGATTCCAATCTTATCTACGTTATCTATAGTGGTAGTGTTTCTTGGTGCACAAGTCTTACACAGACCACACACCATGAATAACCTTCTCTTACACGCAAACATTTGCAATTTTTTTTCCTTAAGTCAATTGTCCTGTGGCTTTGACCTTTCTACATGAAGCAAAAACACCAGTTGTCTTCCACAGTTTGTGAACTATTTTGATCATGAGAAACTTACTTCTCTTAAAAGATATGGGTAAGAAATGTGCTTGTATGTGTGAGTTGAGGGAGCTGGAGGAAAGCTGCAAAATGAAAGGCAAGATTTAAGAGTTACAGTCATCACCTTGAAGATGTTTTCAAGCATTCGTGCCCCCACATTATAGGATTTGAAAGCTTCAAAGGGCAAAGAAAAATTGTTCATTTTCCAAGAATCCAATCTAATATATTTTAGATTTAATAAATACCAGCCTTATTTAAAATCATCTCTTGCCTTGTGATAATGCTGTAAGAGAAACTTAACCTGCTGACTACATTCTCATGCTTTACTTGTCTGAAAAAATTTGAACCAGGTCTAAAGGCTATCGCTGCTCTTACTTCAATGCCTTTTTTTGGTGAAAACAACATTGATATTTATTTTGCTACAGAGATGGCTATTTCTTGTTGATAGAAACATTTGGAAAATTATTCTATCAGTTGAAGTAACAGTCTAGAAATATCAGAATTATTGCCAAAGGAATGCTTTTGTATCTTTCCTTTTACCCTTTAAGTGCCATTTTAAATGGACTTTCAACTGAATCAGATCAATCCATTCACAGACTCACCCCCTCACTCAATTGTTAGGGCTGAAAAGGACCTTAAGGATCATCTGTTTTCTAGTTCCAACCCCCTGCCGTGTGCAGGGACACTTTCCACTACACCAGGTTGCTCAAGTGTTGGATATTAGGTTATTCAATAAAATTTCATGAGTTTTGACTATTACCTTTGTTTCTGCTAACCAGCGATGAGGATCATTCAGTACTGTTGGTGTAAGGGATATTGCCTATGGAAAAGCAGGAGACAAAGAAAAAGACATAAAATGGGAATCAGACATGGAAAGAAGAAAGTCTTTTCTGCTTACTGGAAATTCATCAAACAAATACATTTTTTATCAAGGAAGATTAAGGCCTGTGTTTGACTTCTCTGAATACAAGTATTTATCCATCAAATTCCTCCTTGCTCATCCAAGTTGCAGTGGCAACTTCTTGAAGGGTGAAACTTTCTAGAAACCTTGGCAATACCTAAAGTACTGGGCAGAGGAACAATATAACAAAGGAAGCTTCTCTTTTTCTTTTTGTTTTTTTTAAAACTAACTTTTTTTCACATCAGCTGTCTAGTCAAAAATTCGCATTCAGAACCAGTTTAAGTTTGCCACTGCTAAAATATATAAAGAGAATTGTATAAACAGGGGTCTCCAAAACTTTATCCAGAAACCAAAAACTCTGCACGAGGTGGGAAGCAAGTCCAAGAAGGTATGGCTCAATGATCAAGAATCTCGCAACTAGAGCAGATCACAAAACTTAATAAAAAACCAGACCTATCTGTAAGGATACAGAGGAGAAAGCTTGTTTGTCAAGTGCATTTTCTTAGAATCCTCATCTAGTTTTGTGCTGCAACATCCCAACTCCATGTGTAAGTGGATAAATGGTGTCAATTGTGAAAAAATCCTATTTCAAAAGCAGCCTAGCCCAGCCAAATGACCAGGAACTACAAAGTATTCTCTGTTTAAACAGCAAGACAAAAAAAGATGTAATCTGAGTGTACTCAGGGGTTGCAGCTAAGGCTAAAAAGCCACCAGGTCAAGCACTTGTGAGTGTGGCAACAAGCTGAGTCAGACGTTCCGTTCTCTTTATTCTCAGAAATGTACAATGTTGATTTAAGAGGATTAGTCATGTAGAATCATAGGAACGGAGGAAGAGTGGTTTCTGAACCTGTGGAGCAAATAAGAATGCTCAGAAGAAAAGCTACAGGGAGACAGGGGGTGTAGGAGAAGTAGTAAAATAGTGAAAAAAAAGTTGCAGCAAGCTACCAGTTTCCTGAAAATTTGAGTCTGAGTTTTCTGGATACAAGGACCTGCTCCTCAAAAGAGGAGGTTACAAGCTCTTTTCATTTTCAGTATTTAGTTCTCTGCATAAAAAACAAAGCATCCAAGGGACAAAACCTCTCTTTCATTTTCTCTCAATTTTAAAAGCATTTTAGGTCTTTCTTGAGGACTTCCCAACTCTAGGAACACTACCTAAGAAAACCTACCTCAAAATTTTGGCTGATAAAAGGTCCTTTCACACAAGGAAAAGGAGAACTATTTCTCACAAAAAAAAAAAAAAAAGGCAAAAGAAAGCAGTACCAATTAATGCATGGTACCAATTAATTCATAGTATCTCATTCTAACACCTAGCAATGTTCCTTTGTACCAGCTAAATACCCATAATTCTATTAGAATGATTATCTATACAATACCAACAACAATACATACAAGTTCTGCTGCAAACTTTAATTAAGAAAATAACAAAACCTGCAGCATACTTAAAACTTAGAATTACTTTGAATTTCTCCATGGAGTCCCGAGAAAAGATTTCACAAGCAGCATCAATTTCACTTCCTATCATGGAGAGAATGGATTGCTGTTCCATTTCTAAGTGACGCAGCTGATCTTTAAACTGCAGTCTGGCCTCACTCATCTTTCTCAAATGATCTTCTTCATTGCTGATCTGTTTTTCCTGGAGTGAAAGAGGAAAAACAAAACAAAGATAAATTATTACATTAATAATATAACCTACATCATTAGCAGTATATCTTTCAATCTTATAATCACACTGTACTCTGACATGCTAAGTTCAACTCCCTGCCATGGAAAAATAATATCTTCTAATAGCACTTGTAAGTTCCTCTCTTGATTCTCCTTACTATCCTGTAAATCAGTTATGAAGAAACTACTATCAAATCCAAACTCAACAATCATAAAGCCTATTTTCAAAGTCAAAAATAGATATTCTATAACAAATCTCCTCATGAGTAGAAAATGAGCCCAGAGCAAATACTCTCATTATTATCTTCTGCTTAGGCATCTAATCTCTATCGTCAGAAGAGAGATCCCAGAAGGAAAATTTTATTGGCAGTCAGTGTGCCCTCAAAGGAAAACTACTCAAAGAATATCTCATAGGAAAGTGACTGGCACCAAGGAAAGCATTTTATGTTATCATCTAATGTCAGAAAGTTGATTAAATATGTTCCATATATTTTTAAAATTCAGATTCTCTTCTTTTATATCTATGGTAGAGCTGCCATGTAAAACCAAACAAAACTGCTGCTGGATTACACAAAATATTGAATTATGCATCATAATTAATATAGAAAAACCTGTCTTGTGAGAATAAGTCAAATTGAAACACACCTGTCTTCTGCTGAGATCAGGACGATGTAATGCAGCAAATGGCAAACACTTTAACAGGCATATTCCAGTGTGTGCAAGTTGCACCAAATATGGTGAGAAGAATTATTTCAAAAATGTATTAATTGTGGACTTCCACAATGACAAGGTAGACCTGTTTGAAGTGCATTTGTTGGAAATCTTCATACATTGCTCTTATGAGACACCAGTGTGGAGTTAGGTAATGTCTAACACAAGTTCCATGAACGGGATATATATGGAATCATAGAATCATTTATGTTGGAAAAGGACTCCATGATCTTAGAGTCCGACTGCAAACTCCATACTGCCAAGTCCACCACTAAACCATGTCCCTGAACACCACATCTACATGTCTTTTGAACACCTCCAGGGGTGGCAACTCAACCACTTCCCTGGGCAGCCTGTTCCAACATGTGAATAAATTTTTCCTAATATCCAATCTAAATCTCCCCTGACACAGCTTAAGGCTATTTGCTCTTGTCCTACCACTTGCTATTTGGGAGAAGAGACCAACACCCACCTTGCTACCTCCTTTCAGAAGGTTGTATACATATATACGTATAGGTGTAACTTCTATTAGTGAAATAGGTATTTTTAATATAGGTGACCTACAAATGTGAAACATCCACACTTGATAAGCAGTCTGATTTTTTCATTTAATTAATACAAAAATACTTGAGTTAGCCAGTAGTTATTTCAAACGGATGAAATTGTAAGATTTTTTAAGATGGACAGGTTCCAGTATTTCTGTACTATAAAGATGGGAGTTGAACAGTTTTGATCTAGATAAGTATTCTGAAAGTAATACGATTGCATTGTATGTATATCCAGTATCAGTGTTCTGTTACCTCACTATTCACTCAACACAGTCCATCACATGTCAAAGTTCATTCCCAAAGACCATGACTAAAACAGAATATGTAACTTTATTTATTTCTTATCTGCTTGATTTTCTGAGTGTGCTAACATTCCTTAACATTCTACATCCAGAGCCTACAGGAGAAACAAAGTCGCTAATGACTCAGAAGTGCACAGAAGGAAAAGCAAAGAAACGAATCATTTTACCATTATTCTCCTCTCCTCCATCTTTCATGAAAAAAAAAAAATCCAAGGTAGCTATAATACCTATGCTTCTCTGAATTAGTATTTGCAGTAAGAACAGAATGATTTTAAAAGTATAAAAAGCATGGAAGAGAAAAGGAAATATTTTGTAACACAATAAGCTTCTGCTGCATTGCCACAACTCTATGCTAGTATGAGATTTCTCAAGAGGTAATATTATTTCCCCCATCCCAACACCCCTTTTAACAAGCTACAAAATGACAATAGCAAATATTCTCTTAAATTAACAATTAATGCAATCGAGTAGAAGTCTCCACCTGCATTTACCTTCAAAAGTTGAGACCACAGGATTGCATGCTTAAAAAGTTCCCTGTTTTTCAGTTTAGAGATAAAAGATTATCTTGGTCTAAAAACAGTGTTTTCCCAGTATTAGGTAAGGTTGGAGCTAGTTCACAACAGACTACAGAAGCCTGTGTCTTCTGTACACATTTTCTGAATAATAGATATTATAGAACTAAACACATTTTCTGAATAATAGATATTATAGAACTAAAATGCCAATGCAGAAAAAACACATTTTGAATTTTCATTTCAGGTACTTTTTATTTGTCTGACAAGTTGAGCTTTTAAACTACTTCCTGATAGTTTAGCAAGCTAAAGATATGCCAGGTTTAACATTTTTCTCTCTCCATACTATCAAAAAAAACCCCAAAAAACCAAAAAATCCTCCACCCCAACATTAGTTAGAACTTCTTTTACTATGCTTACATTGCATACCTACTTCAAATTACCTCTAAATTATTCATAGCTCCGCTGCTTCTTGAATAAAAATATGAAGAAAACTAGAACTGGTTGGTTAAACATTTGTTAGTTACCTATATTAGAGATCAGGCAAGCAACAGGATTTATATTGCGAGTCCTAAATAATATTAGCAAATCTTTGGAGGACTACAGTTCATAACTCAGCCAAAGCACTTTTGTCTTCTTTCATTTATATAAAAACTGTGTACTATGGTGTGACCGGGTATATTCTTTAATACATACATGCTGAGGTTTTGTAGGTTTACCATCTATTTCTGTAATCCATCATTTATTTTAGGTATTAGCAGCAGAGAAACAAATCATGGTTAAGATCTGCTAATTTTACCTTTTTCTCCAGTTCTTGTTTTACAAACTCACATTTCCGTTTTAGTTTTATATTTTCTTCTTCATTTTGGGTTAATTCTTCTGTCAATTTATCACACTCAACTTTTATTTTTTCCAGTTGTCGAGACTGAGTCTTGACTATGTTTTTCTCTTCTAAAAGTTCCATCTGATGGTAAAGGGAAAACAGATTACAAAGTCACTGTATGGGTTATTTAAAAACACACCCAAACCCTAAAGTTTTAAATCAGTGGAACACTATTGCCGAATGATATATGTAAAAAATTAAATTAAGTTGTACTAAATGCAATCACTTATCTGAACATGGAAAACATGCATCACAGAGTTGTAGAATCATACAGTGTCTAAAAGCAGAAAATAGAAGTCTCAGATTCTTCATTTCAACTCTGCTACACTCATCAGCTTACATCATCCTGAGAAGCCTAGTATTTATGCAACTTTTCCATTACTGAAATAATCTGGAATCAGAAAGTCTAAAACTATCATTCAATTTCAGGAACTAATACTAAATTTATATTTGGAAGGAAACAACTGCAAAGATTTAGTACTTTTGAGTTCTAGAATTGTGTGGGTTTAGTGCTATTATTTTGTGCAATTAATGCTATTCATGAAAACATTGCAGAGAAAAATGAAGAAAACATAGAAAAATGAAGAAAACAAATGACTGAAAATGAAAGATTTGAGAAATGCTCTACAATATCTAAAAAATTTTTTAAAAATACAACAAAGAAGCAAATTAACACACACATTACTCAAAACCACTTTCATATTAGATGAACTGTGGGATGCAGTTAAACAGTAAAATAAACCTGCAAAGTAAATTTATTTCTGAGGCACAGCAAAAATTCTATTTGCCAATTACACTATAAATATAACTTCTACGAGGAAGAAGGGTAAGGAGAGAAGTTTTATGAGTTAATTTGGACACTAGATGTAGATACCATTATATCAAAAATAGATAACAAAAACTCTTCCAAAGGACAATTTGAGAAAGAACTTTGGCATCCGCAGTCTACAAAGACTTAAGACCACAAAGACAAGCCTGCAATGCTGAAAACATTTTCTGTGAATATGCTTATAAAAATCAACTCTTCAGTTCCTACTAAAAGTAATTGCATTACAATACCTATGCAGATGGAGACAATCAAAGAAAAAAATCCCTCACCTATATTACCCTTGAGACACAAAAGAGAAAGTTAATACTTATTAATTTCCAGTACGGACAAGGCAGACATTACTATAATTTAATTGATCTTTATTGAACCCGGTTTCAACATTTAATAATCTTCAGGAAAAAAACTATGGCATAACTGGAAAATGTATAGAAAACAATTTAAAAATAAATACACATATAAACAATTTTATATGTATACATACATATCTCTATATAACCTTAGATTAAAGATGAATACGTCAAATACTTCCATACTGTCAGGCATTAGGACATTTTGTACGTCATCATTCTAAGAAAACCAGCATGTTTTTAAAGCAAATGAGGGTATGTATTAAAATTAGGGGACAGATCCAGAGCTTCAGAGCACATAGCTGAATGGGGACCACTAAAAAAACCACCTGAATTCCTACGACTAGTGTATCTATAATTTTAAATAACAAATAAGACATCATAGAGGTATTGGTTGGGAATCATTTAGGATGTTCTAGAAGCAATCAAATTAAAAGTTCAAGTATCAGAATCTCAGTAATGAGACAGTAAGATCCTTCTTAACACTGGTATCTCAAAAACTCTAAGTTCTTCTCTAGTTCTATTGCATCATATAATATTTTTATGGTAACTTCCCTACCACCCCAAAAAATCCTGAACTACCTAATAATTTTTCAATCCAGTGCCGCACCACAGAAAACCAAGCAAAAGTGAGGCAGAAAGTACCATACAGAGGAGTCAAAAGAGGAAAGAACAACAAAAATTGAAAGTCACCTCTTTTTACAATCTATGCAGCAGTTAGTCCTCTAAACACAGGACTATGTACCCTTGATTTCCTGGAAGTAACTCATAAATGCATCCTCTTTCAAGTTTAAGGCTTAAGGATCCTACAAATACATTAAATTTCCCTTTACTCCTCAAGTCTCTCTCAACTGACCTTTATTTTTAAACCTTGAACTATCTTTGGACAGGATATGTATATTCCTTTCCAAAAACAGTTACAAAGGTTGGACACAGCTGAGGCATAAATAAGGTCAATTATTACTGTAACAGTAAAAGACAACTTGTTGCTAGATACAAAATCCTAGCAGCCTGAAAAAAAAAAAAATAGGTTAAAAAAACTCCAAGTTTTTCTGTTGGATTTCTCTAATCTCTACCCTAACACCAAAATATTTTTTTTTTAAAAAAAGGGGAAAAAAAGATAGAATGCATGTTAAGTTTGCCTTAATTTGGAAGAAAAGTATGTCCATAAAATTGAAATCCAAATGCAACGTAATGATGAGTTCAGACAAAAAGTAACCAAATCACCTGCAGGATGACATGCTCTCATCAGATCCTCCTAGAGATGGATATGATTTTTCTATTTTGTTTCATTTACAGTCTCTCAGTCAAGGGAATCTTGTGCATTATCATTTTGTATACTTCTAAAAAAAGTTGCCTACCCTAATATCTTAGAAAATTCATCTCCCTCAAACCTTCTGCTCTTAAAAAATATATGTAGATTTAAGATTCTAGGAAAGTCATGGAACTGTAAATGAAATATGGAAGTGAATTTTTTTAATACTCCGTTTAGGTTCAATGATCAATAACAATAAAAAGGTCCTAACTGTAGGATTTACCATTTCATAGAAGAACACAGTCACAATCAACTTATTTTTTTCTTATTAGCATCCAGAACACATTTTCCTTCTCTCCACTTGATATCAAATATACACTCTTAATCTCAATGTCATTACCAAAGAAAAAACCACATTTGGACACACCAGTTAAATAATACTATACACACTAAAAATTAAGTCTCCAATGTTAAGCACTGCTGTCAAAATATTTTATTTTAATGATCCTTCTACTAAGAACCACCTAGGGGTTTTTTTTTATTGCTATATTCACTTAAAGGTTTCTGTCAACTGTCAATTATTAAGTCATGAATGATACATAAAATAACTAAACACTAGTCTCAACAGAGACCCCTGAGGGACACAACTCATCATTGCTGTACATCAGGACTCCATCTGGACTCTGAGCTGTTGACCACAACCCTCTGAATGTGACCATTCAGCCATTTTCTTATCTAACAGTCCACTCATCAAATCCATCTCTCTCCAATTTAGAGAGAAGGATGTTGTGGGGCACTGTGTAAAACACTTTACAGAAGTCCAGATAAATGACATCTGTAGCCCTTCCCTTGTCCCCTGATGTAATCACTCCATCAGAGAAAGCCACTGGGTTGGTCAGACAGGACTCGCCTTTGCTGAAGCTGTGCTGGCTGTCCCAAATCACCTCCCTGTCCTCCATGTGCCTTAAGAGTAGTTTCTAAAAGGATTTGTTCCATGATCTTCCCAGGAACAGAGATGAGACTGACAGGTCAGTAGTTGCCACAGTACTCCTTTCTACCCTTTTAAAAGATGGGTACGATGCTTCCCCCTTTCCAGTCACCTGGCACTTCACCTGATTGCCACATTAAAACATTACAGCATCATGTATTTCCTTTTATTGTGATCATAGATATATCTATTTTACTATTTTTGAACTAAGATTTTGACCTAAAACTGGTACTGCTACATTTTTTACCCTGAACTTTAAACTTTTACAATGGCCTGCAATAAAATGTGTGTTAAGTTCTTTAAAGCCCATGCTTTATTACCTTCATCATTCAACAGCAGGGGCTGTGTGTGGGGTGTGTGGGAGGAGGGGGGAAGTCTGACATTGGAATTCTTCACAATAAGTACCTTTAGCATTCTAATCTGAGCCTCTGCATCATCTTTTTCTTGTTTAAGGAGTTTCACGAGTTCTTGAACATTTTGTTCATGTTTGATTTTCACATTTTGTAACTCTGATCTAAGATCTGCCAACTCCTGTTGGTGAATTTCTCTTTCCATCTTCAGCTGCCTGTTAGCTGAAGTCATCTCTTCATGACTAGATTCCTGCTGTTTCTGGAGGTCTGAGAGGCTCTTAAGTAATTCCTTTTTGGCTTTGTCCTCTTCTGCTATTCTGTTTGTTAGTTCCACACGTACAGCACTTAAATTTTTCACATCTGTTTGCATTTCTAGGAGTTGTTCTTGGTCTTTTTTATGGAACAAGTTAATAGTTGCAAGTTCTGTCTTCAAGCGTTCCTTCTCAGCTTGCATTTGATTTTGTAGAAAGACTTGCTTTTTCAACTCATTCTCCAACGTTTTTACAGTACCTTGAACTTCTTCAATCTCTTGTTCAAGAGATCCCTGGTGTGACTGCATTTCATTCAGTTTTACCTCTTTACAGTGGAGGAGTTCTTCCTGCTGGGCTCTCTTTGTAAGGACATCATTCAGCTCTTTCCGCAGGTTTTCTATTTGGTTTATAGCTGAGAGAAGCTGACTTTTGAGATCATCTTTTTCTTTGAGGGCCTAGGAAAGAAGAAATACATCCACTGTGATCTGAAGTAATTAAAGGTAATTGTTGGAAGGATGTCCTTAGACATCAGGAATGTCTATGGAACAATTAACAAATGTATGTGAAAATACAAAATTTTTGCTTGCTATGAACTCGGTTCAAATGTATTCAGTGTTTCTTTAAATTTACACACAGATCATGTGCAGTCTCAAACTTGGCCTTGACTTTAAATTATCTAGCCTCCTAGGTAAGGATAGTTTTGGTTAATTCTCTACTTCTCACACTCTCTTTGCAGACTGAGAAGTGTTTCTTTACTGGTTCCTCCACACAGCAAGATGGAGAAAATGAGGTAATAGAGTAACACAGCAGCATACAGGGAGGACTATTAGACATGCACATCTTACCTACAGTCCATTCCATATGCTGACTTATTTTGTTTATTTTCTAAAACAGTACATATGAAGTATACCACCTTTAACTTATTTTTGAAATTAGGCACAGTAGATGAATTAATAGCAGTTAAAAGCTTGGTTCACATATGCATCAAAGCCAAGAAATAACAACATCATCTCCCAAATAAAAATCAGTCAAATGTAATAAAAATTCCACTGTTTTCCTTAAGGATCTTAAGGGTTTGGGTGTTTTTTCCAACACTGATATATTTCATGTTAAAAATACCACAGAATAACAGAATGTGTAAGCTTGAAAGGACCACAGTGGGTCATCTGGCTCAACCTCCCTGCTCAAGGAGACTTATCCTAGAGCACAGGCGCAGGATTGCATCCAGACAGTTCTTGAATATCTCCAGTGAGGGAGACTATGCAATCTGTTTGGGCAATCTGCTCGGATATATCAGATTCTTTAAACTGACTTAATAAATTTAATACAAAATTTTACTCAGCATTTTTACCACTGCCACAAGGATTGCACATTTCTTATGGATATAGCAAAGTTGTTTGAAATAATCCAGAACAAAAAGGCAATTAGGGTTAAAAGTGTGCAGTTAAAAATAAAACTATTTGCAATTACATCAAGAATAAGCAATGCAAAGCAAAATACAAAAATAATAAATTGAGGACATGGACTGATGACCATCACGGGTTTTTTCAGAAAAAAACCTACCAAACAAAAAGACCTTCCTAAACCTATCTTGCAATTCTGCTTGAAGGATTTGCCTAAAAAAACTCAAAACAACACCAAAAACAAAACTCCAGTAAAACCTGTAAGTTACTTGCTTTGAGTATGTTTTCTATATTACCTACTTAAAAGAAAATATATTTCAAAAGATACAAGATGTTAGAAACTCCACTGTCAAACAATATTAAGGACAACCACATGGGCAAAACTTTAAATTATCGCAGTAATTCCAAAAAAATGAAACCTAAATAATCTTTCTATAGCCCATCCACTGTCTGCAAATATTTTAAAAATCTCAAAATTGCACGCTATGATTGCAATCCAATTTTGAAGGTTTTCCATCAACCCTTTGAAGTCCTCTAACAGAAATCAAAGACAACAGACTGCCATTTCTTCCTTTTATTATTTTTACAGAATTTTGTCTCAGATGTTAATTGTCTGTATATTTCAAAGCTAGTTAAATTATGTTCACCTAGTTACCTCAAGTTTATACTAAATACTGCAGCTAGATTGATTACATCCCTGTATGTAAACTGTTTACAACTTTATATTGAGAACACCAAATATCATTTGTACTTTCTTCTCCTTCACAATGACACACAGTTTACTTGATCTTGCATATCTTCAAATAAAGAAACTTTCTTCACCAGTGACAATTACCTCACGCTCGCTGGCAGGATGCTGAGGACTTTAAAAGTAAGAACAAATACTGACAGTATTTCTTAAATGGAGCTTAAGCCAAAGTTTAAGCACTGCATTTAGCATGTGAATATATTTGTCACATAAAAAGTGGTAAAATCCATGTCAAGGAGTCTTACGTAACAAAGAAAATTTCAGTGTGGACAGTGCTATCAAGTGCCTCCACAAAGATCAGTCTATGATCAGTGATTTCAGAACCTTTTTGAGATCTACTGCTTCTTATTCACAACTCGCCTCTACATTTTGCTTCTTGTTTGTCCATTTGATAGATACATATGATTTCGAAATGGTTTAGGTTTTCTTCCTTTCCTTACAACCTCCATTTTCTTAGGCAAGAGATGTCCAACTTCTTAAATACTTGAGAATATTACTTCCCCAGACAAGTGCTAGGGCTAACCAATACAAGGGTACTATAAAATGAATTGTTGGAGCATGGATAGAGGTAAAAATAACAAAAAGGAATATGATACACAATTCAAGAGAGAAATGGCAACCCAAGGAATCACAGTTTAGATTTGCTAGAGTTTATTAATTTCAAGTCAGTAATAGCACCATTGTGACTTCCTCTGTGCTTTGACCATGCTTATATTCATGTACCAATCTCAGAACAGATTATTGGATCAGAAACAACACCGGATTAATAGACATCCCACACTGCATCCCATATAGCCCTTGAAAACCTCAATCTTTGAGCAAGACAAAGCAGAGGATGGAGCCATCTCAAGCCCATCACATTTAGTAACCTAAACTGGAGAAATGCCATGAGAAAATACATGAAAAGAGAGTATAGCACTATAAAACAAAAGCCATACAATACGATAGACTGCACTAGCAGAGCATGTAAGTTAAGATAAAAGCTCACAGCATAGAGTCTAGCACTATTAGACACAATGGGAACAAGCAACTTTTGACCCAGCCACTGGAAAAAACAGACCCACACTGCCAACAGAATAATGGTTTCTACTATTATTCCGATACAGGATGATAAGCATTAGCATTGATGTGAGTGCTTGTCTTTAAAACAGTGTCAGCAAACAAATAAAGGAATTCTTCTAAGTCAAAAACCAAAAAACCCATGTTTTTTCCTGAGAAACTTTAGAGGAGGAAAAAGAGAGGAATAAGTGGTCTGCCATACTGAACACAGACAAATTAAAAACCCAGAAATGTTACACAATCAATTTTCAAATTGATTTTTCCAAGATAAAGTTCTGAAAATTATTACAGAAGAGGTCCAGAACTTAAGGCAGAAAGCAGTTTAAGTTACAGTTTGCATAAAAATCTCCTTCTCTTCATTTCTAAAACAAAGGGAAAGGGTACAAAAAAAAAAAAAATCAACCAATCTTACCTGACTATTCTTGTCCATCAGTTCACTGATAGTTTGATTTTGTTTTTCTATCTCACGATGCAATTTCTTACACTTCAGTTTCCATTGGCGGATGGTTTCCTGTGCTCTCACCTTCAAATCTTCTCTTTTTTTCTCAATCTCCAGCCTGAGTGTTTCTGAATGCTTGAATTCAGTGAGATAGCGTTCTGCTTCCTTGGTACTCTCTTCAACCTGTTGAGCTAACTCAGCAGACTGGAGTTCCGTTTGTCTACGTCCATTCTCACAAGCCTTGTAGCAATTCTGTATCTCCTTTAGCTGGTCCAGCATTTTTTCCTGCTGCTTCTCCCTGTTTTCCAGGTCAGATGTTAACACCTGGAATCATCATAGCAAAATATGAACATTCTCGTAAGATATGCAATATGAAACTTTATCAAACAACATATAGCAACATTAAATCACATTTCTATCTAAAATATGAACAGTTCAAAAGATCTGCTTGATTATCAAGGAAAGCCCTGTTAGCCCAGAGAATCTCTCCCTCTGCAATGGTATAGAATTTCAATGCAAGACATAAAATACATATTACTCAGTTCTTTCTGCATTTGTTCCTCTTCTGGTTGTTCTTGTTATTTTTCTGTATTATAAGTTTGAGATCAATCATTGGCCATATATTACACACTATACAAATAAGAAATCAACCAA
Organism: Oriolus oriolus; assembly: GCA_013400235.1. NCBI lineage: Eukaryota > Metazoa > Chordata > Aves > Passeriformes > Corvidae > Oriolus > Oriolus oriolus. Next base: position 710,871 of record VXBT01003900.1, on the reverse strand, counting down.
ACAGTAAAATATAAGGAGATTAATGTAAACAGATGAGAGGAAAATGAGAATTGGAAAGGAAATAACAGCATTCACCACAACCACAGTAATTTGTAGTGTATGAGCTAGTTGTTACAGTTTTATGCTGGTTGCATTTTTGGAAGCAATGTGCTAAATAAAGGTGTATTTGATAGCAGTGAATACAAAGAGAATACAGCAGCTTGGTAAATGTTTCTAGAAGAAAGTGCAAAGATGTTTGAAGACATAGCAGGCATATATAAGCCTTTCAATAATGAATTAAATTGAAAATACATCTTTTAAAATTAAAAAGTGCTGCATTTCTCAAATCATATTTCTCTGAATAGTCTCATAAGCAACTCAGGAAAAATGGTGTCCATACACCTTCTGGAAGGACATGCTCAGAAATCAGTTTTTGAAGATACATTAGCAAACTTGTTTGTTACTAAGATCATCACACAGAAATTCACATGAGTATTCTGCATTTTGGGCCTATTTAGACTGCTTTCATACCATTCAGTCTTTTCATTAACAAAATATGAATTTGATAGACCTGATCTATAGTCAGTCAAACATATTATCAAGCTTCAGGGGATTGAAATACTTTAGAGAAGAGGATTAGATTTCAGAATGACTGAAAAAAATTGTGAATGTAGTCTGAAATAAACAGACTGCAATTCAGAATGGACAAGGGAAAAGTATTTTACCTATGAAAGAATAGGCAACTTTACAGATGGATATAGAATGACTATTTAGACAAAGATCCTTCCACAAGGTTGGCGGAAGGAGGGAGACTTGGGTTTGTTGATAAGGGCTCTCTCCTTGTCAGTTTGTTGGGTTTTTTCCCTTCCAAACCAGGCCAACACCTCTTGGGAAGCAGTAAATTGTACCAATCTCTTCAGGGTAGTATTTGCTGTGCTGAAAAGATAATCAAAACAAGCTCACAAGCTACATCTAGCAAACTTTTAATCAAAAAAAGCTTAATTTACAATGAAAATAATTATAATACTTCTTTAAAGATTTAAATTGAGTATAGCAGAAGTTAAAAATAGCCTAATAAAATACAGTCAGATATTACATTTACCGTTCCACAGATTTTTCTAAAATGGGTCATCATTCCTTCAGTCATGTGATTACACATGCTATTATCACTTCCCATTTCATGTCTTTCTGGAGACAGCACAGAGGATGTCAGACTAAATTGATGTAGTACTCAACTCTGCATCATTAAAAGATAGTTATTTATATATAATTTCCCCAGAGTACACACTTCATTAACAGAACTACAGCTCCCACAAACTTTTTAATGAAATATAAGTCTAAGCTTAAACACAGAAAACAATGTTCAATTAACTGTAAACATTCATCTTATTGTGTAGAAGTAAATCAACCTCCAATTTATTGATTTACGGTATAATAAAAAAGAGGAACATTTCTTTTGAAGCGCAACTAATTCATCAACATGAACTATTTGCATGAGGAGGAAAATTGGATTTTGACACGGATGTATCAATATAAATGTGACTGTTAATGTTTTCTTTTTACAATATGTGCAAATAAGATAAATCTTAGCAAAGAGTTTGCACTTTGATTAGAAAAGTTGAGCCAGCACAGACCCAACAGTTGAAATCAGGTGGAAAACAGCATAGCAAGTCAACACTTCATGCAGCCAACCCTGTAAAGCAAGAGGATAGAGAAAGTATCTCCACACTCTGTATCCATACCATTACAGGAGTCCCAAATGTACTTTTGAATTCCTAGTTGACGTATGATAACGTGTATCTCTGTGTTAACATAGATGCAATTGTCAAAATTGTGTCTGATCTCTATGGGCTTGCACTGCTGGCATTTAAAACATTAAATAAGCAACTTTTACGACATTGTCTGAAGATAACCTCTTCCGTTCTGTACTACTGAAGTTCGGACAAGGAGCTCAGTGTCACAACCATGCCTGTGCATGCATTGACAGGGGTTCCACCCCATACAGCTGTGCCCTAAGCCATGCAGGCTGTCCTTTCACACCACGATAGGAAAATCTGGCAGAATGATGCTTTCTTTAGACCTTACAGAATATATCCTAATTCACACTGTGATTTTATGGCAACTGTCGGGGGCTAATTTTGACATTCCTATCTTGGAATTACCCTTCTAGGCAATTATGAACATAAATATTTTAAGGATTTCTATGAGACAAGAATATAGAGATGTAGGGTATTAGGGAGTTGGTTTTTGGAGGTTTTGTTTGTTTGTTTTAATATTAATCCAATTTTCTCTTTTTTATTTGTTACTGTAGTTAAGGGTGAGATCATATAGGAGAAAGGACAAGCATAGTCAGGAGGTTTTACTCATTAAGAAAAAAAAGAAAAAATTTACATTCCTTGGACACTTGAGTTTATTTTCCAAGTATAAAATTACTAACTGCCTGTGATTCCCAAAAAAATTCTATACAGATGACAAATGCTGCCTTTATAGATTAAACACTTCAGATTTCAAGGAGCATCCATAATCTTTCTTCTGTGGCTCAAGGTCAGTCACACAGAGAACTCAGTGAGGATCTCTGGATGCAACAGAAGTATAGCAATATTCTGTGACATACATTACAACAGTATGGAGGCTCTCCCGACAGAAGCAACCCAGGATATTCAGAACAGTTTGCTGGTAAAATACATTGTGCATATATAGAGCTGTTACCTTATTCTGCATTGCAAATACTACAGAAAAAACTGATTGCAGTACATTGTCTCTCCTCAGTTTTTAAACAAGTCAAGTCTGGGTCTCAGTTTTCCTAACCTGATTAGTTTTATTGCTGCATTTTCACAATTCCACTGCTGACAGACTCGTGGGGAAGGTATTAGAATAAACATCTCAACTCATTCACTACCAACATAATATCAAATACTCTCCTCCTGGCTTTAATATCTGAAGGCTTTTATAAAAGGTTAATACTTTTGTGTAACAATTAAAAACTGTCATTAAGATTAGCTACTACGCTTTGGAGTACAGCATATTAATGCTCCAGAGATTTGAAGGCAAGTATTATTTTCAAAACTGATTACAAAGTTTGTATCAGCCCTCAGACTGTAACACCACCATACACATTTCAACTGAGAGGCTCTGGCTAGGGAAAACATACAACAGGAGTGATTAACAAACTCAAAAACAGATGCAAAATTTGCCCCAAATAAAACGGTTGTACATCTAGTTTTCTCTAGATCAAATATCCCAATATGTAATCTAGCTTTCAACTTTCATAAGAAAATGGAGGCAGAGAAAGGGGCCCAACATTTCTCAGTTATAGCCTCCTTATTTATCTGAAGTGTAAACTAATCACCACAGGCACTAAACCTGTGACTCTACCACCATTCTAGAAATTCCTGCAGTTTGGAGTTCTAGTCCCCAGGTTTGACTACACACATCATACTTTTGCCCTGCATTTTTTACAATTAATTTTAAAATAAAACCACCACAAACTGCAAAAAAAAATTCATTCTAGGACAACAAATTTCTTCCAGGAAAAGAAAACACAATACATAGTGTATTCAGTGCAACATTTCTTAAAACTTGTGTGAACATCTAAAATGCAAGTGAGGACCACTCATCTGCCAGAACTTACACAACTAATGCCTTATATCACTGTGACGTGCAAACATTTTATACTGATAAGAATACAGAAAAGTCACATTTCACCCCACCACACTAATTATATTAATCACCGAAAGTGGATCTAAAAGTATTTTTCTCCCTCCTCTTTCCTGCCCTGTATCTCAGCAGTACAGTTACCAGACTGTAATGCTGCATAATCGTACTACTGTCACTGATAATGTTTACACCAATTAATCATTGCACCGAATTATTCTCTTACTAATTTTTCCCAAATGCAGACCTCAGATATTTTGTTCATCACTATCTGATCTGCATCTCTTGCCAATCTGAATGCATTTAAACACTAAGAACCATTAACCCAAAAGATTTAGATTTTTTATGCAAGCTTAAATTCTGTGAATTGAAAAATCAAAACCAGATACATGCAACCAGTCAAAAAGTACACTGATTCAGTAAAAAGTATGTTGCACAAAATCAGTTTCTTGAAGTGAAGCCTTCTCCATAGTTTTCCAAAGCCTGGTACTCTTTCCAAGAGATAATGGCATATGTAAATACAAGACACACCAAAATTGCCTTTTGTTTCCTCTCAGGTTGACATGTGATTTTAGAGAGAAAGTGTATCAAAGCAAACAGTATCTGTACATTGTAAACCCATCTGTAGCACTATTTCAGTATTTGAACACTGACATGGCAATACAGACTGGTCTGCAAAGATATTGATTTCTCCTGTTTTGTAAGAATATCTTTAAATTTAGAAAAGTTTTAGTTATTTATTTTCAAATACCTGAATTGGCTTATAATGACAATAATTGGCTAATAGTTTCATTTGTAGAAGAAGTCAAAGTAAATTTTAGTGAGAATATGAATCAATATTTATAAGACTGAAAGATTTGTATTACTGAAGAATTCTAATATTAAATAAACATATCAATATTTTTCCCTCAGAAAAATTGAAATATTTTAATAAACTAACGGTCTGCTGTACTGGACAATACTATAAGACTACTAACACCAAATTCAAATGAAGAGTAACTAGTAAATCAAACAACTTCACAAGCATAAGAGTCTAAAAAAACTTATGGAGAAAGTAGGGTATTGCATCTTTATAATTTGTGCACTTTGTTTATTTCTTAGTCATAACAGTTAAATCTCAATAGCCATAACACTCCCATATCTTTATGGTTTTATGCAGAAGAATGTATTTAAGACAGTTGTATACATTTGCAAAATCTCACAGCAGCACCCTCACGTAAACTACAGATGCTGAAATAAATATTAAATTTAAAAATTAATTTAAGATTGAACTCACTTTTAAACATGAACTTAAGAATATGTTTTAACCTTTTTCATTCTCTCCATTTTACATCACACTGTGATTTTATGGCAACTGTCGGGGGCTAAATGTACAACACACACAAATCAAATTGTTGCAAACAATGACATTTGAACAAATCAAAATAAATTTCTAGTATCACATGTACATCAGAGGCAAGTGCAGTTAGATCCTCCCCACTAAACAAAGATAAATCACTCTCAAGTCAAACATGAGTGGTCACTTCCAACTGGGAATCAGACTATCTGACAGGAGCAGCTGTTAGAACAGGCTTGACAAAATGCTTTGTTAGTACACAAGTTTAGAAATTCACATCCTTGCATTCCTTGATGTCTCATTAAAAGAAAAACACACTAGCTATTTTCCTGTTACTGCCCCTGTAAGAGAAAGGCAGTGGGAAGCAGATAAGAAGTACAAAGTATTTTCTGTTGAGAAAATGAGGGAAGTCAAAGATTTCTTACTCAGAGAAATGACAATGACCCCAACTGAGCACTCTTGAATGAGTATTTTCAGAGCAGGAAATTAGTATTTTAAAATCATTCTGACCCTTAGGAAAGCATGTTCTACAGGCAGAAGTTTAAAATAATTGTTTTTCTGTGGATTTTTATCCCATTAATTCATGTCACCAAAATAATTAGTTTCTCAGGCACAACAAAACAAAAAGCCAGAATGTTTTCAGTTAGTCATGGGTTGTATTGACCAGCTAGGATACAAATGCTGATGAACACCAGGAAGTGAGTTCTGCTTGTCTTACCCCCTATAGAAACACTTCAGGTCTTTTTAAACCTATTCAATGAATTTCATAAAGCATGTAGGAACTTATTTTGAGATAGCAGTTTTTTCCAAATGCAATTTGATGTATTAGTTTGATTTAAATCAGCACAGAAGTTGACAAGGTGGAAGAGCAGCAGAAGCAAACTGAACAGTATAGTCCTGTAAATCTATGAAAAGACAAAAAATTCCTACATTTGAATTTCCAACGTGATGCAACAGCATTTCAAGTTAAGTACCTTCATTAGGAAAAGAAATACTAAATCCCTTGCTTACAGAATGCCAAAATACAAGCAAAACAAAATGTTAAGTCCTTGACTACTGAAATAATACACATGGTTTTGCAAACAAACTCTTTTCTCCTGACAGTCATGGAAGACAGAAGAAAATTGTTACTGTTCAGACATACTACTACCAATGACAAATCTAGACAAGAGCAAAAAAACCAGAAATTTCCCATCTTACATAAGAATGCTACTGCCAACTTAGATCTCACTTTGCTGCCAAAGTTTTCTAACTAAAATTACAGCACAAAAGGCTGCTGTTATCTTTTTCATAGGGAATCACATTAAACAGTATGTCCTTACCATAAAGAACACTACTAATACTTGTGATTATATTATTATATTGCATCTAATTGCAAAAAAAAGAGAAGTTGTGATCCACATTTGTTACTCTACCGCACTCTCTCATAGAACAAGGTATCTCAATTTTTAAAGTTGAACTTTAGTTCCAAGGAATGATGAAATGGAGAATAAGGAAGTAAGTACTACCTTATAAAAGTAGTTCCAAAAATCATTATTAATGGTAAGTGCTGATAAAATCAGATCAACTTTTCTTTGCACATGGGAAAGAGAAGTAATCCAAACCATGAAATCATGGGCAATAGCAAATACCTTTTCAGGTATCACATGGGAGAGAAAAAAGTCAGCAAACTCAAATCACTTTTCAAAGTTATTTACACAATAAATAACAACGAGCACAACAGTTACTCTTAGTTTTAAAGGTTAACTCCTAATCTGATATATCACCTAATGTTAAACAGATGACAAATTATTTAAAAACCAAAAAAGTGCCACTAAAAAAAAAGCAACAAAAACCAACTTACCTGTATGTGCATTACAAGCTGTGCTTTCTCCTTGTCCTTACGCTCTATACATCTCTTCAGTTCTTCTACCTCTGACATTACAGCATTATGACTCAGCTTTGCTTTAAGTTCCAAAATATGTTTCTCTAGATCTTGCTTCTCTCTCTCATATCTTTCAGCTACTGTAAAACAGCAAGAACAGAGGAACAGACTCAGTAGAAATACCAACTTGTGGTAAATTAATTTTATCTCATTTCACTTTTGGCAATTTGCTTCTCTACTCGAGGCTACTCTACAACTACTGATTTTGACCAAAATATCTGTGAAAAATGGTATACCTGTATTATAATCTAATAACATTTCACTGAATGCAACAGTATTTTTCAGCCATTTTATAGCAGTTTTCCACTCTTCCCCCTGCACACACCTGCTCCCCTCAAAAAAAACCCCCAAAACAACAAAACAACCAAAGCCCCAAAAAAACTGAATAAAATAAAATAGAATGGAAGAAACAATGGGGAAGTTCTGGTGTAAATGAAATTTGGCCATCAGCTTCAAGGCCAAGATTTTATCTCACCAGAGTAATACCTCCTGATTTGAAAGTCACATTATCTGTGAATTTTATGTCTGAATCCTGCAACTACAACCAAAGGTTTTGACAGAACTAAGCTATAAATTCTCTCAATCAGAAATTCAAAAGTCTTTAGTCATAAACAACTACTAGAGGCAAAAGGAAAAAAATCTCCATTTGTCTTCTTCCCGTGTATCTTTGAAGTAACAGAAATAATGCAGCAAGGTGAAACACGTGCATACAATTATATAATTTTTGCTGTTGTATCTTAACAGTTCCAGTACATTTTTATTTTCTTCATATTTTTACATTTTGTTTTGATTTATAAGATTAAAAGGAAAATTAAAATATGCTTTTATTAACATGAAAGGCATATTGTTTCAAATAAATTAACTTTTAAGCACATACATTAGCATGACTGGAGAAATACTATTGAAATTACTATTTTGCATTACATTTCTGAAGCTAAGCCACATAAAAAATCCAGCTAATTTCCAGTGCTCTGAGATTTGTAAAACACAGAGTCAGAGTCCTATTTTAAAAACCAATATAATTCAGATCTGAAGTACGAAAATACAAAAGTAAGTCATTAGCCAAACCAATTAAATATTCTCACAGACACTGGACTTGGAGTCACTATTCCTCTATTACCTTGAATAATACATTTCTATGTTAATAAGGAGAAAGATAAAGACCTTCTCTAATGCCTTTCTGATTATGTTTGAAAAGTTTAAATACAGATAGATAACTAACAATTAATTTAAGACCTTGCTAAAGCGGTAATTTAATATGCAATTATATCTTGAAATTGTTTAAAGTATTTGTCTTCTAAATAAAACTATTCTGACTCTAAAACTCTAACAGAGTGCAAACAGAAGACCCGACTACATAATATGGAAAAATTGTCTTAACCACACATTGCTTGGAAATTTTACCAGAAAGTCATCAGCCTTATTAACCACCTAGTAAATGACTCTTGTTATGATTTTCAAGATGGCAGAATTCAAACTGCAAATGGACCAAAATGCAAGTTTACTGGAAAATTATTATTTAAAAATAATACACATGTTCTTCTTCTGTAAAAACACTATCCAGTTTGCTGAAATTGTCTCATTTGTTTTAACCATACAAATCAAAATAATGTATCATAACTGTCATTGCTATTAGCCTGTTAATACTCAGGTGCCAATACTTATTAACTTAAATCGGAGGAATTAAGTGGCTGTTTTTGTTGAAACAATAGAAGAATTAGACTGCAACTCTAAGATAAAGTTAATGCCCATGCCTACTAAGTAGTTTGCAGGCCTCTAGTGCAAAATGTTAGTTGTACCTGCTCTAATTCTCCTGTCATCATCTTGTACATCCTGGTAGCTCTGCCGATGCATAGCAGCATATGAAATTTGATGCTGCAATTCTACACGGTCCTCTTCTGCTCTCAAGAGCTGGGAACGAAGATCCTCAATCTAAAATATATGCACAAGCATCAAATGAATGAATTTTAATGAAAAACAGAACAAAAATTAAACACCATACTTTTATTAAACACTAAAAAAAATAGTACACACAAAAAATATTTATAAATAAATCTTGAGAATACTGCAGATGGTAAACAAAAAGACAAACTACTTCCTAATTACAGGCCACAAAGTGATTATTCAAAATTAAAGGAAATCTTTTAATTTATGTTGACCACAGAAGAGCATTAATTTCTCTAGACCAAAAAAAATACTACCATATTATATGTTGCAATTGTCTTTTTACATAGCCAGTGAAAATGTCTATACAAATTTAATAAACAGTCCGTTTTATTTAAATTGTGCTCCTTAAAAATACAATGTATTTATTCATAAGAAACACTGAGGCTTTTCACATTTTTCCTTTCTATCATATATAGTACAGCAGTTACAAAGATGACAACGTGCAGGAAAATAAAGAAAATCCAACATGCTAAAGTTGAATTAAAGAAAAGTACCTCTAATTCATATTATCCTATATTCCATGCACAGTGATTTAAATTGAAAACAGTAATATAGCTAACTCAAACTTCTGCTAGATACACAAGTCAAACAACTAATGCTAAAAGATGAGAATGCCAATTGCCCCCCTTCCTAGTTATTTCAGTCTTTTTATCCAGCTCCTCTGAAAGAAGGATTTTTAGGAGAAACTACTTTCTTCTAAAGCTATAACCCAAATTCCTACAAATTTTAAGTTTAATCATATATGCATCAATAGCTATTGTTTAGAGCATACTTTAGATAGTTTTTCAGGTATTTGTTTATTTATTTTTATTGCATGTTACAATATAGCAAATACGTCTAGGTCATTGATTTATCTGATTTCACCAATTATAGCACGCACTTTGCAGAACAATGATTACTAATACAGAATTTGCTCTAAAGCATACTATGAAAGGAAATTTCACATAATGTGTTTATGTACTGAAAACATACCATTATTACCACTACTGTAATTAATATATATGAACATATACACACAAAAGTTTGGAAAGCAGAAAAAGTATAATGAGCTCAGTCCACATATTTTAGACACTTAAACCTGTCTTTCTATACCTCATTTTTCCCTTCATAAAACAGTGTTATCAGAGTATGAGATAGGAACATTAAACAAAAAGACTCAGACACAATCTCATAGAAAACTTCAGGATTTTTACCACACCAAAGCAGTTACCTGATGCAAAAGAGCTTCTCTATTGCCTTCAGATTCATTCAACTTTTTCCGGGACTGCTCCAATTCCTGCTCAAGCTTTCATTTCAGAGGATGATGAAGAAAGCAAAGCAATATATGCATCATAATATAAAAGTGTATTTTAACATTTAATTTGGACACAAATTAATCCATATAAGCATCTATTTAAAATGAGGTATAATATACACGGTATTTTTATTCGTCCAAAATTTAAAGCAAACCTTCATTTGTACTAAATCCCTGCAATACTTACTTAAATTACATAAAGCGAATTTTACTTACAGTCTATAATTTTTTACAATATTCTGTATCATATGAAGATACAAAGTCATTTATATTATCCAAAATAAAAATCACAAAAGCAAGTTTTTACTGGGTTAAAAGTAAAAAAATGGAAGATAAGTTTTAACAAAGTTTCAAAAGCATTGTCCCTGGATTTGAAACATACTGTCCAACTCAAAATTAACAATGACTTAATATCTGAAGTCACCTTTGGTAAATAGTTTATTCATAGAAATGTTAACGATGACATGCATTGGTAGAACTGTAATTGGTAAAACCTGTGGGGTTTCTGTGTTGGGCAAGATGATGTATTTGAATTATTCTGGAAACAAGATGACTAAAAAATTGAAGTGCCCTGAATTTCATAAAACTGGAAGTTTTCCTAGAAGCATAACATTAAAAATGTGTAATCAGAAATAGTAATCAAAGTGATGACCATTTGAGAAAAAAAAAAAGAAACGAAAGCAAAAGCTACAAAATATTTTGACTTCTTCCATAAATAGTTCAAAGATCCACTTGGAAATAAATACAGGTTTTGACAGCAGAAATTGTTATTCTCGAGATAGCAATCTCAAGGAGGATGTTGAGAGCCTGGCAAATGGGCAAAGTAAACAGAACCAGCGTTAAGGGAATGAAGAGAACAACATACCATAGAACACTACATAAAGGCTTAGCATAAAGGGGTATAACTTTGAAAGATGCTAAACTTGATGCAAGTGGAAAAAAACCTAGGAAAAGTGTAATACATCCCTAGCATCCTGCTAGAATAGAAATACAAGAAATCTTGTTTTCTATAAACAGAAAGAGTGCAATATGGCAACAGTTCAGTAAGAGTAATTAATAATAACCATGGTGCAAAATAACCAGCATGAGTTAGTTGCAGGGATGAAGAAAAGCTGTTTTGAGCTGCTGCAAATAAGCAGCAGAAGCCTATATACAAATTCAGAGACAAAACAGAGAAAGAAATCAAGGATAATCCCCAAGTTATAAATCTGTCTGCCTGGCAGGATGGGAGAGTCATTAGAAGTAACATACTGTAACTAAAGAGCTTTGAAGGAGAGACACAAGTTCAACACAGCTATATGTTCACAATGCCTCTGATGCAGAAAACCCTCCCACACCTTGTATTCTTAAAGAGTAAAGAAAGTTTTGTTCTGCTGGTTTCTCAGAAAAAGGAAGCATATACTGTAATAGATGACACTATATACTCATTTAAAACCAAACAAAAAGGAAAAAACTAAGTCTTACCTGGTGCTTTTCGCTTTCATATTTCACAAGTTTGTTTCTCATAAGTTCTTCTGTTTCATCTGCTTTAGCATCTTGCTTCCTTAAAACCTTTAGAGGAGAAAAAAAGTAATGTAAACTTCATTATGAAATTTACAGAAGTCATTCCAAATTAAAGAATCTGCTGATACATTTAAGAAAGAAGATCTAGACAAACGCTTTCTGTCTGCACCTAATATTTCCACATAGAGCCAATGTATACTGTTATGAAAAGACAAATATAAGTCCATGCATACATAAACACACCCATGCAGAGAACAGGGACAAACACAAAGTCTAACATCCTTCCGATGTATAGAGCTTCAGATACTCAAGTTGACCCCAAACACCTTTAGATTAAGGTCTAAAAGGCTCAAGAGATCCCCTACAGATTAGCTGTGTACCTATCAGAGAGAAAGAATATATTCTCTTATATAAAGTGCACGTTATGAAATACAATGCACCGTAGTCAAGAAAACACTACCATAAGGTTGTGTTGGAAGTCAGAAGAAAAAAAAAAGGAAAAGGTTATTTTTTCTGAATCTGGACAGACGCTTAGAGCTGCAGAACTACAACTGAAACTTTCCTGATCAAAATTTACCAACATTGATGTGCCCTTCTTTGACAACAACAACAAAAATAAAACAAATCCAGGAGGACTTTTCCCATTCACTCTCAAACTGAGGTATCTAAAACCACATATGTACATTTTCTAAAGCATCTTACAAAAATAACAGCACCCTAAATCAATTTCAAAAAATTCAATCAATTTCAAAATCTTGTCACTCTGCAAATCAACACTATTTGCAAAACACAGCCAATCACTGGCAAACGAAGTATTAGACATGACAGATATTAATGACATGTAATATTTGCAACATACCCAACCCAGGTTTAGATATCTCAAGCCATAGCAACATTATTGGCTCATTTTAAATATCAGTTAGAAACATCAGCCAAGAGAGATCAGTAGCCATACACTGATAATTTCCCATGGATTTCTGTAACAGTTAATAAATCACAGTTTTTATCTGCGCAACATGACCAAGCATTTTTCACACTAGTCTCAAATCAATTAATTAGAGACCTTTGCACAAATCTTTTACTTTCATCCCATATCTTGAAGCATAAGTACTTTTATTCCTTCCAAAATTACTTGCTGAAACAACAACAGAACAACAAAAACACATAGCCTTTCCAGAAAGATCTTTTTCCCAGTCTGTCCTGCCCAAGCAGCATTTTCATTTTACATTTTAAAGGAATATCTCCTTTAACAAATACCCCTGAAATTTGTCCCTATAAATTGTGCTATTTCATTCAGTTTTTGAACATTTTCTCTTCACTGTACACTGGAGAGCAATTTCAGTGTATGAAAACAGAATACAAGATATTAATCAACTTCAGTGAAGCCAGGCATTCAGCTTTAGAAGTTCTGACTTTAAAAGTAGTGTTTTGGAGAAAATAAATGGCTATATATACTTACCTCACTCTTATAACCTCACCTCAGTAAACATAAGGGTTTCAGTGTAGTTTGGATTACTCTCCTGCCTGAACAGTTTACATTAAAATCTGAGACCGTGGAAGACATTAATCATAACTATGCCACTGAAAATATTATGCCACATAAAGAGTTATACTTTTAGTCATACTGATCCCTAATCAGATAATAGAAGACTGTAACACATTTAAGGTATTTTCCTAAGTATTCAGTAGAGATTTAAAATCTATCATTCAAGTCAACTGTAAAACTCAACACTGCACACATTTTAGTCAAAAAGGCTCTTGAGAGAAGTCCCAAAAAGCAACATGAACAAAAGCCTAAGATCATCGCTTCAGCTAATGCCATTTTTGCATTACCCAGGTTGACTGGGTTTTTGGTTTGTTTTGGGTTTTTTCTTTGTTTATTTTTAATACCAGAAGTACCAGTTCAGAACAGCCTACCTGGAATATATGATGTCTATTAACTACAATCGACCACCAGTTTTACTAGCAAAATTAGAAGCTCTGTTACAGACAGTCAACTTTATGCCAACTTTATTTTTGGCACTAAATTAATAATTAACGTAGTACCAAACATGCATGTTTTCATGTGAAGATTTGGCTAGAGATGTCAGAATCATAAAGAAAATATTAAAGCTGGGCTGGATTCAGGAATACTAGTAAATTTTTCAAAGATTATTCCTGCTGAAAGCAAAAAATGCCTCTGCATCAGTACTACATCCTAATTCCCAGAAGAAACCATGGAAATAAATATGTCATTTCAACTTATTAAGGTTCACTGACTGATATTCAGGCTATTACACAGGAATAATTTCAAACAAAAACATGCCCTGTACTACAACCGATACTGTAAATACAACCTTCAGTTTTATTTTCTGCATATTGTAAAACTAGCCCATAGCCATTTCATTTTAAGGAAAAAACAGCTCATATATATACAGATATAGATAAATATATCAGAGTTAAAATACTGCAAAAAAAGTGATGTTACAGTAAATTAAACATACTATATGTGCCCTGCTTCAACTGTGAAACATGGATTGTACCAGTAGGTGCCAGATAGGCAGTTAATCAAAGTGTCATTAAGAAATGGAAACATCTGGTCATCCAAAGCCAGACAAATGTCAGCTGTTATTGACAATTCAGAAACTGCACAAGTAAAAGTTAATTCTGTGTTTTGTCCCCTTCCTGTACTCCTTTTTAAAGAATTCTCTTGTTGATTTGTGCCACACTTTTTTTTCCCCTACTGAAGATCTCTATACAAGCTATCTATTGTAAGGGGTAAAAGAAAAAAAAAAAACCCAAACAAAATATGTAAAGATCCAGCTGATTCTTTGATTTCATTTGTTGCCCCCAAAGAAGGGGTTGAGGGAGTCAAATGTCAAAAAATGGAAACTAGGAAAACGATGCTGAGGACAACAATTCAAGCACACAGTCGTCCCTGATGGCTCCCAAACAGCAGGCAGACACTGCCCAGAGAAGCTGAAGCACCAAGGGATAGGAACAGGCCTACAGTCACCAGGATTCTCCCACCAAGATCCTCCTCTGAAAGCATTAGTGTCCAGGTTGGTCTGGAGGAGACTGACAAGGAGTTGATGAGGCCTTGGAGGGGGCAGGTATAGAGGAAGCCACAAGGAAACAGAACTTCCATGTAGAAAGGTCTTCACAGTGTGGTTTTGGGAAGGACCAGCCAGATGCTCCACTGCCTGCCTAGGTGGTCAGGCTAGATGAACTTTTGATTTGATCATGGAGAGCAATTTTTACAGGTCTTTATAAAGAGTTCACTAGTGTAAGACAGCATTAGAATACAAATGTAACTGGTATACCCCAACTGAGCGTACCTCATCCACATACACAGAGTATCCATTGAACCCCAAAACTTCAAAAATATAACATAATTTACTGCTTGATAGATCAATTTTTCCTATACATGAAGAAAACTATAGGGAGGATTCTGGAAAAAAAGTTCTCAATCTTTCCAACTTAGGATAATCTTTCAAGAGCAAATCATAACTTTTACAGCAATTTAAGCCTACTAACTTTTCTTAGGGTTTTGGTCTTAGTTTGGTTTTGCTGTGTTGTTTTTTTTTTTTTTTAAATAAAACCAGATTTTTTGAAAGCTGTGCACAGACCACAAACTGAAACTTACTCTTTCAAAGTGAGGCTGATCAGTGAGTTATTCATAGTATCAGAAACATATAAGCAGAACAGCCTCACACTATAGTTTAAAGTAAGGCAAAAATGTACTATATCCTAATCTGAATGAAAATACTTTCCCTAACTTGCCACATTAGTGACTAGCATGGCTCCAAGTATGCTACCTAAACATACCAACCAGGCACTTAAAAACAGACTACCTAGCTCTTTCAGTGACAGATATGTATGAGACTTGCTCATGTTCCAAGCAAGAGTCAGATTCGAACTACAATCAAAACAGAAACCATTGGCCACAGGTGGCACAGCACGGAGCCAAAGAGCAAGTATCAACGATGCACTAAAATATCCAGATGGCTCACAGCACAGATCAAGTTTGTGTTTGTCCAAAAAGATCAGTGATAAAGATATGCAAAAAACAATGTTCAATAACACTTTTGACCATCAGTTTACCCCACTCCCTGTCCACTAGCTTCTTACAGTTCACGGTATTTGCAGCGGGAGGCAAATAGAAACTAAGTATACAGCTGCACAAAGAGAAAGTTAAAAAATGCTTCCTGGCCTACCCAAGTTGCTAGCTGAAGACACAACTGTAGTCATTGCCTTACCACAGTCAGTGGATTAAAAAGGTTCAATAAAGATGATTCTGTTCACCTAAAGCATGCAAAGCATGAACACATGGACACATTTCACCAAAATCCAGGAAGCCAAGCACAGAATTTTATAAAGCCATCCAGGACATCCAACACATAAAAAAGCTGCCTACAGCCCATTTTTTTTTAGGAATGATACTTGATCTTGTTTTAGAAAATAGATGCATAAATGCAAACAAAAAGTAAGAGGTGATGGTGTCTTTACATTCAAAGAAAAAGAAGCACTGAGGAGTCTCAAAATAGTTTTCATTTACACAACAAATGCAGTTGTTAAAGCAATTCATGTATACATGTCAATACCACTGGCAAGGAGAGAATATTTGTTCTCCTTTCTAATCAGAAACGTGTTTATATAAGGAATATAGAAAAAAATTAAGATACACAATTTGCATGAATTTGTTTGCTAATTGATATTTTCTAATCTGCAGTAATTGCTGTTTAAATGCACCACTATACATTAAGGTAAAAGATACATAAATATGTAGAGAAAATAATTTTTATACAACTATACACAGCACAGACAGGCTACGGATTCGAAAGAAAAATGCAAATGTAAAAGTTAAAGATGTAAAATTTTATATGTCAAGCTTTCTTAATGGTCAGTATACAAATAGATACCATCTTGGTTCATAATCAGTCTATGATTATAATAATATTACAATACAAACAGGGATGTTGCACATTATACAAAAAATTGATAGAAAGAAAAGACAGACAAGAGAAAGGTACAAAACAAATACAGGTGCAAAACAAATGTATTGTCATGTTGTGTTAGATCCTGAAAATATATAATTTAACAATTGCAATCTGGGAAGGTGATTCTCTTAAGACGGTAAAACACTGACAACCAGTGGTCAGTTACAGGCACTGCTCTTTACTTAAAAATAATAGCATTTAAACCTCACAGACTTCACAAGATTTCTTAATTAGAGCAACTACTAACAACATGCAAAAGTCAAATTTGATTTGGTTTGGTTTAAAATGTGTAACAGGCAAATTAATGAAAAAATTGTATCATTAAACAGCCACAAATGCTCTAAATAGCATTTCCCTGTAAATCATTCCAGGCCATATTAAATGACAGGATTTCAAAACTCAGTCCAAACACTACCCTCCTTTCCAGTAATGTTACTTGGGAACATTAGTAATGTTACTTGGAGAAATAAATGAAAACAGAAATAGACTTCAATAGAACATTATGTCCGTGCAATGATCACCACAAGACTGAGGCCACTGTCATAGTTAAGAGTCCGTCTAACTCACAATTCAAATTACAAAGCACAAGAAACAGAATAACAAAGTAACAAGCTCAAAATTATGCAGAAAGATTTTTCATCCAAATAACAATTGTAGCAAAATATTTATTTACTTTATTTTCACTGGGCTATGCCGAAGTACACAAGGCAATTCAAGTACATTCTTTCTAAAATACAGCAACTTAAACTGTATTTTAGAAAGGGGTTCCTCGGGAAAAATTACTTACAAAAATAAAATAGAATTTACAGAAGAAAGGATTAAACCATCTTAATTCACAGCTGGACATCTTAGGGGAATAGCAGGTCCAGGATGTACTTAGTATTTCAGATTCATTTTGCATGAAATTCAAAAGATGAGCTACCAAGAATAAAGGTACCCAGCCTGAAGGCTCGTGATGACATAGACTATGATCATTCATATGATCTATGAAAGATCACACAAAAATTCTTTGAACTACATTTGAATTCATTCGCTTGAATTCAAGTTTTTTTCTAAAGAAACCATGGCAGTGTCCATGCATCCTTAGAGATTACAAGTAATCATCCCTTTAAAAGGATAAAAAAAGATTGTTCCATTCTGCAGATAACACTATCAAATCAAACCAATTCATTGCATTAGGCATCCCTTCCCCAGACTGAAGGCACGACTGAAGAATCTAGAAGCAGACAAAGGCATGTTAAAGAGCAATGAACACTGAAATTCAGCACCCTAGTTCTAGTCAACCACTAGGACATCAACTGGGAAAAAATGAAACAGTCTTTCCGAAATACTGGCAGAAGGATTACAAGCCTTTTGATAAACACTGCTTTTTATCTATATCAAAAAAAGCATCTCATCTTCTAAAATATGATGTCTTTGAACAGTCTCTAGCTTTACATGAAATGCATAACGTCACTTAACTTAAGGTTCCTCAGTATCACTGCACAGTATAACGCCTTCCAAAAAGCTATGTTGCAAATACTAAAAGTGAAAACCAAGGAACTGACTATTTCTTCTCAATCATAGTATTCTATTGCACAGAGATAACACTGCAAACTGCATCTTAAATGGAGTGAAATAAAAAGTTACACTATGTTAACACACAGATATTCCAAACAGGAGTAAAATCAGAAAGAAAGAAATATTTTTGATACATTTTCTAAAACAAGCAGGAAAAAAGCTAATAGATCTCTCAAATTTTAATTTATATTCTAAATTTTCCTATTTATCTCCTAAACAATATTTTATATTTCATCAGGTATTGTTGAATGAAACTGAAAAGCAATGAAAAGCTGTCTGGCCACTACAGTGCTTTTGACTGCTTGTTGAAATAAATTTAAATGTTCATTTGCATAAGCAAGCAAAGTTTACCTTTTAGAAAATAAAATGTTTTAATTGAGAAAACCCAGCTAATGACTTGCTTTTGTTTGCTTGGGTTTTCAGGAAGGGCGTAGGGGGTAGGTTCTTAGAAGATTTGTGGCAGTTACCAAAAAGGTCTAAATTATAGTCAAGATAGTATAATGAAGAACTGAGACTGCACTTAGTATCATCCGGTCATCAAAACAATCTGAACTGGACTGAGTGTTAAAAAATGTGCCAAAGACATGAGCACTTTTGCCAGTTTGACAGGTACAGGCTCACAAATGCAACACATTCCTAACTAAATCCTAAATACACGGGAAGCTCTCGTTTGCACACCTCCTGTAACTGAAGAGACATGTGTCCCAGCTGGTCCTGGCGCCTTTCAACGAGCTGTCTTTCAGCACGCATTTCTTCTTCTATCTCCTGAAGTCTTCTCTCTACCCGTTCTGATACCTTCAAAAGGAAAAAGCCCATGCTGTAGGAGATTAGTGTGCCTTTTAACACATGTGAAAATATCAATGGCAAAAACGTAAACAGAGTACGGGGCGAAAAGAAAAGAGAACATAATTTGTATTTTATTAAAGCAGATTTAGAATGGTAGAGAAAATAACTAGTTATAGTAGTGAGTACTCCAGAAGTACTCAAGCAGGGAACCAAATTGTTATCTTGCTGGCAGTATCCTCCTTTAGGTGTATGCATATTTTTCTCAACAGTGGTGGTTCTACTCAAGCATTAAACATCTCATTATCAAGTTTAGAGCAGCCTAATGTGAAGCTGCAATACAAAAGTCTTAGCTTCTCTGTCACAAGCCTGATTAACCTCTGGAGGGACACTTCTTTCACATCTCCAGTCTGCAAAACAGACCAGTGTTTGCCTCTTTCGTGATCCAAAATCTCTGAGTGAAAAGTAGTAAACAAGAACTAAGTACATGAGAATGACTGTAACAACACAAAATAATTATATCACTTTAAGCTTTTTTCCCAATATTTTCGAAATCCATGTACAAACTAATACAAACAACAACATGTATTTATTAAAGCAATTTGGATTATGAACATAAAAACTCAATCAGACTAGAATACCAGAATTACTTCACTTTTGCAATTCAAGCTGCTAGCAGACAGCACCCTCTTGAGGCAACAAATTAAATTTCTTTTGTTAAAGAGTAGCAAGAAAAATACTTAAGTATCATTTCCTCCCTATCTTAAAACTAATTATTTTCAGCAGCCACTAGAAAGCAATATATCTATTCCCAAATGGTATTTAGATAAAAAGAGAAAGACATAAAACACCATTCGACTATTAGCTTCTGATGTACGTGGAGGTAAGTTCTCATCTTTCTCCGTTAAGCACACTCCCATTAGCACTAGGCGTACGCACAGATGGAAAATTTTACCATGAGCAACACAGTCAATGCAGCAACAGAAACACAATTAAGACTACACTTATGTTCTGGGCTTCACAAGGCTTAACAAACAAAACACTCTTTTTCTTTACAACAGAATACATCCCTCAGAAAACACTTCTTGTTTGTGCAGCCAGATGAATAGTCAGCTTACAGTCTGGAATACTGTATTTTTTCCTAAAACCATCAGGAGATGCCTGGTACTGTGTCAAACCATGCACTTTCATGTAAGTTATGAAAGCTCTGCAGTCATAATCCAGAATAATTCCTGACTAAAAACTAATGTATAAAAGATAAAGACCACATCATGATGTTTTGACAAGTACTACTTACTGTTAACTTCTCAGAATTCATAAAATACTCCAGCTAACAGAAACTATGATACTACGTAGCAGGAACAAAAAATAACACTGTCATTAAACTTGTTATATCTTTGCTGCAAACCAGGAATAAAACAGTAGTGTTTTTACATTTTTTTAAAAAAGTTTTGACTATGTGTATCTGAAGACAGAAGCTTTCTCAGCTCTCTCATGTACCTTTTTCAATGAAGCAAGTGAGCTCTGAAGCTATTACGAAAGCAAACGTAATTTTGACTTGACAGAAGATTCAGAAGTATCATCACCACCAAAGACAACATTCCAAAGGAGAGTTCAGTAACTCCTTCATTGTCATGGGTCGAGCATGCACAGCAGATAACATGACATGAGGCAGCACTAGACAGGCTTTAGATTCCTGCAAACTTCTAGTTTCATTACAAAATTATCACTAACTCAGAACAAGTAAGAAATTAATTTTATGAGGTGATTTGCCTTGCCTCTGACTTCCTTCAACTCACTCCAGAATACAATTTTTTTATTATTTCTAACAAGGTACTAAAAAGATGGATTATATATCATTAAATTTGTCAGGTGCATGGAAATTTCAGTTACAGACAGAACCCTCTTTAACAAGCAAACAAAACCCCCCCACAACCAACACAAACCACCAAACATTTTCATGCTACTTATAACCCCTCTTTGTTTCCCATACTTTGTACACTGGCATGGTATCAGTAACACCTTGGCACTTCAGCAAGGCTTTATCTCCCACAAGAATTATGTTCCCTGTTTTTGTAGCCTCTCTGACCTTCCTCAGTTTGTCTCAGAGCCTGTGGCATACAACAGTAGGGAGTAAAAAAAAAAAGAATTAGAAACAGTTAAGTGTTAATTTATTAATTAGTACATGCAGAGTAAACTCAAAAACATACTTGTCTTCCTTTGTCCCAAATGACCCTGACTCAGGATAACATTTCTAGCACGAAAGCATGTGCTTTGACCTCTGAATGTTACCAAAAATCTTAGTGTAGACAAGCGGTTCACTAAAGAACAGTACAAAGAATATGGAGGCTCTACACAACGACATGAAATAGTAGCACTAAATTGCTGCATTCAGAACATATTAGAATGTGATTTCAAGCATGCATTTTTAGCAACATAGGCTATCTGAATGATAATGATGACACTAGAGCTGTGTCTCCACGTAAAGCTTTCAGGTAGCAGCAAAATCCATGAAAATGGATTAGGCTATCAAAAAGTTCCTGCCCTCTCCTGCAATTAAACACAAAGAACAGAAAGTCCTTTTTAAAACCAGGGTGACATTTAAGTCATGCAGCTAAATATAATTTTGGGGAAGATGCTGGATGCTTACTGTACAAAAAGCACCATCCTACTTATTGAATTTCTGCCCTGTTTTTCAGCTTTCCACTGTTATTTCTAGTGCACAAGTCCTGCAAATAGAAATCTATTTCCACAAATTTTTGCTGCCTTTCTTGTTATGACCCATTTTATCATCAATGCATACTTGAAACAGGAGTATTAAAATCACAAAAAGAACAAACATTTTTCAGAGATATAACTTTAAATACTATTAAACTTTTCCCTCATGACAAATGATAATGTGCTATACCTTTTACAAGTCATATGTGCAGCACCAAAAATCCTTATACCAGATCTTCTGAAGGACAGTTCATTATCTGACAATAATCCTGGCCCTTTGAGATATCATGACCACAGTAACTCCATGTAAGACTCATTTCACTTGACATTGCTGTCTTTTTCCATAGACAGTCTGCCATCATTTTATAATGGCACTATCTCAATTAAGCATCAACTTAATTTGAATTAAACTATGCTTCAGTGAAGTTGCTTTTTATGTATAAAGATCAGCATCTTGTACTATTTGGGATGTGCTTCTATCCAAGAGATTGCAACAAAATATCCAAGAAGGCTATCTTATATAACCATAAAGTAAGTAAATACTCTTTCAATTGCTTATATGCCTGTCTAGCAAACATCCAAACCCTTTTCAAGAAGAAAGGAATCTCACGAAATGTCTAGCTAAGAAAGAGATTTTGATATAGAGAGTTGTAGAACCTGAAAGGCTTTTTACCAAAACTGAACATAAATTCTCAAGTAAAAGGCCATGGAGAGTGCTTGACTTGAAACAGGCATCCAACTATGCCTGTGTGACCACCTTCGATGTCATCTGGTTTTTATATCGGGATGGAAAAGCTCTCTTTACAGGTACAATAGTGTGCATTGATTGTGTTGTGTGGATCTTAAATATTCAAATTCAGCATCAAAAAGGCTCTAAGAATCATAAACTGTAATAAAGATAAATTCTGAACTAGTGACTCAGAAGAACTGTAGTGACTTAGACCTTTATCGTCACACATCTACATACAGGCAATTTTCAAACAGCGCCAAATATACCAAATTGTAAGAATTTAGATATATGTCTCTAAAGAAAATAAAGACTTAAGGACACTGAACAAAAAAGAATGTTTCTACCATGAGCTCATCCTGTGAAATTATCAAGATTTCAAGTTGACAATTTACTGCCAAGAATCATACAGTAGAATATACATACAAGGATGGCAATACTCGAGGTGATAAACACTCCCAAGTCACAAAGGCACTACGGACAAAAGTTCCTGCACAACTTTGCATAAGGAAGTTTTGAGAAAAAAAGTATTTCCTCTTACCCAACTCACTTTCAACAATGACAATCAATTCTGAATTAAGCAATCTCATTAGAACAATTCCTAAATGCATACACATACTAAAAGGTCTCAAATATCTACAATAACAGAACCTAGGTCCCACACATACGCTAATCTCATGCTTTGCTATGCACACCATGAAAGTTATTTTTATTCTTAACATCCATACTAAATTCCCCTTTTGCATTTACCTCATCTCACTGATTCTGCCAGGCTCATGAAGTAATAGGAGACCACAAGGCTTTGAACAAGGGCAAAGGATCCAAACTTAGTATCAGAGAGCAGTGGTAAAGCAGAAGTGCTCAATGTTGCTACCACTAGGCTTTTTAAGTGGTGTGGAATTGGCTGGATACAACAGTGCATTAAGTCAGAATTTTTCAGCCCAAAAAGTAATACTCTGAAAAGCCTCTGAAGAAACTGAACAACCTCTCAAATTAAAATTAGGGATGAAGAAGTAGTTAGATTTAAAAACCAAACAAATAAACACCCTACAACAACAACAAAAAAACCCAAGACAAAACACAGCAACCAAAACACACACACAAAATAACCAAAAAACACCCTCAAAAAACCAAATAGATCACCAAAAAAGTGGCAGCTCCTCTCACAATATATAATCTATTTGGAGAACCCCTTGCTATAGGACAAGATCATAAAGATATGCAAGTTATAACAAAGACTGGACAAGTTCCAAAAAAGAAATCCACAGAGGGATTATCACTCAGTACAGAAAGCACACAGACCACTTCCAGACCAAGAAGCTCCCAACTCACAGGAGATTAGACTACTATCGTTCAGAACTATCATTAGATTACTTTTGTTTTAATATTGTACACTAAACTTCTGCTTTTTGGCCATTCATCATGCATGGCTAGATTTTTAACTCTCTGTTTCTTCTGCAAATTGACCCCCAGCAACTCTTTCATCTTTTAAAGGAAGTCTTTGAATTAGTGGCCTTTTCTATTTTTCCCCTTTTTCTTCTTTTCCCCCTCTCCTCTTTCCAGTCTTCTTTCCATTTGGCCAATGTTCTTCTTGAAGTCAATAATCATCAATGAGCAGACTATTCCAGATGAAATCTTACTAGTACTACACATAAAAATCATCTCGCTGCAGCTTACTGCAGCATTTGTGTCTTCACTAAAAGAATACCAGTAAATATTTCAGTTTTCATAGCTTTATTGCATGATAATGTTCCCTCCCAATTAAGAGACTTAGTCTTCTGATATTCCCCTTACCATTAACAAACTACAGACTTCCTTGTTACACTTCACCTCTCTCATTTTTTGCTTCTCTCAGGTCAAAAGTTGTAGCCTTCAATTTCACATCTTGAAACCCTAATGTAGGAGGTCAAAGAGCTGGTTAATTCTTTCATTAATAAACAGACAGTGGACGCCTCCCTTCCAGAGGATTGAGGAAGGTTTGTTTCTCTCATGCAAATGTTGTAATGTAGCCAACTGTAGCAGCTATTTTCTCGAGAACCACCTTGGTTAAAACTTACTGAGTTTGCTAATTTCCTGGTACATGAAAGAGAAAAAAATAAGTATACTGAGAAGTCTCCTACAAGAAAAACACAGCATGTTGCAAGTATCAAGAATTCTTTGTCAGATAAACTTACTTTATCCTACCAGGCTACTAGGAGAAAGCAAAATTAACATTCTAACAAAGACAACCCCATCATCTTTTTCTACAAAGGCTGACAAGGCAAGTCTTCTTTCCGTGATGGACTCTATCACATCAAGAACATAACTGGTATAGACAGTGTCTCTTGAATCACTGCCCAACTTCATCTAAAGTCAGGAATTTACAGAAGTACATTTATTAAGTCTGCTGGTACCAACAAGTGGCCCATGCCAACAGTATTGTTATCAGTGACGAACACATCACTAAAGCCCTTGACAGAGCACTGAGTACCAATTCATGCAATTTTAGGGTAAGATGAATCACCTATGGGAAAATAAGCACATATAACACTTGCCCTGAAAAGTCAGCATTGCTACTAATATCACAATAAATGCTCACATAAAGCATACACTCACATCTTATGTGCCAAGAACTCCCTACAGAATTCTCACCTACTAATTACTGAGGTGATTCTCAACTTCTCTTGCTCCTACAGCAATATGCTGTTTGACTTCCATCTCAATAGCAGATCTCTTTCAGATTAAAGTAACATAGACTGCAGTTAGTCTGCTTCCAGCAGATACAGGAGACAAAAAAGAAAATACTGTCATGGCTGTCCTGCCTTCTTTGTTACATTTTGTCACCAAGCCTTCAGGGAAGAGTGCAACCCAAAGAGACTCCTTCCATTTCACTACACAGATGATAAGGATTGAAAAAGACAGGGAGGAAGGGAGGGAGTGAGGAACAAGAAACAATAGTATTTAGCATCATAACATGGGAAAGCTTGTATCTTTCCAAAGGTATCTTCAAAAAGTATACTAGCATTCAAACCAATGTTTAAAGTTAAAAAGCAGCTTTCTCCAAGGCTGTGAATTTTGAAACAAAAAAAATTCACAATACACACACCTGTAAAACACTTTTACTTAAAATAAGCACCTGAAATAAAAATTTGTCTTGTTGATTTAATTATCAAAGGGTAACATTTCAACAACCTATAGTAACCCAAATAAGATCATGTTCAGATATACATATCAATTTGTGATACTGATTACCAACACACACATTAAACTAGAAAGCCACATTTTGTTTAGAATGCTAAGTATAAATAATCTTTTCATGTTAGTCGCTCTCACCGTTTCTTGTCTTTGGGACTCAGTGAGCTTTTCAGACAATTCTTCTAGAGTCTTTCTTAATTCAGCATCAGTCCTTCATAGAAAAATATAAGTAAGACAATATTCTACAGTGCAAAAACTAAGTAACACCCATGATAATTTTAAGCAGCAAAAACTCCCCAGAATTTTTTGCTACCTCAGTTTGTTCTACAGCCTATTCATAACAGATCATAGCATATTCATAATACTTTATAGCATAATTAGAAACAAGCCTCAAGTGGAAAATTCATGATAAAAAGCATTTCCATTTCTCAAGTGAAGAAAGAGCATCTAAGTATCAGCTAGGTATCAGTCAACAAGTACAAAATTATGGACACATCTACATCTTTTGAACAACAGTTTCCTACTAGGAATTAACAGTCTAATTCCTGTTATTGCCATTGAACAAAGTACCACATGTTGAGAAAGTATATAGATTATGGCCTGCAGGAGAGCTTGCCCTGAAAGGACTCCAGTAACAAGAACAAATTAGGAGCGAAAATGTAATAAAAGAAATTCCCTAGTCCTTGTTGTTTTGTGCATATATTAAAAGCTGAGGAAAGCCTCATGTACTACACAAATTGGAATTGATGGGTGTTATTTACATTTATAAATACTGCAGAAGATGACCTAAAACAAGCAGTTCATAATCCCGCTTTCATCTACATGTTGCACAATCCCTCATTCTCCCCAAAATTATTTTTTGAAATAAAAGAGTTTAAGAATTATTTTCCACACTGTTCTTCACATGGATTTATATTCTGTTTATACCGATTTCTTCTTGAAAGCTCACGACTGATGTCGTCTCCCAGGCGAACTTGTTCACTGCTGAGATCTCGAAGAGACTGGTGAAAAGAATGCAGCTGTAAATAAAAGCACACAAATTAAGCCAAGGCTTAGGAACCCTTTTTTTCTGTGATATTCCAAAAATACATACCTACACATATACACACTTTTAAAAATAAAGCAGATGAAAATAACCTACAAAATAATAAAAGACTGGACCTTGAACTGTAGTTGAGCCTGGATGACTGGATGAGGCTTGCACACTTCTATTTCAATCAAGCCTTCACAATACTTGCTCATTGTAGATTAATTTTCAGTACTTTATTTGCTAAACCAAGTTTCCTAATTGTGGGTTTTTTTCTGTGTTTCAGAGCTTAGACACGGCACCATCTCTTTAACCTAACGCAAAGCAAGTTGAAACATCTGAACAAGTAACGCTCAGGAGAGACAGATTTCATGTTAATAGATGCCAGTTTAGGTAAAACAAAGTTCTGCCCAGCTATATATGCTACTATAAATACATATGAACTTGAAACAGAACAAGCAGAGCAGTATGATGTCTTCAGGAACTACCAAGAACAGGCATTTTATTTTACCCAAGACTTTACATACTCTTTTTTCAGATCTTGGGAAAAAAACCAAAAACACGTATCTATCTTCCTCTGTAAAACCTCCCATTTTCCCCATTCAGCAGGCTCCCAATCTGTCATCAAAGTTTTAGGGAGAAAATAAAAAAATGAATAGGTCATTCATTCTTCATGGGATAGAAAGTGACAGTTAATCCATCCTAATGCAACCTATTCCTGTCAACAGTTCCATGGCCAGGATTATAGTTATGAAAAACCCTAATTTATAATATTCCTTTGGTCTATGCCCTGAATTTAAACCTTGATCTTCCACAACCAAGCTGACTGCCCTCAACATTCAGACACAGGCACTACTACCTTCCCTGTGTGATTAACCAGAAATTTCAACCTGACTTGAGAGACTTTGAAAAAACACAGCGTATTTTCAAAACATATGTGCTAAGAAGGAGAGGGACTTAAATGTGTTAAAAGACTAATTGGCTGAAAAACTACTTCAGCTAGAAAAAGTCAGAATGGGAATAAAGAGACAGTGGTTACAGAAAAAGAAAAAGCCACAACTTTAATTAAGCAGTACTGCTTTATATCTGGTCTAATTTCTACCTATAATCATGATCAATGACTACTTCTAGTTCACCATTCCTCAAAGCACTATACTCTTCTTACAAAATAGTTAATGAAAAGAAAAAAAGCCATACTCACTCACTGAAAAGCAAGAATAAGGACTAAACCAACAGTTATCATCAAAACTGGAAAAAAGCTATTTGCCTACACAGTTACTTAATATGAGGAACTTTGTATGCATTGCAGGAACTCCCTTGAATAAAATTTCCAAGATATTTATAGACTATCTAGAAGTAATCTAAAATAGTCCTAAGATTTTTGGATGATTGGAAGGAAAGATTTCCATATAACATTATTTCCTTCCAAGAATTATTTTCCACACTTACCTTGGGGGAGGAAGGAATGGGGCGAGAACTAGATTGAAAAGACAACGAAACGGGGTTAAATAGAAGTCTAAGAATTTCTATAGCTTCCCAAAAAGTCAACTGACAAAACATATTGTAGTTAAGCTTAAAATTATTTGGAAGCTGAAACTGATTTAATAAAGTCAATATGAACACTTTACAATCAAGTTCTTTAATATTAGTCTACACAGATTCACTCAAGCAAGTCTAGCCACCCTATCTGAAAAAGCAAAAACAGGTAGTGAAATCTCCTCTCTACCTGTAGGGTAACAGAAACACTATAATCTTATTCATTAAGGTCCCTTTTTCTTCTTTTCTGAAGTCTGCAAGCAGACACAAGTTAAGGGGTATGAAAATTACCAGTGGCAAACATATCCTCTCCTCCTCCCATCATCTGCCTGAAGTACAGGGTCAAATTATGCCACTCACAGGCCAGACCAAGAACTAAGACAAAGAACTAGCTGGATCAAAATCAATCCAAGCTACACTGAAGTAAAAGCAAAAGCACTAAGACCCTACAGCATTAACTAAAGCAGAATAATCCGCTTCACAGCCTCACTGAACTTCAGCATGAAGGTGAATGTTAATTGGTTGGAAGGGACCTCTGGAGATCATCCCATGCAAACCCCCTGCCAAGGCAGGGTCATCTGGAGCAGTTACACAGGAACTCATCCAGGTGGGTTCTGAATGTCTTCAGACAGGGAGAATCCACAACCTCTCCCGGCAGCCTGTGCCAGTGCTCTGCCACACTCATTGTAAAGTTCTTCCTCCCACTGAGGTGGAATTTCTTGTGTTTTAGTTTATAGCCATTGCTCCCTGTCCTGTCACTGGGCACCAGTGAAGAGTCTGGCACCATCCTCTCAACACCCATGTTCGAGATATTAATACGCGTTACTGAGATCCCCTCTCAGTCTTCTCCAGACTAAACAGGCTATTCAGAGATTATTTTTCTTTGTCATTTGTTGGGATTAGATGGCCTAAAAATTAGGGAGATTATTTTCACATTTTATTTTTGATATCACTACCATCTGTATCTTTTTTGTCTATAATGATTGGCATGAAACTTCATGACAGATACAAGAGGTGACTGCCTAATGAAAAATAGTACGTAACACTGAAAGCACAAATCATAGCTGAAATATTCTTAGCTGCATCTTCAGAATCACCTCATTTAATGTAAAAGCAAAGAGTCTGGTGACCACATATTGCCTGTTTGGAACAGCAGCTCCCATTACTGCTCTGTACCTGGTCCACATTGTCTGCCTCTCTGACAAATCGAACACTTGCAGACCTAGACCTTCGATGTTTATTGCCCTGTGAGTCTCCATAATCCCTGAGAGGAGAAGTGGGCAGGAAGTGGCGGTTCCCTGTAGGAGATATGAGATTAAAAAAATAAGTAGGAAGACAAAATTTTGTATGGGAAATTTTTCATTTTGCTTCACGAAAAATGCGTGTTTCATCCTGACAATATCCTTCTAGATCACATTACAGACAAAACAACTACTAAATTACATAACAT
This sequence comes from Oriolus oriolus, assembly GCA_013400235.1. Taxonomy (NCBI): domain Eukaryota; kingdom Metazoa; phylum Chordata; class Aves; order Passeriformes; family Corvidae; genus Oriolus; species Oriolus oriolus. Next base: position 681,280 of record VXBT01003900.1, on the reverse strand, counting down.
GCATATGAGTCCTTTAGCTCTTCTCAGGATTCTTCTTCATTTTAAACATTTCTTACTTATGACATACAAGTATTCCAGAAAGATGAATTGTTTCTCCAAGGAGTAAGTAGTTTTTCCTCAAATTTTATTTGGCCAATCAACCACTTTTTCTTCCACGAACCTATTAGAGCTTCAAACTATTGTATTTCACAGCTTTTACATAGGAATGAAATTTTTAGAGCTTTCTACTGAAATATATTAAATACTAGCTCTGGAAGGAATACTACTCCCAAACATACCTTTTCCTAAAATATAATGAATTTTCTGAGACATACAAGGAAAAAAACCTACTCTTCCGTGGGACATAAATCAGTTCTGCTTTTTCTTTTCCATTGTTTACAAATATGCATAACCTCATGCATTTAAAATTTAAATTCCCTTTTTGCTGTGAAGCAAGCTTCAGAAGCCGCAATATCTTTTGGATTTAGCTTTAACTTGTATGTATCTACAACTTATGCAGTGGAAAATTAATTTTCTCAGCTGAAAGAATCAATATTTCATTTAGACCTCTTGGGACATCAGCAGAAAATACTACGTAACAGAAAGCTGGAAAAATTTACCACATAAACAACTGCATAACTTAATCCAGGTCTCCCAAATTTTTAAACTGAATTTCTTTGAAGTAATCGATGATGACTTTCCATGCCACTATTTCTACACATTTTTCTTAATTTCCTCTTTGCATAACACAGCTATATGACATAATTTAAGCATACTCAAGCCCTTTAAGTATTTTACCTGATGTTCCTTCTCCATCCAGGTCACTGGGATATAAGCTTGAGAGAGATGCACTTCTCATTCCAGAGCTTCGCGTTAGTCGCTGGCTCCTTAATTGACCTATGGATTGTTCCAGTGTATCTTTTAACTGCAGAAAAGTTATAATTTATTGAAGTATGAACACAGACTTATTTTTTAAAAAGCATGGAAAATATTATTTATTTAAAAATCATTAAGAGAATAAAAACTATTTTTCAGCCAAGTACAGCTATGAATTAATAACAGCTTTTCTTCAATATCTCATATACCACATTCCTGTAATTATAGCAAAACATGCTTCCAACACTGGCAGCTTCAAATATCAAGTTTCTTAAAACAGAGGTGCACCACGCGGTGCACCACCATGAAAACTCAAAAGTTTGTCTCCTACAACCAAAATAAGACCTATTTGCCAGCAATGCTCACTAACAGTCCTGCAAAATCCAGAAAATAACTTCAAAGAAATTATTTTTTACTGGAATTTTTCTACCAGCCCTACCTGCAATAAATTTTACATATGGCTATCAAATTTCCCTAAGCAGCTTTACAGAAACCCCTATTTTCAGAAGTTTCACTTCCAGGAAAAGGAAGCCATTCCCAATTAAAGAGTACAGAACTAGCTATATTCAAATGTCAGTTCTTCATTTTTCAAACTTGCATCTCATTTTCTACAATTGCATTTGCTAACTTTGGTTCTTAGCCACTTGCTTTGCCACACCTTTATTTGACAATCCACAAAACATCAATTTCTAAAGGTTCTCCTTTTTCTACGAGAAGCTTGTAAACAATGCTTAAATAGATGCTTTACTCCTGCAGAATTATACACTGTGTTGGATCTCTTTCTCTGAAGAAAACAAGGTTTCTTTTCCACACATTTGCTTCTTCACTCTCTCTAGCTTCACATGTAAAATATTCCCACATTTCATATGTATCTGTTCAAAGGCAGCACCTGCTGCAGCTTGTTTGTAACCAAATTGTAAATCTCTCTTGCCCTAGCAGCAATAATTGGTTTTGCTTTCTCTAAGACACCTGTTTTCAAACTTGTAGAAGACTCATTTCAGAATTTTCACCCTTTCTGCAATTTAGAGCAAGCTGGTCAACAGATCCAGAAACTGCTGTAGAATGACAAGAAAAAAGCTACACCAGTACGATCTCAATCCCATTCCCTGCTTTAATTCAGCTTTTATCTTATTACTTATTCATGCAAAAGAAACATGCTCTCTAATACTCTACTTCAGCTACACATCTTGTACTTGGCATAGTACCATAACATAATCTACTGGGTGCTTATAACCCAGAAAAGTAATGCAGCCTAAAAAACCTGTCAGGATTTCATTATATAACACATGACTATATTATGATTTAGACTGCTCAAATAAATACAAGAAGTTTCTGTTTACAGCTACTTAACTCCTTATATATTCTGTCTATTAATACCAAGTTTTCAGCTATGAATCTACTAATGGAAAAGACCTAAGAAGTTAAGATAAACTGAAAGTTGCTCACAGTTGTTATTGCTTCGGTTTGTTCCTTGTTGTATTCTCTGTATTGTCCTAGCAAATGGTCAACATGTCTTAGATTTCTGTTGGTATCCTTAAATGAAAAAGTTTTAGGAAAAAAGTCAAAACAGAAACCTCCTCTAATCAAACATTACTATTGTCTTTATTCTTCTTGTTTTCTAAGATTAAATTGAAAACACAAGTGCTTTCTAAAGGGTCTGTGCGTTCAAAATCGTATTCAAGTAACCAGAGTCTGAAGTGGTACAGCATAGCTAAAGGAAGGAAAATGAAGAAAAAGAAAAAAACAAAACCAAATGCTATCATTTCAGTACAACAGTAAGGCCTCAGTTTCAAATAAAAAGTTTTTTCAAGTTTCAGCCATTCTGTAGAAAAACCTTTTTAATCCAAAGATCTTGACATTGTCTGCTTTTAGAACAAAAAAGTTATCTGAGAAATAACAAGTTTTTGAAGGTGAATACACTAGGTAAAGTCACTGTGTGAGTATTCTCTGACCAGATGAACACCTGGATCAAATGCCAGATCTGCTGAAAAGCAGTCCACAAAAAGCAATTAGCTTAAAATCAGAATTTCTGAAGAGCAGCTAGAAAGATGTTAGACAGAATCAGGAGAATACCAAAGAATCCCTTTTAAAAAATAGTCAGACTGTATTCTTATTAACTTACTATCTTTTTTTTCTAGATTGATGTTTATTTTTGAGATAAGAAGTTTTGAAGTTTAAATTTACCATTCTATATTGATTTTTCTCTTCTCATATATTAAAAGGAAAAAAAATATTGCTGGCCAAACAATAAATAATAAAACATACACCCATCCACTCTAGGTATTCAGAACTGTCAGCTAGAGAAGAATGGGAATAAATTCTCAAGCACTAATGGTGTCAGGATAGCTAAATGTCTCCTCCCACTTCCAAGATAAATTCAGATATTCCCTCTGCACCTTCAGCTGAAGAAGCAGGAATGAGGTGAACACTTTTACTTGCTCAGTTATGTGTATCTTACAAGTTTAGAAATAGTGCTTCTCACAGCGCTTTTTCACATCTAGAAAATATTTGAAATGTAAGCTCTATCCTGAAGGAACTGACTGCCTACATATTTATCCGAAATTTGGAAATTTTACACAGTACAAAGACAACCAAGACAAGGCTGAAACTTTCTGCTGGAAAATTTAATGCCTCTTGTGAGAATCCAACAAAGTTGATTTGGCCTTATTCAGTTTGCTAACTTTATAAATAGTACTCCCCAACATGTCATCGTTTCTCAAAAAATTCTACTACTGTGTGAAATAACAGCTGTATAGAAGTGTAACAAGTCACACAATTTCAGCTCAAAGGCAGTATGATCAATTTCCCAAAACCCTTTTTGGTTTGCACAGAAAGCAATGTTTCCCATCTGTACAGTACACTCCACGACTTTAGAAATTAAAATGTGACCCTGTGTTACAGAAATGCAGGCTCTATAAATACTTCAAAACTGTATTTTGTGAACAACCTGCAAAGTGCTTGCTAAAGTATGGATCTTCTCTGTAACTTCTTCAGCACCATAATTGTGAGCTCTGTTGCGGGATGCTCTCAAAGGCCGCCTTCCTATTCGACCCGTAAGAAAGTTGTCTGAATCACTGGATGAATCCGCCATCAGTATCCTGAAGCCTAGGCAGGAAGACCAGAAAAAGTAACTTATGTTAATTCCTGACTGTAACTGAACAGTCTTGCACAATATTCCCAAAGCAGCTTCACAGACTCAGATTACATTTACATTAGCCTTTCTGGTCTGGGTCAGCAGGATGTACTTTTGAAGAAATCGTCCAACTGCTCCTCAGTTGTTACCTTTGTTCACACTATGAAGCAGTGTGAAGATGCAGGAGGCAGAGCCTCTCAGGAGCAAGTGAAATCAAAATATGCACTCTCACTGTTTTCAAGTGTTCAATATCCACAAAATCATGGCCCCAACACATACAGTGGAGACATCAATACCTTATCAACCATACTGGTCTGCAGAACCATTCTCCTTTACCTCCCACTACTCACTAAGCTGTATTCAGAATGGGGATTGTCAAGTCTCAAGGATGGCAAGATGGAGGGAAAATAGGGCAACAATCATCAGATAGGGGAAATTATTAAAAACTACAGACAGCTATGCCTAGTATAGTAAAGTGACATAGTAACTGATTAAAATAACCCTCAAAAGGTAGGTCAGATTGAAATTTTTGCTTAAACTATTACACACTGCAGCAGTTTGCCTTAGGGTCAAGGAACGACTTGACGGAAAAGGAAATAGACTGCAAACTCTTGAACCCCTGTTGTCAACAAAAATAAAGTCACAGTAAAGATGTCATTCTTCTAGCCACGAGAGCTGAAATATCCAAAAGAAACCATGGTTGGATTCAAATCTTATATTGTATTTTATATGCAGGCAACTTGATATTTTTCCAGATCCTTATATTTACTTTTTAAATATAAAAGGTTGCAAATACTTAAGGTTGCAAATTTGTGTCTCCCAGACTTGGATAGATACCTTTCAAACATGAAAGGACAGCAAATCAACATGCTCAGTCTGTGCTCAAGTACCTCAGTATTCTTTATATTTTCTGAACTGGTGAATTTATCTCATCTTTCCTCTTCTTATCGCACCTCACTAAAGCACGTTTTTTACTAACAGTATCAGAAATCATTATTCCAGTGCCTCACTCTAGTCATCTGCAATGAAGTCTTAATGAGACTGAAAAAGCATAAACACTAAACACTGGGAAACAGGAAATATGAGATATTTTCAAAGACAAATAAAAATTAAAAAATAAAATACTGGTAGAAATAATAACATGGAGTAATATTGGTTTTTACTGTAATTTGGTAAAAAAAACCTCAACAAAACCCAGCAAACAAGTAGACCCAACCATAACAGCCCCAACTACTGAAAAGCAAAGACTGGAGAGAAAAAAGGGAAATAAAGATTTACAGCATGAAAGATTAATGGGTTTATTTTCAGCCGTCCAAAAATAGGCTTATAAGATATTTACTAGCCAAAGCATAGAAGAAAGGTCAGTAATCAAGGTAAACATAAGAGAAAGCACTAGACAAGGAGAACATTTTGTCTGAAGAAAACTTACTATTTATGGTTAAGCATTCCTCTTTGTTCTCATGAGCAACCTAAAAGGAACCACAAGTACTTTTAAGGTGAAGAAGTTGTTTCATATAAAGCAACATCTTCATTTTTAAAGGAACTGTGCAAGTTTCACTTCAGATTAACAAAAAATAAAAATCATAAAGAAGTAGAAATTTGTAGAAATGCTTCATATGCACATTTGCCTATCAATTGAAACAAAAAATAAAGCGTATCACTTTTTCCAAAAAACAACACTAATTTCAGCACATGATCATACGACCTACTTGACAGTGAGAATCATTTAGCTTTTACTGGTTTTTAGTTCTACCCAAACAGATCATAGCCTTTGTTGAACTGATGAAAAGCATCAATACTCGTTATTTTCCTTTCCTGTAGAAAACAGAGCATTTCAGCTTCACCGAGGACTCTCTTGTTAAGAGATCTGCCAGGTAAGAAGTAGAGCCGACAATTTCAACATCAAGTTCTCCAGCTCAAATAAACAAAAGATAAGTCAGTGTACACAACCTGATTATTCCTCAAGTGTTTTATTTGCTCAGCTCCACACAGACTAATCTATCACTACGTAACTAACTTAGTGTTAAAGGTATGGTTGAAGCCTTACAGCTAAGACTGACCACGACCAAAAAAAAAAATTATAGCCATTCCAGAAAGGAACAACATGACACCTGAAAGGCCCTTTCCTTCAGTGCTTGTATTTGAGCAGGAAAAAAGCCAGGAAGGTGATTCCGTAAGGTGACATTTCATTATCGTGCCTCCAGGGATCAGTACCGCATTTTATTGTCAATTTGTCACATCGTGCTCCCAGCACTCTTCAGCAGCACGACACAGAAAACGGCTCCTTCACACTGTTCATACGCAACGCCCTCTGCAAATCCTCCTCCCGCCGGGCACGCAGGGAACTTCACTAACACCCGACTCCAACTCTGAGAGTCTCCTGGTTCTTTGGCCCAGACAGGACCGTGGAACCCAGAACGGCGCCGGGCACGCCGCCGGCCGGGCCTCCGGACTGTCCCGAGAAAGCCCCGCGCCTCCCGCCGACGCTCCCATCCGCGCCCGCCCTCCCGCGGCGCTCCGAAGCCGGACAGCCGCCTCCCGCACACCGCACTGGCCGCGGCCCCGGGTCTCCTTTCCCGCACCCCCAGCCCTCACCGCACAGCGCTCCGAGGCGAGGCCGCCCCGTGCCCAGGCACCTTCCGCCCGCCTCACCTCGCCGCTATGGCAACTTGAACTAGCCGCCCTGCCGCAAGCTGCCGGGGCCGCGGGCCGGGCGCCGGGCCCCCCGCAGCGCTCCATGGGACACGGAGTCCACAAGCCACAAGCCCGCCATGGGAAAGGCAGTGTGCGGGACTTCAACTCCCGAGAGGCTTTGCGGTGGCAGAGCCGCGGCAGGGCGGCGAGGGACGGGCAGGCCCCGCCTTGCGGGGAGGCCGCTGGGCCTGCGGGGAGCGCGGGGGGCCGTGGCGGGAGGTTCCGCCAGGGCTGTGGTGTTTATCGTGAAGTTGTTTTGTGAAACGCTAAATTGTTACAAAATACACATTGATGTTTACAAACACGTCAGCTAACGACTGCGAAGAGCAGAAACAAAAGCTGTTGCCCTGATGAAGCAGACGAGTCCGTTCCGCTTCCGAGCAGACGGCTGATACGCTGGGAAAAGGCGTGTGACCTACGGACAGCAGCTGTTGCTTATAAGGAGGCATCTCCCTTCCTGTTTCTTGACTTTTTCTTGTTGCCTTAAGCCACGCATCTTCCTGTTCCCAAATGTTATATCCGTTACCCTTGTGTGCAGTAAAAACGACCAAATATTACACACTGCTACCCTGACTGGCCTTGAAGAGAGAAAAGGGATAAAGGGTGCTGTGAGGAAATGTCTCCTGGGCCTCTGAAACTTGGGCAGAACTTGCAATAGGCCAACGATCGCTGGGATATTTGACTGCAAATCACTTATAGGTGAACACTCCAGCCAAAAGTAAATGCAGTGAGCTGGTGTTTTTTATACATTCATGTTTGTATTGCCTCTGGGATTCACTCCAGGCAGTGACCATTGGCCTTTGAGCACAGTAATAAGGCACAGCTGGCAATCCATACTGCCTACCTGCATTCCTGTCCTGCAGGACTGTTTCATTAGCTTGCAATGCAGCAGGCATGCTTGAATGCCCTATGATTACGACACACTTCAGGTGTAAGCCAGGTCTCCCACATTGGCAGCGTTCACCAGCAGTCCAGGCAGTGGCTGCTGGCCCTTGTGTCTTTGTGGTCATGCTTAAGAGGCATTAACCTCATCTGAGCTGAAGCCAGGTGAGACAAAGTACAAGAATGTAAGGATATAATTTATTTCACTGCAGACTGAAGCATTAGTGAATAAGTAGTGAAGAAATAAATCTACCCTATCTTTCAATACATGGGCATTGTCCTGGCCTTTCCTTTGCAAACTGCAGCATAGTCAGGTTGTGTTGACAGGTCTAAATGCAGGGTGAGAGTAAGGGCTTCTGATCACTCTTCTGCTTATGGTGGTCTCTGGGAGACAGGCCCTGAATTTTCCTGAGTTCTCTGAGGGTTTTTCTTTCAGTTTTGCACCTGGCCGTGGGCTTGCTACTTCATAGACTCAACTGAATTAATCTATGAGCAGATTTCTTTTCCTGCCCTAGTAGTGTCTCTCGGGCCATCGGAGAGAGGATGAAGGGGTAAGTAACATGTCCTGAATGTGGCTGGTACATATGTGAGAAGTGTATTTACAACTATGCTGAGCGTGAGCACATCTGACTTGCTGCTAATACAATGTTCCAGTGGAAGCCGATGCCAGTGCCTGGGATTGACATACCAGGCACAGCCACTGGTTCTAAAGACCAGGTTAACCATGCATACACCAACTGAGAAAGTAGCTAGTCAGCAAAGAGCACTTGCTAGGTTGTAGCAGAAGAAGCAGATGCTTCCAGTGCTTCAAACAGCTGTCTGCACGCAGCTGCATTGTCAGCTGCAGCATTACACAAATACTCTCTTTCACATATGCTTATGAAATAAAGCTTATGCCAATGATTAAGACATAGTTTTTTCATCCTCATCAAGCTAAGGCTTGCTTGGTATAAAAAGTGAGATACTAAAGGCTGTTACAGAAAATAAGTAAGCAGGCATATATGCCAAGGTTTCTGTCATGGTTTAGGAATGGTATTCCCCAATCTGGTATTCCCCAATTTATTATTCCCACTGAAAAAAAACCGAACCATGTGTGGCTCCCTCACTGCCCTCTCCCTCTCTCTCCCCAAGCCCCGAGGCAGGATGGAGAGGAGAACTGGAGACATAAGAGAAAAAGATCACCGGTTGAGACAAGACCAATTTACTGGAAACAGCAAAAATACTAATTATATGGGAATAAAAAAAGAAATGATCCATGGAAAATGACCCTGCAATAATAGACAATACCAGATGGCTCCCTCCACCACATTTTCTCAGCTGGAAGGGGCTCCTTCTTCCCAGAAGACATTCCCTTTCCCTTACACCCAACAATGGCTTAGGTGATGTAAAATAACCTTCGGGTCCTGACCGTGCCCCCTTCTGACTACTACTGAAATTAACCCTGTCCTGGCTGGAGCAGGACATCCTGGACTGTGTGTATCTTTGCTGAGAAAGATTCAAACCATCCAGATCCCACACACTCAATAGAGAAGAAAGTGGCATTTCACTGATGTTTTCACACTCAGTTGATTTTACAAGAACAGAACACTTTTATTTTATTATATGAATTATAAAACATATATCCCAGCATTTTGTTATCTGAAGTGCTGTGTTGAGACAGTAACATGACAGTGCTTGCATTTAGAGAGGCCAGCATGGTCTTTCTACTTCAAGTTAGGGCTGCTTGATTAATGCTGTTGTGCCCCTTGACTAATAGAAATATATAACACAAATATAGATCTTGGCTAAAACCTTTTTTTAAAAAAAAGAAAAAGAAATATTATTCTGAGCCATTATATTACTGCATATATATAAATAAATGTGCATTGAGTCTGAGGACACAGACCTTAAGGACAGAAAATCTAGGACTATAAGTTTTTTAAAAAGTAATTTCATTTTTTTAAGCTTAAATTTAAATTTTTTAATTCTTGTATTTGTCACTAATGGTACCTTTTCATGCTGTACTACTTGTCATCCATGACAAGTCATTATTCATGTAGCTTTCAGAAGATTGTTTTGCGATTTCTTTCACAAGGCTATCTAAAAAAAAAAAAGACAACACAAAATAAATAACTGTCTTACAGAGTCATCTTTTATGGGACTCAGAAAATGAGTTCTTTTATGAACAGATATCATAAATGCACAAGAGGAGAAGCACTGTTTGGTAGATGAATTGTTACCTGAGTCAGTGAGCTTAAAAACCATTTTTTATTTATGATTGCTGTAATAAACAGTCAAACTCTTCTATTAAATATGCTGGTCTCCTTATCAAAGAAAGTATGTGCCATGACCCAAGTCAAAGAAAAGTGCAAGATCTGTCTGAAGTCTGATTTATGAGGGCAAATTCATTTTTGCTAGAGGTTATTTCTAAGCCTGGATGCCCATACAAGAAATTCAAGCAGAGCAGAATGAAGTCAAAGTTAACTAGAAAGCTGACTTTAGATGAAGAGGCACAGGCAGTGTAAGCCTGAAGGAAAAAAATATGTAAAGAGAGACATAAGTCCATAGGCCCTGGTGGGATGCACCCATGGATGCTGAGGTAGCTACTGACATGATGAGAGTTACCAAGATAATTCAGGGAGTGACACATCTCTCCACTGAGGAAAAGCTGGGAAAGCTGGGGCTGTCTATCCTGGAGAAAAGAAGGCTGGGAGGATCTCATCATTGTCTATAAATACTTGAAGGGAGGGTGTAAATAAGATGGTATCCAGTGACAAGGCAAGAGGCAGTGGGCACAAATGGAACAAGGATTTCTGTCTGGACATTGGGAAACTCTTTTCAGTTGTGAGGGTGACCAAACACTGGCACAGGCTGCATGGCAAAGTTGTGGATCTACATCCCTGGAATAATCAAAAGCTGTCTGAACACACTTCTGGGCAACCAGCTCTATGTGACCCTGCTTGGTCAGGGGCTTGGGTAGATGGCTTCCAGGGTCCCTTCCAATCTCAATGATCCTGTGACTCAGTGATTCTGTAACTCTTTCTGTAGACAAATATACCTGCCTGAAAACAGCTCTCATAGTTCTTACCTTAACTAATTGCTTAAGGCCAAGGGATAGTTTCATCTTGCTCTTCTCTCTGAGCACTCTTAGAATTGACAGCCTCAGTCTTTATAAGGCTTCATACAGCAGTACCACCTGTTTATCCTTCAGCCTACTGAGCATTCCAATTTTCACAGTTTTTCATGGATTATTCATGAAATAAAGCAACAGGAAAAGCACAAGAGTTCCTCAATATCCCGTAACCATAAAACTCCAGAGCTACCTTGAAATAGAAGACAATTCTTTTTATATGGACATGAATTGTCAAGAACCTAGAATAAAATTATTTCATATAGCTGTTCAAACACTTGATGCTGTGTCAAAGCAGTGTGTCTAATGCATTTTTTTCTGACAGGCTGGAAATTATTTGCAATACTGAAATAGAAACAGGTAGGAATTGGCATATCTTCCAAACATCTAGTATGGCAAAACACATTAAGTCAGAAAAAAAATGCCACCAAGTCTTTTAAACTATTCTATAGTGATTTATTTTCCCAGTTTAAACATTTCCTCATGCAGGTATTCCAAGATGTGGTTGTTGATATCTGGTGATCTATGTTGGACACCAATTAGACCTAATTGCTTCTTTGTTAGCAACCTAATTGCTTCTTTGTTAGCACCCGTTATGGTTTATCTGATTTGTGTATAAACCACATAAGCAGTGCAAGGATAACTGAGAAACCACATCAGATCTGGCAGATGATAATAATGTTCTTTTTTTCAGAGAGTACCACAAAAACAATGGAATTCGGAGCCTTGCAATGCTTGAGATGATACGTACTAAATGAGAAACCGTGGCTGTCACTAGAGGGAGTGCCTGTAACGGTGGAAAAAGACGCTTGTCAATTTTTGCTGTGTTTAAATTAATAGGGACACGTGGGGTCTTAGAAAAACCACCAGGGAAAAAAATCTGCAACATACTGTGATTTAAAAGGGATTTTCTTTCCTATTTGTTTATTTGAATCACAGCACAAGACAATTTAATTGATAAAAATTACTTAATGTCTCTAGCCTCAGGGCATACAGGGTTTTGCATGTCTGTTCTTAGGCTTATATTTATAATTGTGGATGTACACTTGGTGGTGATACTTTTAATACATTTAATACATTAACTGGTTTTAGTGTATAAAATAGGAACATTTGTTAATAATCTATGGGGCTGAGAAGTTGCCAGTCACTCTAAGCTGCTAGATGCCATCACTTTTCAAAATTGATGTGGTCGGAACTATTGATTATTGTTCTTTTTTACAGCTTAAAACACTTGGAGTCTTGACTAAGCGAAGCAACTGTGTTCTATCATTCCTTCAATACAGGTCATGTTTCTAAACCTCCCATTTTCCTTACTATCCTGTGAATAATCCTGTTTGTGTATTTCTTGATGATAAAGACATTCCAGACAACTCTATAAATGCAAAGTAAACTGGAATAATTGCAGCATATTCCCATATTTCTGCCATGCAGGGTGTGTCTTATTGCATGTAGCTACCTGTGTTTTTCTGTTCGGAATTTACGTTCTGATCTAGAGTTCAGAGACCTCCCTAGCCTGGGGTTATCCATAGACTTTTGAATATACTCTTAGTTCCCCCATCACTGGGCCTGTTCTTGAAAAAGTTGAACAGAAGGACCAGGAACTGTCTAAAAGAAGCCAGAGCATGGCAATGCAAGGCCAGCAGCTCCCTCAGGGCCAGGCACCGGGAGCCACAGGGGATCCTCCTAGAGCAGCAGACAGGGCCTGGCAGCCGATTCCGTCCCACCAGGGGCTGAACAGCTGGTGGCTTTTGGGACAGCCACAACCTGTCACGTCTTCGGGGAATTGGGACAGGCTAAGGCTGGGCCAGGATGGCAGCCTGGGTGTCAGGGCTGGCGTAGTGGGGCCCATGGCCAGGCAGGACAGTTGGAGACCAGCCCCAGTGTGGTGGTGCTGGGGCAGGGACTGATAGCCCTGGAGGCTTACACGCTCCTGGGCTTTGTGCAGGCCGGGGGAAGGCCAGGCAGGGGCAGTCGGGTCCATCAGTGCTCTCAGCTCTGACAGGCTGCTCTAGGAGGGGACTGCAGGCTGCGAGCCAAGCATGGCCACAGCACAGAGAGTGACCTTGCCAGCAGGACGCAGTCCTGCAGCAGCTCAGCAGGACTGGGTCGGTGATATTGACAATCACAGCAAGGCAAGGAATGAAAACAGATCCAGGATCCAGATCGGAGGAACAAGAGACACCTGGAGACAAGACTACAATGTAGGTCCAAAGTCTGTCAAGGGGACAGGACTGGAGAGAAGACCAGAGACAATGCTACCTTCCGCGTAGGTCCCCAGGAAATGCAGGGAAAGCAGGCAGCAGGACTGGGCTGCAGGAACCAGGCTGGGAATGACTTCAGTGTTTAAATAGCCCATGCCTGAGCTGTCACAGAGCTGTCACAGAGAGCACATGGTGCTGAGGTGGGCAGGTTGGCCAGGACAGAGCCCTGACAGAGGGAAAAAACTGAATGGTGATTGCAGACTTGTAACCGGCAAATTCCTTAAACACACTAGAAACTACAGTGCAAACATGATCTTGCTTAGAACGTAACTTTTCTGAGCAAAGCCAGTGCCCATGGAAACACCGTGTGGTTAGAAACAGTAATTTTTCTCCCTGAACTCTGTTGATGTTCCTGGCTCAGAATGTGCTAGCCAAGTCTTGAAGCACAGAAGGAGGTGCATCCAGACTTGGAGCTCTTCCCAGGCTGAAGTCACATATTCTGACCTGTTTCCTTCAAGGCCATCAGGCCTTCAGTGACAGGAGTCCCTTGCTTCTCTCATTTATGGTTCAAGCCCAGAAACCATATATTAAGCAGTTCTTATTTATTTTAGAATCTGTTCTGAACATCTTTGTGTCAGCCTTGCCATTTCTTTGGTATACAATCTTGCACAGTTTCCATTTTTGATCCTTTAGAAATAGCTGGGAGGATTCTTTTCCTTCCATTAACACTTTCTGGACTATCACCACTGCCACAGAGCTGTTGCCATACCAAAGCTTCTGATGCCAATATCTATATGCATGCTCTTTTTCCCTAATAAATGAAAGATAATTCAAACTACTTTGCTCTCAGTGAAAGAGCAATGAAGCAAATTACCCTTCCCCCCTTTTAAGAGTCTGAAACACAATTATGATGGAGTAGTTAATGCAGGTTACCCTATTAGTAAAGGTAAGTACACCAGGTGAGTGAGTAGAATTTGGTTTATGATGTGAATGACACAAATCTTAGAACTATTTATCTTCACACCAGTAAAACTATTTTTCCTATACTTTGTCCATACACAGTGATACATAAAAAGTAACTCTGAAGTTGGAGTAAAAGTGGGAGAGAGGCAGGCCTCCAGAGAGTGCACACAAAATATTGCAACAAATCACTCCAGCAGTACTGAAATTAGAGATGGGATACACATCTCTGGTCTTTTCTGTCAAACTAGGTTATATTGTGAGAAGTAAGAGCTCCTCTGTTGTTCTCAGAGTCATACTAAGTCGTCAAAATTGCTTGTGAGAAAACAGAGATTAGGCTGGAAGATAATTCTATGCTGCTTGAAGCTGACAAGCTGCCTCTGGACAGTGCCAGGCAATATTGTTTGCTGGATGAAACAACTGTAACTTGTACCCACTGCACCTGGAAATCAGATGTAGAATAGGCTCATGACAGCTAAGAGATAGGTCCAAAAGACAACAGAAATTCCTTTGATGATACATTTGTTTTTGCTAGATGGTTTTGTATGCTTTGTGTCAGCCTGTGTCAACCAAAATATTTCTTTGCCAAAGCCAAAAGGAGCAGAGATTTTCATTTCTCATTTCTAATATGGTGTACAGTGTCCCTGGGACAAGCTGTTACTTCGGCAGTAAGAAGCAGAAAACCAGAGGGGAACGTTGATGTCCTGGGAAAACCCTGTAGGCAGGTATAGCATGCCATGATTTTTTGTAACATGTAACACATTAGGTGAAGTTCATTAAGTGGCTGATTACTCCCGTTGGATAGAGGATCCAAGGCACGCCTAACTCCACTAAACTTTTATGTTTGTTTGGTCTCTGATACATCTGCCTTTCATTTTTTAAAATTATGGCCATAGAAACCACAAGAGCGTGAGATGAAGAAAGAAGGCAAATCCCACAGATCCTGGCAAAAGCGTCCCTACAGTACGGGTGGGCATTGAGGTGATGTTTCCAGATCTGGGAAAGATCAGTGGAATTGAATGGAGTACACAGTAAGGAGCCCTCAGCTTGCACTACTCCATTCCTGTGATTTGCCCTCAGAGATCAGTAAGACTTCAAAGTATTGTGAAATAATACAGTTGTGTCCCACAACTGATCTAATAGGTGGATGAGAATTTTTATCTTGTCTATGGTTCCCAAAACAGGAAGACAGGCTATGCCTGATGCATGCCAGGCAATATTACCCTGAGCGTGTTGGACAACAATATAAGTTTTGCAGATTGTAGCAACTGTGGGAATGTTGTACTTGCTGACTCTCAGTTACTATGCCAAACAGGATATGGTGCTTCTAGCTTCCAAAGAGGACACCATGGGTGGCACAGGACCAGATGGGGTAGCAGCACAGAAGTAGGTGTGTTTCCACTTTCAGAACCTGTACTGCCTTGTGGCTTTCTTTTTCATGAAATGTGTCATTAGCTCTTGGCTGGGAAAGAGCATGATCCCACTGCTGAGAGGTGGCAACCTTGAACACCGTCGTAGCAGCCTCAGCAAGCCAGTCTGGCTTATGCCATAGTGGAATCTCCTCCCTTAGCACTGACCAAAGTGGTGAACAGTTTCAGAGCTCCATGCCTGACTTAGCGATACTGAGTAACACCTTTTGTCTCATCTGTGCCTCTGTAGAGTGTGTATCTCTCTTGTTCATTTGCCCTGAAATTCAGTGATCTGCCTGTGGCTTCGTTGTCATTTAGTCAGGTTGGCACAGACACGAAAAAGTGGTGGTGGATGGTGGCTCTTAGGGCTGAAAGTGAGTTACAGATGTGAGCAGTGTGTCAGAACGACATGACTGAACAGGACATAGGACAGCCAGTGTTCCTAAAGGAATTCATGCAACACAGTGTGAAGTTGTCTAGGACACTCTTGTGGATGCTTCAGCTTGTCCCCTCTCTGGGACACCCCTAAGGATACCCCATCCTAAACAGGATAAGCAAAACTGATGGGATCCCTCACTTACTCACCATCTAACTGCTTAACATAAGCCCATAAGATCAGGATTTATATTATATTTCTTTATAGGTATAGTATCTTTTGCTTATTTTAAAAAGATGTAGTGAGGGGATTCATTACATTTAGGAAACACATACTGGTCAACTGACTAGAGAGTTATATCAAAATAGTATCTGATATGTTGTACTCAAGACATTTGAATAACTCTAATGTAGCTGGAGGGGAACTATTTGTCCAAGAATATTGTAGTCTAATTTATACTGTGCATATGATACATTTTCGAGTTTCCTCCTCTGAAGGTTATAAACATTTATGTTGACATTTTTCTTGTTGTGTACTTACTTAAGGTGACAATAATTCCACTTTATTTCTGTCAAGGTTAGATTTTTTTTCCCCATTTTTTTTCTTCTGTGAATGGATTTTATCTTTTCTGATAATGTGGAAAATGCTACTCTCTCCTCTTTTGCTCCATCCTGTCATTTTCAAAATCACTCTTTTGAATTTTCAGTGCTTTTTAAACTGCATTACGTTTAGCACTTATCTAACTTGTAGTCAGTGAATTTTTACTTGTCATAAAGGTCTGCTTTAACCTCACTGCTTTCACAGGTGAGTTAGTATGGCTCTTACTCAGCTCCCTTCCTTCTGTTCCTTTCTGCAAGGATGCCAGGAGGGATGGTCGGGGTCCAACGTTTCGCCGCTGCCTTTGGAAACGGCTCGACGGGCCGGTCCCGCTGCCCGAGCGGGTCTCGCCCCGGCCGGGCAGAGCAGGGCTGGCCAGGGCTGGCCAGGGCTGGGCTGGGTGGGGCAGAGAACCCGCTCGCCCCGCGCAGTGCCGGCCGCCCGCGGCCCCGGCGCCCCAAGGCTGCGCTGGATCCGCCGGCTGCGGACGGAGCGCGGGGAGCGGCGGGGTCCTGGGACACGGCGCGGCACTGCCGCGGTGAGAGCCGGGGGACGGGCGCTGCCGGGAGACGGGCCCCGGGGGACCCCGCGGGAGGGGTGCGGAGGAGCAGGGGGGCCAGGTCCGCTTGGGGCGGCAGCGGCGGGCTAGGATGGCCGGAAGGATGGGCGCTGGGCCGGGGCGAGGAGAGGGACCCTGCCCGATGGCGAGGGCACGCAGGGCTTGCTGAGACCTTTCCTGACCCCCCTTAGGGAGGAGGCGGCGTTGTCCAGCACAGGTGCCGCCTTTCTCCGGCTGCTTCTCCCGGCGGGGCAGCGTCGGCTGCCCTGCAGCTCTGGGGTCTCCTCGTCCCCTCGGAGAAGCGAGGGGCAGAGCGGGAGCGGACGGCGGAAGATGCTGTGCCTCACGGTAGCGTTCCAGTTGCTGCTGGTGCTGGTGCTGTGCCGCCAGGGCATAGAGAAGTGTCCTTCAGCCTTCTGCGAGTGCTCCGACTGGGAGGACTACAAAATCACTTGCAGGGACATCCACTTCATTCCCAGCCTTCCGGAGGACACCCAGACCCTGTGAGTACACTGGGATGGTTTAGGGAAGCCAGTTGTGAGTGTTCATACTTTGCAGGCAGGAGATGCTCTGAGCTAATGTCCTGTGAGATGAGGAAGTGGTGAGAGGGCAGAAGTGCTGCAGATTACCTGGGCGGTACAGGATAGCGGGAACGGCAGTGTGCAGACTCTGCGTATGGCAGGAGAAGGTAGGAAAAGTGACTCTCAGACCTTAAAGAGCTGTGAAGAGATGGTTGTTCATTGGATCTTAGGAGTTCTGTGTAAAATGCGGAAATATACTGGGCTGTTTGTGGGCAAAGTGAGTAGTAGGCTAGATTCTATGTGGCAAGTGCTTAGGGGGTGAGGGGAAGGAAGGGTAGATCCAACACAGTTTTGTGATTAGAAACTAATAGGAATTGGATATGTCAGCTCACAAAGAGTTCCACAAAATCCTCTATGCATTTTCAGCTTCTTTGTGAAAGCTGGAAAAAAAAATCAAATCCGTGGGAATTGAGAATCCAAGTATACTCTCTGGGAGACAGAGTACTTCAGATGCAAGTGTGGAGTATGGGATAAAGCAGCAGATTTAGAGCTTGCCAAAGTTACAGAGTAATTCAGGTACCTAAGCCTAGGTGTTTGGTACATTACAGGCACTGTAGAAGATCTTGTCTGGGTTCCTGCTGCCAGTCCAGATGAGCATCTTGTGTCAAATATGTCAGTTAAATACTGTAGTGAGACTGAAATGCCACCTGTCAGCTAAAACTGAGCAGATGAATCACTCCTGGCTTTTGCTTTGTTTCTTGAGGTACAAAATGTTTGTAGTCCCTGTGGGAAGGTTCATTTGTAAATATAGATTACTTTCTGATAAAGTAAATGAACTCAAACTCAGTTGATTTAATTGCAAGATAAAACAGTAACAGATTGATTGGTTTATGTCTTGACAATGATTCTCAGGACTTTATTTTGAAATATGAACCATTAAGTTATTTTAACTTATTTGAATGCTTCTCAGATTTCTTAGCACTGAGACTAAAAGCTTAAATTGATCACTTGCCTAGAAAGAAAGAAAAAATTATTTATGTTATTTCCATTATTTTTGCTTGCTTTTAATTTTTTTGATGGTTAGACTGCAGCATTTCAGTTAATAAGACTATAATTATGCAAGTTTTTTTTGTTATTGTACTTTTATATACACAGTTTATTTAGGTTGAAATTGCAGTGATGTTACTACATGCGCCAAGTAGTATGTTCTTTAAAATGTACCGTGACAAGTTAGAAAACATAGCAGTTTCAGTTTATAGGAGCAAATGCCTTTGTACAGGCATTTAAAATAGTTAATAGAAACAATAAGATCACATAATAAAATTTGATACTTTCCTTGAAATATGCTGGTTTGATGGTTGAGAGGTACCTCTCTACATACAGCTCCACAAATAAAGCACTTTGGCCACTGGAGTTCTAGTGTTTTAAACACCTGTAATAATGGGGAATGTAAAATAATAAGCCATTGTTTTGAAAAGACAAAAACACCCAATGAAGATCTTATTTCCATGGAAAAAGTAATTAACAAAAACAAATTAAAAATATTTTTCTGTTTATTTTGGGTGACATTTAATCATGTGCGCCAACTAGAGTGACCACTGCAAACTTCTCAAGACATGTACTCCCTACCATATCAAGAAAATATTCCAGGTAAAGACAATTGTGATTTTATAGTGTATGGCAGAAGCAGTAGAACATCCACTGCAATAGTCTTTTATATCTGTGGAAATAAGGAAAACAGAGTTCTCTTCACACACAACCCCTCCAAACAAAGAAACAAACAAAACACAACCCAATAAACCAAACAACAACAACAGCAAAACAAACCAAACAAAAACCCCCACTTTTTTTACTTCAGTCTGAAGTTTTCTCTCTGGATAAAGTGTGTTTATTTTCCTTCTGTTCTCTTTATTTGAATAGCTGAAATCTGGTGGACTGTACCTGATTCTGTAGTCCCTTGCTCTCTGCAAATGTCTTAATACTTCTTTCCCTCCGTATGTTAAATGGGAGTCATAACAGTTACTTTTATGTTTTTGCTGCTTCAGTTTGCAGTTCAGAGTGTTTTCAGATGCTTCAGACTGGATTATTTGCACATGGCTGATGAAATAACACACAGAGTTTTCCTGAGAGATTGTAAAGCATGTTCCCCTGATTCCGTCATATTTTCATCCTTTTGCCGTACAATAGGCAATAGTTCTGAATCAAAGACAAAAGATTCCAAAATAATTGAAGTTTCTGTTAACCTTAAGAACAAATGAACACTTCTTTGAGGTGAAATATGTAGCTGTGCATATCTGTGCATTTTGTGTTGAAACCCTTTCCAATTTAACCTAAATCCAGCAAGTTGGTTACTTTAGGCAAAATAATTCTGCTTCTTAGTGGTAACATGTGAACCTCAAGACTGCCAATTTGAAAACTTTTTTGTGCAGCTATTCAGTTTTGTAGGGTTTGTAGGACTAAGAGGCTGGTGAGTCTAGGAACACTTTGCCAGCTTTTGGAGATGATGAGCTCTTTTCAGTGCACAGGATCTTGAAACTCCAATTAAAGTTTCATTCTGATTATTCAATCAGGACTGTTCTCATTTCTCTACCTTACTTTAAGAGAATGGGGCAAAATTTCTTTTAAGAAATGCTTATAAGAAATTCCAATAAATGTTTATTTCTAACTCTTTTAGTAGAAAAGTGACATGAACTTAAGCCAGAAAAGTGTGTTTATTTTAAACTGTTTGTAATGTATTTATGAAAGTATAGTTAATGCAAGGGCTTATCCGGAATGCCTGAATGCACTGATATTGATCTTGGAGATGTCTTATTTTCAGTATAAGATTTTTTTTTTAGTTCCTTTTCTGGGAAATGAACAAAAGAAGTAGAAAGAAAAAGGTTTTTTATATTATAGGTAATTCTTGTCTTGTTGCCTGAAGTTAAGGATTATGTAATCCTTATGTAATATACACAAACCATACTTTGGCAGGGAAGCAGTTCCAAGTGGTATGCAAATTCAGTACTAAAATATGGAATTATAAATAATTTTGTCACATCTATAATATTTTTTATGCCTCTCTCTGAACAGCTGACACCCTGACTTGGTCTGTTGCCATTTCACCCCCCCAGTCCTCCTTTGCTTCTGCCTTTGCCTTTGCCTTGCCTTGCCTTGCCTTGCCTT
>VXBT01003900.1:596581-660189 GCA_013400235.1 Oriolus oriolus | reverse complement strand
CCTTCCCTTCCCTTCCCCTCCCTTCCCTTCCCTTCCCTTCCCTTCTCTTCCTGGGTTAATAAGGTTTCTATCCTGTACCCAGGTGCTATTTTCATATCAACGTAATCAAATTTGATTGAAATTGAACAAGAGGATGTTAGGCAAGGACAGTGGAACTGGTATATAAATAGACACAAAACCAGTACAGTCTTCAAGAATATGCTCTTTACGTCTGGTATTAAGCTACAGTTCTGCATCTACTCCAGTATATTGGCCGTAGGTAGGATACTGCCTGTTGACTGATGCAAGGTAGCTCAGCTTTCAGCGATAAGGAACCCTAACATGTGTCATATTTACTGTATTGGCAAGGGTGAGCATGTGGATACCAGGCTAAGATGTAATGAATCAGCTGGTCTATTTAGTTCTCCATGCTATTGTTAGCTTTTAATAAAGGACATATGGAAACTGTGCAACATGTGTTACACATTTAAAATGTGATATTTAGAAGTAGCAGTGATACATCAAATACTCATAAATACTTACTGATAAAAATGGTTTTTTGAACTGGAGAACAAAATATGTTTTGTTATATATAATATATATTTTTAATATATAAAAATATATATGACTAAACAGTTTTACCTGTAATAACTGCATCACCGGCATCCACATTTTTTATTTGCTTAATGAGTAATTTAGAGCATTTTGGTTCACAGAAGCTATAAGTAGTACTGAAGGCAATGATGTCTCTAATTTACATACAAAATAAATTACACTGATTTAAAATATTTCCCCCAAACTTAAATCCTAGGAATTGTCTGAAATTCAGAGATATTGTGATTTCAAGTAATTCTAGTAGTTACCTTTTTACAGACTTCATTGCTTCAGAATTAAGTATGGAGCCTCATAAATGCATCTTCGCAAACAACCCTGCAACATGAGCACATAATTATTATCCCTATTTTAATGCTGAAGTACTGAGAGTCTAAAAGAACATGAGAAACACTGACATGGTTAGACAGTGGAAGGAAGCTATTAGGTTACTTTCAGAAAATGGAAGTCATGCCCAGCAAAGGAAATCTTTGGAAACATGAAGTAATACAATAAAAAAATATTTTTAAGAGAAACTTGTAATATCATAAAAACTCAGTATAGTCTTTAAAACATCAAATGGTAATCTTGAAAAACTATCAAATTACAGGGTCAGTATGAATTTTGTTTGAAACAAACTGAAAAAATTGAGTAGATTTAAATTCCCTGAACCTTGTGTTAACTTGTGTTAGTTCCAAAGGCAAAAAATTGCTGCATTGCCTAGTGTAGTATGTAACTTACTGTTTAATTCAGCCATGGTGACAAAGGAATGGAAGGTCAAGAGTGTAGCATAATTCTTTTAAAAAATGCTTTAGGGAATACCTTGGGAATTAAATACTTGTTGGTCTGTCTTCTTTGAAAGACTCTGAAAAACAGGAAGGAATCAATCTGATTGGATAGGGTGTAGTGTTTGCTGGGTCAGTGATGCTCAAATGATGCAGGCCCAGAGAGCGGTAGTGAATGGAGTTACATGCAGCTGGCAGCTGGTCGAAAGTAGTGTTCCCCAGAGTTCAGTGTTGGGGACAGTCCTGTTTAATATCTTTATCGATGATCTGAACAAGAGAATCAAGTGCACCCTCGGCAGTTTTGCAGTCAGCACCAGGCTGAGTGGGAATGTTGATCTGTTGAAGAGTCGAAAGGCTCTACAGAGGGATTTGGACATGGGTCACAAAAAGTCCATTCAGGCTGAGGGAAGAGTGGCTGGAAAGCTGCCTGGAGTCAAATAACCATATAGTCTGTATATTCTGGAGGTCATACAGAATGGCTACACTTTTTGAAATAAAGTTTTAGTTGCAATTAGTTCATTTTCCAAAAGATATTGAGTTATTTTCATTTGTAAAAGTATTTAACTATTTCTGAAGACAAAACCAGATTTGAACCTTCTTAAAATGTTTTTTTTTTTAATGAAACACCATTATACTTCCCAAATTCATGAAATCATTTTATCAATTGTCTTTCAGGTAATGATTTAAATAATTCTATGTACATGCTGCAACATAAAATGCTTCCTAAATACTATATTTTACATAAAACTATGCTTTCTTGTCAGATCTGATGCTTGCTATTATATATACCTACAAAATTTGCTTAGAAAGGCATGGTATTGCTTCTATAATCCTGCTGTTAACATACAAAAATCTTGCATTTGACACACAGTAGGTCTGGTATATTAGGTCGAAAAATCAGTGTGTATTATCGTCTCAGTTAAAGTGAAATGTTAAAGTGAAAGGATCTGTTCATAATCACAATGGTAAGTTGAAACACTGTTCTAAGTGTTCTTGAAGTTATTTACAAACTGTGCACTGCTCTACTGTACACACACAGGCCAACTCAAAGTGAGCAGATGAAGAACAGGAATGAGTGACAGTAAGGGAACAGAGAAACTGCTAAAGACCAAAATAATATCTTGTGAACATTAAATACAGTATTTTTTTTTCCTTCATTTTCAGTCGTTGTGTCAGTAGCATTTCTTGTACATTTGGAACATTTAAATTTCCTGTGTTGTGGCACAGAAATCCATCAAGTACTGGGAACTGTACAAGCACAAACCAAAAAACCACTGCCATTCCTAGTAGAAACAAGCATTACTTCAGCATTTTTTACACATATAGTTTGCTCAACAGAAAGCAGAAGGACAGCAAGTAGTTATTTTGTATATGCTGTGAAGAGATTAACCTCAATGAGAATATCACACATTTTTACAGAAGACACTGGTGCTAAGGCAGTAGAAATTCGTTTGTATTATTTCCTTGTCTAGAAGATGATGAGTTTTGATCGTCATAGTAGCAAAAGAGTAGTTTACACCAGAGTTAAAAACCTCTTATTTTTAGAGTTGATTTCAACAGTCGTTCAACAGACTGATTCTGTAAGTGTTACACTACACTGAATCTTGAATTGCTACTGTAGTCAGTTTTCATTACACTGTTTTCTTTTGACATAAAATTTCCAACCCACTACACTTCAGAAGCACACAACAGCCTTCTCTTGAGTTGGGAAACAGAGCTTATTGATACATCTGTAAAAGGAAAGAAAAAGCTTGAATTTTACAAAAAAAAAAAAAAAAAGTGACTACTAAGGAGCAATTTACATATTTTTTGCAAATAGCTAATATCAGTTAAGAGGGCAACTTTTCATGAATCTGACTCATACAGACTGTTTATATATTTGCAAAATCAATAAATGTTTGATGTTTTCCTTAACATGGGTTTACATGTTAACCTCAAAACAGTCTATAAAAGGTGATTATATTTTGAAAACTGGACTGTCTCAGGAAGTGTTTAAAAAATGTCTAAATGATCTGCCTTCATCAGCAAGTGTGACTGAACCTCCCCACATGCAGTTCAGAGAGACTACTGTGAAATGCTAATCTTCCAAAACAGGAATAAGAAAAATGAGATACAGTCTCAGTTCCTCAAAAACTCAACTTTAAACATGCTTTTGTTAACCACACTTAGGTGACTACTATGTGGTAGCCAAAATTTAGAGAGTAGAAAAAGTAGCTTGTTTTACTCAAAAATTAGGAGTGACCCATCTGCAAAAGGCCATTTGATGTCAACAGCTTCTTTTCTATTCAAGATTGTGCAATCCAGCCTGTGCCCTGATACCTTACCCAAGTCAATGGGAAATGATACTCAGGATTTTTGCAAAGTGCAATGCTATGGACTCAAGTTGAAGCAATGAGAGCAACTACAGTAAACATTACAATTTAAGCGTCAATGTAGTCAATGAGCTGCTGACACATACTAAAAGAAGATTAGTTCTCTCTTGAACTCAGGTCAGTGAGTGTGATCTGTCTGGATCTAAAGAAACAGGTATTTTAAATGGCACTCTTTATGAAGAAAGGTTGAATCACACAACATGAAAAGTTTGAGCTATTTTTTTCTCACAAATAAGTAGATACCTAAATATAGAGGCTGAAGAACAAGTAAAGGTAATTGAAATGAAACCTAATGTAATTTAGCATAAAGTCATACAATAGTTGGTGTTGGAATGTCCCTTTGAAGATCATGTAGTCCAGCTGCCTCTTCAAAGAGTGGGGACATCTTCAACTAGATCAGGTTGGTCAGAGTACCATCCAGCCTGACCCTGAATGCTTCCAAGGTATGATCTATCTACCACCTTTATGAGCAATCTGTGCCTGGGTTTCACCATATTCATTTAAAAAATGTCTTCTTTATATCTAGTCTGAATTGACCACCTTTTAGTTTAAAATCATAAGCCCCTGCTTATTGCAACAGGCCCTACTAAAAAGTGTGTCCCCAGCTTCTTTTTAGAAGCCCTCTTTAAGTACTGGAAGGCTGCAATAAGTTCTCTCTGGGCCCTTCTCTTCTGCAGGCTGAAAAAGCCCAGCTTTCTCAACTTTCCTCATAGAGAGGTGTTCAGCTCTCTGATCATCTTTCGTGGCCCTCCACTGAACCTGCACCAGCAGGTCCATATCTTTCCTGTGCTTAGTGCTCCAGAGCTGGATGCAGTACTCCAGGTGGGGTCTCACCTGATCAGAGGAGAGAAGCAGAATCCCCTCCCTCCCTCTGCTGCCCACGGTGCTT
Source organism: Oriolus oriolus (assembly GCA_013400235.1). Classification (NCBI taxonomy): domain Eukaryota; kingdom Metazoa; phylum Chordata; class Aves; order Passeriformes; family Corvidae; genus Oriolus; species Oriolus oriolus. The sequence continues at coordinate 655,573 of VXBT01003900.1, read as the reverse complement.
TGGATACAGCCCAGGACACGTTTGGCTTTCTGGGCTGTGAGTGCCCATTGCTGGCTCATGTCCAGCCTCTCCTCCACCAGCACTCCCAAGTCCTTCTCAGCAGGGCTGCTCTGTATCTGTTAATCCCCAGCCTGTGTTGATACCAGGGGTTACCCCAACCCAGGTACAGCACCTTGTGCTTGGTCTTGCTAAACTGCATGAGATTCCCATGGACCCATTTCTTGAGCTTTTCCAGGTCTCTCTGGATGACATCCCATCCGTCAGGTGTGTCAACTGCACCACTTAAGCTTTGTGTCATCAACAAATTTGCTGAAGGTTCACTCAACCCAACTGTTTATGTAATTGATGAAGATATTATTCTCTGCTGGGCACAAGACTTTTGTATTTGCCCGCTACTGGGCACAACACTTTTCACTGTTCTCCATCTGGACATTGAGCCATTGACCACAACCCTCTGAATGTGACCATTCGGCCAATTTCTCGTCTAAGATTCCATCCATCAAATCCATCTCTCTCCAATTTAGAGAGAAGGATGTTGTGGGGCACTATGTAAAACACTTTACAGAAGTCCAGATAAATGACATCTGTAGCCCTTCCCTTGTCCCCTGATGTAATCACTCCATCAGAGAAAGCCACTGGGTTGGTCAGACAGGCCTTGCCCTTGCTGAAGCTGTGCTGGCTGTCCCAAATCACCTCCCTGTCCTCCATGTGCCTTAGCAGAGCTTCTGGGAGGATCTTCCCAGGATCCGAGATGAGACTGACAGGTCAGTAGTTGCCACAGTCCTCCTTTCTACCCTTTTAAAAGATGGGTACAATGCTTCCCCCTTTCCAGTCACCTGGCACTTCACCTGATTGCCACATTAAAACATTACAGCATCATGTATTTCCTTTTATTGTGATCACAGACATACCTATGTCATTACTTTTGAACTAAATTTTGATTTTGACCTAAAAATGGTACTGTAACTTTTTTTACCCTGAACTTTAAACTGTATGATGGCCTGCAATAAAATGTACTCTACAATAGAGAAGAGCTGTGTTTCTGAAATATTGAGCTAAAAGTCTATAAATGGCTGCAAAGAAAGTTCAAACAGGACCATGAAATTTCAGGAAAGAGCAGTCTGAAGAGGTTCACTTCCTACAGGGAAAGAGAGTAAGAACAGCCTGTAATTGCTGGCTACTATTTTGTTTAATCAGAGAACCACTAAGTGCCTGTAATTGCTGCCAGCTGCTCGGCAGAGGTCAAAAAGTCAAACTGAATGTTAGGCATTATTAAGATAGAAATATAGATGAAAATAAATGAATTTGTTTTGCCTCTGATGGTGTACATAGCACCTGCAAAAGGACATTCAAATGTATAAAATTACTTGCATACAAAAAATAACTACATAGCCGCCACTGGCCCATGTTTCCTCAGATCCTCCTTTTTGCCTCACTAGAGGATATGCATGCTGCTTCTTTTTTCAGACATAACCTCCCTTGCTCGCCATGATCTTTCAAAGATGATGGGGTAGCCTCAGAATGATATCAGCCAGCTCCCCCATTGCCCTTAGGTACAACTTGTCTGGTCCCATAGATTGCTGTATGTCCAGTACGCTTCAGTGCTTCTTTAGTTTATCCTCTAATGCAGGTAATGCTGCATTTCCTCAGGCTGTGCTGCCAGGCAAAGGACTTAAGAGGCCTGGGAGCAAATGAAAAAAAAAGTTACAAAAAAGTGGCCTGATTTTGGCTGGAATAGAGTTAATTTTCTTCATAGTGCCAAGTATGGTGTTGGGTTTTGGATTTGCTGGAAAAAAAGTTGGTAATTCATGGATGTATTAGTTGTTGTTGGGCAGTGCTTAGAGATTGGCTGGATTTTCTGCTTCTCACACTACCCTACCAGGCTAGGGGTGCACAAGGAGCAAAGAAACACCCATCAAAATGATTTAAAATACTCCATGGTAAAAAAAAGGCAGTTTTCTCCTTACCCATTTAATTAGTGAGTTTCCACAAATGGTAATATAAACTAGGAATATATGAAATACAATTTTCTTGCAGAACCTCTCTGAGAGGTAAAATTCCTCTTCCTTCCTCCACAAGGACTGATACAAGTTAGGAAAAGGGAAACCTCTGTCACAGGAGACCAAACAAAGTTTAAAAAAATGAAAGTCTAGATCTTAACATAGCTATTACAAAATTAATTCTATTCCTTTTGATGGGTAAATTAAGTTCCAAAGGAAAAAATGATCTGACTTCCTGTGAAACTATCTCTATTACAATGTTCTGTCAAGCCTGGCCATGAGCCACATGCATTCACCTGAACCTTAGCCAGTCTTCAGGGCAATTTTGAAATTTGCGTATCTGAAAAGGTTTGCTTCTAATATAATTCTGAAAATGTGTATCTATACTCATTGCAAAATCCCAACTCTAAGCAACAGCATTATCTTTTTTTTCTGGCTGTCAGGAAGAAAAGAGGAGAGTCTTTACCCTTTCCTCCAAAATGATGTACTCTTTTTCTTAACCTTTCTTTCTTCATATTTGTGTATTATTACTTTTTTTCCTTTTTTTTGTTCATTTCCTTGATTTTTGCATGAGTCAGACATATGGATTACACAGCTGTTGCACTATAGAGGCCATTCTCCTCCATTTTAGCAGGTCCTTTTTACGCTACAGACCACTTGAACCATGTCCCTTTAAAGAAATTTTGTATGTTTATATGGGAATAAGGAAGGAATTTGACTGGAACCTGACTAGCTGAGCAGGGATTATAGAACAGCATGCTTTAGTTAATAGTATTTTTTACATTTAAAATGTAAATTAAGAAATTTCCTGCTATTACATTTGAACAAAAAAAGCAACATCTGGTTTTGTGAGACAAAGAAAGTCTGAGGTCATATGTAACAGAGAGGAAAGAGGCTTTAGAAGCCTCAGAGGTCTTTGTAGAAATAGTCTCAGAGAGACTTTAAATTTCAGAAAGATCCCTGAAACCTAATTTTTTGTATATAAAAGGCACATAAACTACACAGGAAGTTACTTCAAGAGTGCTTGGATTTCTACTGAAAACACACACAAACAGTAATTCTGGTTCCATATTCACTTTGCTTAAATAACTTTCATTTATAAATTACAACATCAGAGCTCTGGCTTAGGGAAAAGAAAGCAACCCTGTTCCAGAAATGGGTGTATATTATATATGTAAATATATAGCTTTCTATTGCCTTACAGATGCTCGTGTTTGCCTATATCTATCTGCAGTCCTACATTACATTTGGAGGCAAGAACAATCTATGTCCTGTCCTCCTACAATGCCCACAGTTAAAGAGTTTTGGTCCATGAAGAACAGATATACAAACAATGAATGAAATAATGAATGTAAGTTTCTTTATTTTTTTCCTATATGAGGAACGTAAGGAATGATCTGGAGCTGACTTGTGGTGATGACAGTACAAGTTAAATACAGGCTACTCTGCGAACTGTATCTGGTATGCAAATGGATATTCAATATGCAGCCTCTTTTAAAGGTTCCAGATCAGTACTAAAAACCCAGTGGCTGCCTTTCAAAGGCTTTTTTTCTCTCTGTTAGATTGTGTAAAATCCTCAGTGAAGGATGAGGGAAACTAATAAATGCTGATACAGAAATCTGGTCAGCATCCATGACATTCCTATTAAGAGTAACCAAAGCAATAGTGTACCAGCTGATATTTCAGACTGTACAGCACTTAAGGTTTAGAATCTTGGAGAAACTGCCTAAGATAGCAGACATGGTGCTCCAGTACTGTGATAAAGCTGTTTATATACAAGTAAATAAATCTAAGCTTTGAGGCTGATCAAAGAGAACACATTCTGCATATGTTTGTATCTTTACTTAGATCTTCCTTAAGAAATAGCTTTCACTGATATTTTCTACCCAATACGAATGTTTATGTAAGAACCTTGTGTATTAAATATAAGTTAATGCAGTTAACTCCTCCTCAGGGAGACACTTCCATATACAGGGAAAATTTAGTTCTTTGTTATGGGGAAAAAAAAAGTCTGGTTCATTTCCAAGTTTCTGACAATCTGGATAAAGACTCTCCAAAAAAATTATTTATTAAAAGTAGGAAGCAAAGAAGAAGAATAAATGAAGTTCCAAAGGGATCTGGGTAAGACTTTGGGATGTCTAATATACACTTAAAAGGGACCTGCAAAAAGGCGATGAACAGTAATGGAACAAATTTTACTCATGCTAGGAAGTCATTAAGGGAGTAGCGCTAAGAGCTGACTATAAAGAATTTCAGAAGGCTCTTAAAGGATGTAGTGGCTGGGAAACAAAATGGTAAATAAAGGCTGGTGTTTACAGAGGAAAAGATTCAGTGGGAGAACCATATAAAGATACATATACTAAAAATGACAGGTTCTGAGCTCATAATTTCATCAGGAGGAGATCTTGACATTATGTTAGATCTTGGCATTAGTTCTGAATTCAGTAGTTAGGAAGAGTCAAAAAAACCCACAAAAATCCCACACAAAACAAATAATCATAAAGCCAAAACCTAAATCTAATATTAGAAAATACTGGGAAAAGAACAGATAACATACTTTTGCCACTCTACAAATTTAGGGTTTGCTGGTACCTTGAATACCTTGTAGAGCACTGGTATTGCAACTTGGGGTAGAAGATTTACTTAGAAATGGAAGAAATACAAAGAAAGCAGGAAGGATGACCAAAGGTATGGAGTGATTTCCAGAGAAGTACAGGAGGGTGATTCCTTCCTTGGTCCTGCTGACTACACTTTCTGACACAAGCCAGGATGCCATTTGCCTTCTTGGCCACCTGGGCACATGCTGGCTCATGTTCAGCTGCTGTTGACCAACAGCCCCCAGGTGCTTTTCCAGCCACTCTCCTCCCAACCTGGAGTAGTGTATGGGGTTGTTTGACCAAAGTGAAGGACCTGGCATTTGCTTTGTTGAACCTCACACCATTGGCCTCGGCCCATCAATCTGGCCTGTACAGGACCCTCTTACAGAGCCTTCCTACCTTCCAGCAGATCAACTTTCCTGCCCAGCTTGGTGTTGTCTGAAAACTGACTGAGGATGGGATAATTCCTACCTGTAAAGTCATCTTTTTATACTCAAATCCAGTCAGAAGCAGTAGGTGATCACTAATTGAGCAAGGATAAGCTCCAACATTGCAGATTGATGTTTTCTGTTTGCTATAAATTAGCAAGTAACCAGCCTGAATTCTTGCCTGTCACTTAAACAGTGTCCATATGTACCTCAGCTTGTAGGAAGAGGATACATTAGCAGTAAGAACTTACTTTCAGTACCTAATTGTCCCAAACACTGACCTGTACACTTTCCTTTTGAAAGCACCTGTTATTTCTTTAATTTCTTAGGGCTGGGCCAGTTTTGAGGGATACTTTATGTTATTCTGTTGGACTGCCAGTTAATTGTAGGAAAGCAGCAATATAGTCTTCTTACATATTCAGAAGTGATTCCCTACTGTCAGAGTTCCTTTGCTGTGGGGATCTTTCCCTCATTCCTACCACACTGGTAATACTAGCGTTGGACACTAGGTGGTAATCATCTTCTGGTAAGCTCAGCATGAATTTCACTATGTGAAATGCCTTTTCATAGCTATTTTTGCACCACTGGAAGACTACAATGCATTGTTATATCAGAATAATTTTTTAAAGATATTTTTGTTTGTGTTGGATTTAATTTGATATAAAAACCTGGAAACAAATGTGTCAATAGCTGTTTACCTAGCCATTACTTTGCTGTCATGTTTATTTCTCCTATATAAAAGCTGGATGGTCATTGCTTGTTATAATTTTCTCAGAAAAATGGAATTAGGATGTAAAATTTTTTACTTTGTTTCAAATTAAAAAACTCTATTTCATATTGACATATGGTAAATTCCCCCCTGTACTGGTGGAGAATAGTTCATTAAAATACATATAGCTTTTGTTGACATGATTCAAATTATAAATAATGTAATTTCAATCTGAAATTCTTCGGGTAGTCTGCATTTACTTGTTGTGTTTTGTAGATGTGCAATTAAAAATTCTTTTAAAATGAAGAGACAACTACGTAAAATACATATTTACTTTCCCAATATATCTTACTGGAGTAGCATCACTGATAATGCTGTGGATGTCAAAATAACATCTATAAGGTTAGACATATATTTATATATTTCTGAATATAGAAAATGTTAAACAATTTATGTGTGAGGAAAATACTGGTTTCACATGGATTTTTCACATATTTGCCTCCAGATCCTGTTAAAAGATAATGCCCTCTCAGCACTGGCATGGCCTACTAGGTACTTTTTGCTTCCTTATCCATCCAAAATTTCCAGGCTTATCTGACAGGATTTGTAAATTTCAAGATTAATGTGAGATTTCAAGATCAATGGGAGCTCATTTAATGTAGCTCATGAATGATGCGTTTGACTCCATTCATTCATGGAGTGGGATGATTGTCTGACATAAGAGCAAGAGGTCAAGAAGAGACCTAGGATGATGTTTAAATTCTTCCTTTTCTAGAAAATGGAATGATTTGTAAGTGATAAGTTAAGTAATGTAACGATTGGGGATGGAAAGTAACAATGTGTGAATCAGCATTTTTTAGGTGAACAGAGGACCAGAGGGATATAAAAGAGATTAAAAGTGAGCTTGGATAGTCCAAAGTGACTTAAACTATAGTTTTCTTGGCTTTTGAGTTCTAACAGTCTAAGGTGGAAGCCTTAGGGCTGCTTTCTCCTCCTAATGCAGCCAGGTTACCATTGGACTTATTTGCAGCAAGGGCACATTGCTGACTGGTGTTCAACTTCGTGTCCACCAGGACCCCAGGTCCTTTTCTGCAAAGCTGCTTTCCATCTGTTTTCCCCCCAACAGTGTCAGACTGTTGGAGTTAGTCCTCCCCACGTGCAGGACTTTGCACTTTCTACTTGGTGAACTGTGTAAGGTTCCAGTTGGCCCGTTTCTCCAGACTAACAAGGTCTCTCATTCTCACTATTCTACTTTAAGGCTTGTTAAAATCTGTGTGAAACCAGAACTTCCACAGTCATCACTGTCAGCTTCTTCAAAGGCCTGGAAATACAGACAGATGTTGACACAGAACAGCAAAATCAGCAGGCTGTGCTGGACTATACAGGGGTTTTCTACACATATTTTGTCTAGGATTGTGATAATGGAAGGAAGTAGTAACGTGAAGTGGAGGAGGGAGAAAGATAGGAGAGCACTGGTATGGATGTCACAATGCTAAGGGTACAGGGGGATAAGCAATAACCTCTGGACCAACTGACATTCCACCAGTAAGGGTCTTGGTTGGAGCCAGGTGTATTGAGGTCAGGAGAAACATCAACCCACTGTTGGAAAAGTAGAAGTCTTTACTTATTCTCGTAACAAATATATGGAGCAGAGAAGGTACACTTGGGAAGTAGATTCTTCCCTTGGGATTATAGAAAGGTACATTCTCTTAATTTATACTTTTATTCAAGACAAAACTGTTAAGAATTTCTACAGATATTGTTGTTATTGAACTCTATTTCTACAGTTTTATTTCTTGTATGCAATTTCCAGAAGCTTGATAAATCTCAAGATGATAACATATTTGTCTATGTAAATCAAATATAATTACAGTAATCAGAAACTAAACAGAATCAGAAAATCATCCTAATTTGTTGGTTTATTTTCTCTTTAACTGTTGTTAAACAGCAGCTAGGGGAAAGTTTATCATTTTTTCTTGATTATTCTTCAAACTATTCATTGACTAGACATTCTGTAAGTGTATTCCCAAACTCTATTGGAAAACTAAAGATTAACAACTACAGGTTGTAGTGGCTATCATGGGCTGATTTTCCAAAGCATTTTCTCCTTTCTTGTTTAGAGGAGTGAGTCTGCTGGAGATTCCTTCTGTTAAGAGCTTGGCTGTTGATAAGTATCTCCCTTAAATATTGCAGGTTTTTCTGAAATCTCCTGCAGATGGGTGAGGTACATGCCACACCCCCATCAGAGGTCTGGGGAAGAAGAATGTAGTATTTATTACAAAGAAAATGGAGAATTCTATGGAGATAGTATGCAATTGCTCTAATTCAATTTTGGCTGATATACCTGGATTGCTTTCTCAGATTGAGGGATGGGATATCTTTGTGGAGCCTGAAATGATGAAAAGAATGATTATTCTCTTAATACTTTGTTTACTTCAATGGCCAAATATGTTTTGCTGGTCATGCTCTGGACCTTGGAAGGTCCATCATCACCACTGACTGCTGAATTCTTGGGAGGGATGATGCAGAAAGCTGTAATTTAGATTGATGGAGCACACCAAACAAAGCAAGCCACATAATGAAACAGGAATAGAAATGAGGCAAAGATGGCAACACCAGGAAAAGGCGGGATAAGGACAAAAAATATTGGAGTAGAGCTGAAGCTGTGTAGGACTTTTTAATGTTAAATTGTACTTACCAAAGGATATTAACTGCCTAACTTTTATTTCTCTAGGAGGTTTATGGAGACTCATCTAAGAACAATTCCAAGAGATGCTTTTTCCAATCTCCCCAACATCTCTAGGATGTAAGTTCTGTTCTGTTTCTGATACTTTTCTTTTAAATTTTTATTAGAAATCACTTTCTTTCTCCAAAATTCTGTCTTTGTGTATAAAAACGTATGAAATGAAAATATTCTTGTACCTTTGCTACCTCACCACTTACATTTTAGAATCGCAGGTAGTAACCCCATTGTTTATAACCTGAACCAGCCATAGGAAGGCATTCTAAGACAAGACCACTCCTCTACTGAAGTCGATGTGATAAATAAAGCTATAAAACTTTTTTTTAGTTTGCAAATTACAGGAAATCATTTCACTCATAACAAGTTAACATTTTCAATTGCTGGTCCTAGCTAAAATTTTGTTTCCAGCTGCCAGCATGATTTGTAGCACATCTCATTGGAGACCACGGGCATTTCTAGACTAGAGATGGACTTTCACCAAAACACTAATATTTGTGAGATGTGAGAGAGGCTTCCATTGTGTCACTTCCTTTGTGTGCAAACATGTGCATGGATAGAGTACACAAAAGCAGAACCAGCAGCCTCTATCTACTTGCCTCACATCAACATTTGTCCCGTTGAACGTGGCTACGTTAAGGAAATTTGCCTGTCCAACCATCCAGGAGCCACTCTGACAGTCACGTCCACACCATTACCAGCTCCACCCCATAGCAGAGTCTCAGATGTCCAGATCTTTCAATAGTTTAATCTTGATTCAATAACTAAATAACAAAAGCCCGAGTTTGGCACCTCCAAGGAGGGATCCCGAACAAAGGAATCTCTGGGCTTTTACACCCTCACAATTTAAATGCCGCAACATCTGTGGTCATTGGCTCCTGCTGTGTCTCTGAGTGTTTCCCTTACCTGGCTGGGCCACAGGTCTCCATGTGCTTTGTTATGCAAAAGGTCGGCAGTTCATGACCCCTTGCTTTGGGCTCCTCCCACCCAGAGCTCAACCTGCAGCTCAACATGGCAGCTGCAAACCGAGCTGCCTGTACTGAACGGATTCCTCAACAGCTGCCCTTGCAAGGTACTGCTCGTTGATGTCAGCAATCTTGACAAAAATTTGTCCCACGTTTGTCTGTTCTTTGCCGCTGGCCCATAATCTGTGATCCTGTGCATGACTCTGCAGCGAATTTCTCTGCCGCCTCACGATTCACTCCCTAGAATCAGAGCTGTGTAATTTAGAAGGGACCTTGGGAGGCCTCTAGTCCATAATCTGCTCATTCAATCCAACCAGAATGCTTAGGGCTTTATCAGTCTGGTGTTCAGCTTTACCTGTGGCCACTGTTAACTAAATAAGCCACCTCATTCAGCAACAGGCCCACTTTTTTCTTTTTCAGTTTTTTATTACTAATGTGGCAATAGGAATTCTTCTTCTTGCCCTTGATGTTCCTTGCAAGTCTCAGTTCTGAGTTTTGACTGAATATCTGAGGATTACCATCTAAGAATTCATGGAAAAGGACTTTGGGGGAACATGGTCTGCCTATTATATTTTATAGTTTCATCTAGATAGTAAGGACTTTCTAAAATCCTTATAAGTAACTGTTCTTGAATATCTGCAGCCTCATTTACCATCTCAGTTTAATCAGATAGATGGTATATTGTTTGGGGTTATTTTGGAGGGTGAGAAGTATCCCTCACATGATGTATAGTATCATATATAGAAAGGATAAACTTAGTTTAGAACAGAGTTTGATTCAATATAAAAGGGTGTCAGCTCTTCTTTGGCTCCAGAAACTCCAACTGGCAGTTTAAATTTGAATAGTGTCAATGCCCATCTGGATATTTCTTATAGCATTACTACTACCACAAAACATGAACTCCCACCTTCTTGATATAAACTTCAGGTTAAGGAATCAGTACCGGTATTTTAACTACAACTCTTATGTGTATGTCTTGGCCTCTAATGTACCACATGTCTCATTTGCCTCTCCCAGCCCATAATTTCCGTGCAATGAAAACTGTGCAATGAAAATTACCAGATCATTCCTGGTTTTGCAAATTCATCTAGAAAATGTTCTGAAGTTTCAACAGGGGAATATATACTGTGTCTACTGTTCCAAATACAGCAGTTCATTTTGCTATATGGTTTCCACCATATGATTTCCACAAATAAACACAATTTTTTAATCTGTACTGAATAGAAAATTTAGTTGTCCTCTTTATGAACCTTGTTTAAACAAAAATTTTAGAGCTACAATTTCTCTTAAATGAATACATGTCTATATAGTCTTGATAGTCAGAAGTAGAGAATTTTTTCCCCTGTGCTGCTTTTTCACATGAATTAAAGAAAAAGCATTTTAATTACATGCTTAATTGCAAAGCTAATTCCTGTCAAAAAGGCATCACTGAATAAAAAAAAAGTTTTATAGGATATTCAGATGCAAGAGAAATTTCTGGTTTCCACTGTTAATCATGCAAATACACTAAATCTTGGTAAAAGGGCTTCACCTGATGTTTTCTGCTGATTTAGGGACATATTCAGTATTTTTAAGGTCAAGGATAAGGAACATTTTTCCTGGGCTTAGGATGATGCTTTGGGGTCACATTCAAGAGTACCTCACAAACACCTGGTGTGTAGCTCCTCAAAGTGTTTTCTCCACAGCTTCTCCACACAAAGGAGCATCCCACAGTGCTCTCTGCCAGCAGCCCCATGTAAAGCACAATTCCTGTGCACCACTCTCCTGTGCAACACAGTGCCTTTCCCACCCTGGGCACACTGCTGTCCCACAGCCAATGCCACCCCACTGCTCCCCACACCTAGCATGTATCTGCACTCCCGTGCTCCCCAGTGCGAGCTGATACAGCACAGCCTCAACTCAGTTGCCATTGCCTTACCTGCTCCTGGTTGTCCTCTCCTGAAGTGCCCCAAGTGTCACCAAGCTGCTCTCCAGCAGCAGCAGAGGACAACAGGGACAGCTGGTGGGCAGCAATACAGGGGATGCTGAGGTTGGAAAAAAAAGCAAAGAAAGGTGGAGAGAGGGAGAAGGAAGAAAATAAGGGCTGGGAGAGGGCCTTGTGGCTGCTGCCAAGTGTTGATCTGATCCTGTGCTCTCAGGCTCTTTCTGAGTGGGCAGTGGTGGTTAAAGTGTTATCTGCAAACAGACTTCCTCTGAAATCATGCATTTGGTGTTTAAGCTATCCCTGCACTCATGATGAGTGTTGAAGGCATTTTGAAATCCTGCAAATTAAACAGAGCCGATAGGGAGAGGAGGTGCTGAATTGTAGCATGCCTTCAAAACGGCAACTTAAACATGCTTTCCTTTTTCTGATGCAACTCCTTCCATGTTATGAATGTTATGATTTTTATTTCTTACATTTAATGTGTTGTGTAATCTATTCATTAGGCAGAGCCCAAAGATTCTTGAGGCACTCTGAATGCTTGGAAGTAAATGTTTATGCACTATTAATACATTTCTGCTTGGCATTCCTGCCTCAGAGGAGATTTTGGGTGTGTTTGTGTGGGGTTTGGGTGTTTATCTAGATGACACTAAAGCAACTAAAACTACTCATTTCCCTGTCATCAGTGATGGTGTGGTTTAATTAATTAACACGAATACATATGCTTGTAAAGTAGAAGAGTGAAGGTCAACACATGAAGAAAAAAGCCATTTCCTTCCCACTGTATCCCACAGCTGTAAGATATAAAACTATACCTCAAATGGGTCCAAGCCAGACAGCATATAGTAAAAATGTGACATGAAGTGTGGTGGGAAAGCACATAATGGCTGTGGGGCTGAGAGAGGGGAGGAGGAATCATCTTCTCTGACTCTTCTCATACATGGGAGAAGCACCTGCTTGCCTGATGTAAGGTGACTCATTTTGATCATGGAGCATGCAAAAAGTACTCTCCTACTTCCTAGCCTTTGCAGGAGGATACAGTCTTAGTTCATTATCTGTTTTTAATGTAATTTTCTGTCAAACTGATTTATATATATCTGTTTGCTACATTAAGAATAGATTTTTAATAATATGTCATTAATACAACCTATCTTTTGGCACATTAAAATGTAGGGTTAAAATGGAATAATCAATTTTCTTTTAAGACTGAAACTCCAATTTCCTGGGCAACAGACATTATTACTTACAGGAAAACAAAATTAAAGCATTTCACATAAATATCTAACTCTGCAACACTCAATTACAGAGGTACAGACGGGACATATTTTCTTTATTGTATTCCTCTTTTGTCATCTTCCTTCATTTTGGAAGATGCAAACATCTTTGGAAAAGCAATATTACTCTAGAAAGAGAATCTGATATTCATGCAATCTCTACTTGTTACCTTTCTGTTATCTTTTCAAAGACGGTTGAATACCTCTCCAAAGTGACTAATAGAAAATAGATTTCATGCTCAATGAGTTAAAATTAATTCAGGTAATGTGCTTTTAGCTGCAGTCTGGAAAGGACATGCATTCCCACCCAGTTAGTGCTATTAGTCATCTGCTGGTTTTTAAGGCATGCACTGGTCACAAAGTTTTCAGTCCAATTTTGTAAAGCATTTTAAATATTTTTTTAACACACATTGAAAGAAATAAAGATTTTTCTTTTTTAAAATTTACACTAAAGTTAGAAATCTGATTTATAATTAGATTAGATTGTATTAGAAAGCCTTCCTGGGTTAAATGATCATATTTTAATTTACTCTTTACTATTACTACTCCTTATACTATCATTGGGAAAAATGGAATGTTACAAATCTTCTCTCTTGTTTAAGCAACACAACCCAATTACAATTAATGTAAAATAACAGTTAGATACTTTTTAACTTATGTATGACTCTAGGTCTTTGTAGGTCTTCTGATTAAAAAAGAGGAAAGGCATGTGACACAATCTCTTTATTATGTTTTTTTTTATTTTGACATCTAAAATTGATGTCTATGACTCATCTACTCAATTTAAATTTGTGCATTTAAAATAATTATCAAGTTGCTCAGGGTTTCTGTAAACATGCAAAATATTAAAAACTGCATTAATCAATTTTATTCAAGAGTATCAAATGTAGTACCTAATATTTTACGCATTATTGTAAAAATATATAAGGAGTTCATTTTAAAAGAAATATATATAGATTGGAAATATGATATAAAATATTACTAGAAAAGTAAATAAAACACAGCGATAGATCACTTAAATGCTAAGAGGTATTTTGAAAGACAGAATCAGATAATTTAAACTAAAGAGCAATAGGTCAGTTATACTGATAATCAGCTCTAGTTAGTTGTACTGCAACTTTATTCACACTTCAAAATCTTTGATAGTAGTTGCAGTATTATAATTCTCCTAATGATGGTGGAGAGACTGTAGAACTGTTTTCTCATCACATTCCATAGATCACCAGCAGTACAAATGCTACTCAGTCTGAACTGTGTGCAAATAAATATTTCTTGCCTGGTTTTCTTTCGGAGCCACCTTACTCCTTACATCCTTTACGACACTCATTGTATGGCTGGAGTTTCTCTCTAAATTCATGTTATAGCACATGTTTTACTAAGCAATATCAAAGTACCAATTGCCCTGATGACTTGTCTCCTTCCAGAGAAATTGCAGCAGTTGTTGCAGCAATGCCCCAAGGATCATCTTTGTTTCTTTCCTTCCTTTTTCTAATTCTTTAGTATAGAGGAATATGCCAGTTTATCTGAGGCTGAAATTCCCATTGGAGAACTCCAAGGTGATCTTAAGTGGGGAAAAGGGAAGAAATATGATGCTGAACTGTGCAATATTGGTGTCTGCTTTTGCTGCTTATTAGCACTGCTGTGTTGTTTTGGTTGTACTGTGTTCTGCAGTACAGTGTGCATATAAAGCATCAGTCAAGATCAAAATCCTTAAAAGGATTTAAAAAGTGTGTCCTTCAGACACTGTTCATGTGTCTGGCACTGTCATCATAGCTGGATGAGAAAAATAATGAGATGAAAAATAAAGTGGCATAATGGGCACTAGCCGTGGCTTCCCAGTGTCTGAGACCTGTTTATTTTTCTGTTTGCTGGTGTTTAGTTACATCTCTATAGATGAAACACTACAGAGTCTGGAGGCCCATTCCTTCAACAGTTTAAGCAAAGTCACTCACATGTAAGTACTGTAATTAAATAAATGAACACAGTGATGAGATAAATTTGGGATGTGTGGAAATAACATACATGGTGATGTTTGAGTTGTCATTCCTGTCTCCCTTGCAGCTAAATATTCCTTTTCTCCTCTCCTTTCTCCATATTGTGGAGTGAGTCAGTCTCTTTCTTGAACTTATTTTATTGTGCTTGTTTTCCATACGTCTTTTTAGTTCCCTTGCTCTTCTGTATTCTCCTATAGAAATGTAGGTAGATGTAGTGAGAAACTGGTGGGACTTACATCATGAGCTTGATGTCAAGTTGAAATAAAATGGCAACTAAGAATTATTTCTGTCAATTTACTGCAGACAAGCGTAGAACAGTAATATAAGCATCAGAAATAAAATCAGAAGGACTAAAGCACAGAGCAAAATGGCACTAGCTGGAGACATGAAGAATAAGTAATCATTCTGAAAGTGCACTAGTAGAATGAAGAGTGTTTATATGGTTATTAAATGCAACAAGAATAATATGGAAAAAGGCTTCTGGGAAGTGTTTTTACAACTTTTTGTTCTCATGTTCTGACCAATCCTCACCAAGTGATGCGCTGAGGGCAGTTACAGAACTGATAGGATACCTGCATCCCTAGAATTCTTGTCATTCATCAGGACTCTGTCAAAATGAGAAGATAATGTGTTGCATGCAGCTACATAGGATCATCCTGTATCTGGTACTCTTCCATGTTTCCATTACTGATCCAAAGGAGGGATTGGAAAGTGTACTACTGTTGTAAAGCTCAGCCAAATTACAGTTTGGCATATTTCAGAGATTTTTGTTTGCAGAGGTTCCATGGGAGAGCACTGGTCACCATGGATCCAGAAAACATTGTCAGAGGGGAAAGTCTTTTGTGTCCAGGAAGAAAACATGCCAGAGGCAGATCAGTTTTTTAAGGTTGTTGCAAGAGGTGAAAGCTACCACCCATTTTCACACTAATGTTTGAAAAAGAAGAAGTTATAATAATGTTAAAGTAGATTAGAGGAGATTTGTGTCAAACTCTAGGAAATGTATTCATATGGCTGATATAAATAAACATTAGAATTGTTTTCCTGGAGACATTGTCTCTACCACTGCAGGCATTTAAGGCTGTATGATCTCAAATTCCATAGATCTATTTAATCTTCACTCAGAGATTGAATTAGGTGATCACTTAACAATGCTGAATTTTCTATGATTTTTTTTCTTTTACTTTACACAGTGTGAAACAGACTAACAAAGTTACAGGAGAAAAATATTACTGTTGTTAATGAAGATATAGAGAGAAACTAATGCTGGAAAGTGTAAGTGACTCCTCTAAGAGAACCTGAACCTGACTGGCATATCTAGAAGCAGAGTGCAGGATCCTGAGATCTACTTCAGGCCAACAACATGCTCCAATAGTATTCCTGAAAGAGTTTCACAGCAAGGCTTTGGTGTCATATCAGTACTTACCTTTGGTTATAATACCATTCCCTATTCTGTAGATGGTTTTTTCCAAGCCTGCCGTGTCCATGTTCTCTCTTCCTCTTTCATAGTTGTTGTGTCTTTAGAATTTCTTGTTTAACACAAATCAACATTTAATGAAACATTTACTGGCAGCACATTTTATCAGCAATGAATAAAGCATCTGCCACTATGCACTCCAAATTCCTCATGTGGTACTGCTTTTGTGGTTCACTTTATTATAAATTAAAGATAAAATGCTCCAGAAAGCTCCGAAATCACCACATTATCACACCCACCTCAGCCCCCAGGCCTGGATGTGTTGTCCATGACCAGGAAGCTGCAGGTCTGTGCAGGAGTCAGTGGAGTTCACAGGCACCCACACTCACCTCTGGCACAGGCTGTGGGGAGGGCCCTGGGGGAATGTTTCCTGCTCCACTACACAAGGATATGGTAACGTGGGACCCCTTGTATTCCTCGCAGGGAAAGAGAAACTGTACACAGACATACAAGATACACTTTTTTGTTTTCTGCACAAGCGCCAAAAATACTGCCCAGGACAAGACATCAGAACTCTGCTCACAAAAGTTATAGGAAAACCCCATGCCTTTGCAGATAGCCCACAAAGAAGGGCCACCTCTACCACTCAAAAGTGCTTACGAGGTTTATAAAATCTGGTTGGAAGTAAGGCACATGTATGATCTAATCAGGGAATATCCAGGCATCTGGCAGGTTAGACAGTTGCATATAAGCTGTGAAAGAAAGTAATTTATAGATTTGATCATTTTTATGAATTGTTTCCGTAACTCCTGATTTGTTAAAACTGATCACTG
Organism: Oriolus oriolus; assembly: GCA_013400235.1. Lineage (NCBI taxonomy): Eukaryota > Metazoa > Chordata > Aves > Passeriformes > Corvidae > Oriolus > Oriolus oriolus. Next base: position 638,698 of record VXBT01003900.1, on the reverse strand, counting down.
TTGAGTTTGATTTACTTTCCAAACAACAGGGCTATACAGGGATAAATTTGTGTCTTGTGCCATGCATTAATTTAATGTTCTTCATTTACATAGTATTTTTAAGTATTATTGCTAAAATAATACTAGGTTAAGATTATCACAAAGTATTTTAAAGGAGGTTGAAATTACTCCAACAGTTTTGAAAAGTCATTTCATGAAGTTTTATCAGCTTGTTATTCTTTGAACTTTCATAAAGTGCAGCTTTATGTAAATAATCTTTTTACCCTGACTGAAACTTATACACACAGTTTCGTTTTCAAAACATTTCTTTTTAGACATAAGAACTTCTTAGGAGAAAATTTAGTGTTTGTGGAAGGGAGAAACTAATGCTTTGGCTTGAGCCAAGTGTTATGTGAATAGGCATCCTGTGTTCATCATGATCTGTCTGCCAAGCTTGTTAGTGTACTCCATCCTCGATCTTCACCAATCCATTTTCTCGGTCCTTATTTGGTTCATGCGCCTCTGTCCTGACTTCTGTTCCTTCCAGACCTCAGCTCTTTAAGCATAGGTCATATTTTTATGCATCCATGCCTTTCAAGTACTGAGCAACTTCTGCAAACTAAGGATACTGATCACCTGCTGTATTTTAATGAGCCATATCTCATTTTGCTGGTAATTAATGGTAAAATTTCCACCCTATGAAGATGTAAATAAGGAACAAGCTTTTGCTGGGTTTTTTATCCCAAATTTTTAAAATTGTGTTACATTTTTCTCACAATAGTTTCTTGTTTCCTCTTTCTGCATTTACCTTTTTTAAGTATGTCTGTTTACAGCTTCTGTTTACAAATTCAGAACTGTCTCTCTCATACAATCACATAAGTATTTATTTTTTGTAAATGTAATTGTGAAAGGGTCTGATAAGCAATCAGTGTCTCTGTGTAGCTGCCTTACTAGTAGAGCTGAAGCTTGGTAACATTACACTAAATAAAAACCTGTTGTAATTAGGCCTGTGTTTCTCAGGGAAACATTCCTGTGAACGGAACCTCAGAAAAATTCACTCTTTCTTTTCCTCCTTTCTCTGCGTCTTGGCTCACCCTCTCCTGGTCTCTCCCTACTCTCTTCTCCTCACTCATAAAGCATTCTCCTCTTATACAACCACATAAAAAGCCCTCTCAGCATTTGGGAACACAGCTGAAGGTTATGGTTCAAGTGGCTTGCCCTCATATGTGTGATGTCATTTGGAGAGCGGGTGGGGGACCACTCTCCAGCTCTGCAGTGAGACAGAGCCAAGGGCCAGGGCAGCCCCACCATCCTCTGGGCCAGGGCTGCACTTCTCTTGGACAGCTCGTGATGCCAGGCCATGGGATACAACGCTGCAGGGACAAGAGAGAAGCATCTGGAGAGGAAGACTGAAGAGATTTCTGGTGGGATGCTGTATCCCTGCAGTGAATTTCAGGGCACTGGGATAAGTGCTGTGCACAAAAATCTTGTTAAAATCTACAGTCTGGTGGTAGGGAATAGACTGTTGGGACCCTAAGCCAGTTTTCTGGTGCTGGTGGTGCAAAGGCTTAAAGAGGTGCATGCAGATGAAATAACATGGATAGTTTGGTTGCAGGGGGAGAATAAAACATGGAAGTAGATGTAAAAGTGAGAGAAGCTAAGGTAGCTACACACAAAATAAGTCTCAGAAGGCAGAGACAGAGGCCCAGGTTATTACAAGAGAATTAAAAAAAGCTTATTTAAAACATTTCACAATTGCTGACCTGGATATCCTTAGTCTTTGTAGGCATCTCAGCATAACATGATTATATTGCTACTCTAAGGCCAGATCTGCAATTTCTGAATTCTGGACTTAAATAGACTCAAGAATGTGTCAATACTGCAAGGCAGGTATGACAAACATGTCTGGTAAATGAAATTTAGAATCCACTCAAATATGTAAATGTTTGTGCTTTTTTAAATGTTACTAAATTCAGATAGAATGTTAAGGAGCATGCTAACCTTTCTGAAAAGTTACCTGGCAAACATATGTCTCAATAAATTAATTAGCCTAATAATTGAATAGTTCTTACTATTAGTTTCATTTTTAGATTCATTTGGATTTGAAACTAAGTAGTTATATCTTTGCAACTAAACATAACTTCATAGTCATTTGTAAGTCTTGACACATATCTTTATCATCAAGGACTCTCTCTGCACATCCATTCTTGATGTGATAAAGTTTTTTTGTGTATTTTCATTAAAAAGGAAAAGTGAATTGCTGGTTTTGGACAGTCAGGTGGTGATTTGATTGTGAACCTAGTACATTTTTAGTTCCTAGTCTGAGTGCCAGAACTAAAATTTCAAACATCAATTGTCTTTAAAGCACAAATAAGCCAGTTTTTAAATAGTTTCCGTACTTCCAAAAATAGAGTAGAAGTTGAATAGTTTGTAAAGTTACTTTGAATACTTTTATGAACACTCCACAAATAATTATCTTAGCTTGTGGGTAAGTAGCAGCATGATTCTTTCTTATGAGCATCTCTAAGTTATTTTAGTTAGGACTGCAAAGTGAAATGTTTGTTCAGGGCACCTTTTGCCTTTTTGCATCAATGGTCCACAGAAATGCCTACTAACTGTCTCAGGTGTTCTTATACCTTAAAAGCACTGAATGCCCAGAAGGACTCCGAATTCTAACATTGCTGTATGCCATGATTAAGTTGTATTTGTAGAATGTGTCAAAGTTGCATTTGAAAAGTAATTTAAAATCAGCTCTCAGAGACACTTAGATATCTGGGAACTAGCTTACTAGACATTTATAAGTACGCTCTTTGGCTTCATCTGCATTTTAGGCAGCTAAAACTACTAATAGTTTCCTAGAGCTCCTTTTCAAAGAACCGTAACTTTTTAAGTTCACGAGTTTCAATCTTTTCAACTCAGCAATTCATAAAAGATAAATCATAGAAGTGCAAACTCTGCTTAATGAATTTACTGATAATCAGCTTGCTCTTCTATCTTTATGGACCTTTTGGGATTAATCTTTAGACCACAGCAGTCTTTTGATTACAGTTTGAAAATTAGGATCATATAACATTTATGCGCTTTTGAGTGTATTACTCATGACTGATTACTGTAAAAGAATTTGTGAAATGCAGTTTGTCCTGTTAGCTGATGAGATCAGAATGCTTCAAATATCTTTCCTCCTTGTGGGCTTAACTTCATAGGCTCCAATGCCAATGGAGCAATAGATGTCCTTTAAATCTGTGATTTTAGGGAGGAATTCCTTCCAGGACTCTAAGACTAATGATGTTTTGAGTGTTTAAAACAAGGACAGCAGCACAGTTCATGAATGGAAATTAATTTGAAGATCTGTGGGGAGGAAAGGGTTGAAAAATAGAAGATTAGCAAGAAGAGAGAAAAATAAATTGGATTAGAATTGTTTTCATTCAGAGACCAGTCTTGCACCGGAGAGATGTTTGAAAACAGTATGAGAGAATTCATGCATTTGTGTTTGTTTTTGTTGGTTTTTGTCTGCTAAAGAAGTGAAATTTTCTGACAAGATGACATAAAATTGTAAAAGACTTAAAAGCATTCTCCTTATAGGCCTGGGGCCTCTTTGTAAAGAGGGAAAGGAGATAAGAAGTGCAGAGGCTGTAAAACACAAGCTGGTGAGGATTTGCACATGTTCCAGGCCCCCTCTGATATGTAAGGCAGGACTCTGCCTCACTGTGTTTTGCCCCTGCCAACACAAGCCTAGCAGCCTCTGTGTCTCCACTTGCTTTTTTTCAATCCTGCAGCCAGGGAGATGATGGAATAAATCTACTCTTTGCACTTCAGCTGTATGTCGTGGTCATCTTGGTGTCACCTACATATATCCAGGGCACACAAGATCCTCCTCTTTTTCATGCAGATAAAGTAAGAGGCCACATATTCAGGCCAGTCAAATGCAGGAGGCACATATGACTGGACTAGAAGTAGGGAAAATTTGATTTCTGTCCTTATTTTTTTCTGAAGTGTAACATTCACTTTTATCAAACTACCTTTTATTTTTATACCTCTCTCATCTATTTTGACTAGACACTTCTAAGCCTGGCTGTCTGCTCCACAATGGCCCTTTTCTTCCTTCTGGGCTTTAAGACACCTCTGTAATACAAAGTGTAGGGTGAAATGCAAGTATAAATACAGTATATATTAAAGCATACTTCTTTTTTAATCCCAACATTACCAGTTCAAGAAAATTGAACAGCAGGGACATAAACCTTTTCCCAATGTTTAGTTGACTCATATTGACTCCTTCACTCACATTAAGCTTTTCTCTTATTGCTGTGCTAAGTGTCTCATCTGGCTGTTTAAAATATTTTATTCCCAGATTAATTAGTTTTTCATTTGCCTTTTTTAATCAGCAAATGTCCTCTCATGGCCCAATTACTTAATAAATCAAAATTGTATCTCATTACATTATTTCGTTCTTTTAATTTTAGTACCATCTGCTGATTTAGGATTCTTATTTCCAGTACCGTCATCCAAATAATTTATGCAGAATACTATGAATAGCAACAAGCCAAAGGCTGATGACTCTATGATACTCCAATGCATTATCCATTTCCAGGCTAAAGGCTGAACTGAAGACTGTCTTCCCCTGGAATATGCTTGGTCCACAGAGGAGTAGGAGGCCAGGAAGCTCATGAGTCCAACATTTTGAAAGCAGACAGTGATGGAAAAAACATGTCAGTTAATGTCTATGAAGCTAATTCCACTGCTGGGAATGTGATAGATACGTAACTAATAAAATAATTGGAGAGAAGCAAGAAACTAACACTGAGAGGATTTCTTTCAAATACAGAAACACAGCTACAGTTCACAGTAGCTAACAGATGTGAAGAATAGTTGAATGCAGCACTACAGTAGCAGTACTATAGCTATTAACGACATGAGTTTAACATGCAAGTAAAAGGTAAATCCTCATTTCCCTGCAATGTTTCAGTAAACAGAGTGAAACCTGATGACTTGAAAGGAGAAGCACAACTGTTTTGTCAGTACAACAATACATGGAGAGGTTGAAGTTTTTGTACCAGTGTCTACATAGTGATTTATCTACTAATTTCTGTCTCTTTTCCCACTTCTGTTTCTTAGACAACTTGTCTGGGTTGATTTTACCCTGTTAAAACAATTCCAGAGGCAGAGGTAGTCTTAAATCTCAGTTTTCTGATTCTTATATTATATAGGTTACTTGGCACAGTTAGGCCATGGTAAATTAAATACTACTGGTTTCTGCCTATTGGGTCTCTGTCCAGTAGCAGCACTTCTTTGACTGACTTAAGGCTGGAACATCACCCACACAACCTTCACCACCGTGCCATCTAAATCTGTCATCTGTATCAAATTTCTCTGTATAAGTAGCCAGAAATGTTTTCTTCAGGCCCATTGCTCCACTGCTAGAATCAGGAGGAAGCCCAGCACCATTCTTTCTATATGGTTTCTATTTTAAGAAAGGCCAAGTGTTGTTCCAGCAGTGTTATGAGACTAGTGTCCAGAGCTGATTTAAGGTAAAGAAATAGAAGAAAACATGCAAAACTATCCATATCCTTCTGGAAACAGTAAAGAGTCCAGGAAATGAAAAGTCTGCATGTGATGGAGGAGGGCTTTCCTAATAAAAGAAGAAAATTGGTAGGTCTAGTGAATCTACCTCAATTCTGAGAATTTTAGCACAGTCTGATTGGTGCAGCCAGACTGCTGACTGTTGTTATAGACAGAAAGGAAAGAAATCTGCTAGAAAATAGAGGAATAAGAAAGATTGAGGGAAATTGCATTAAGGGAAGAGACAAACATTTCAGAAAAACGAGGAAGAGTCATGACTCCGGGCGATGATGGTGGTAGCTGGAGAGGCAGCAGCCCCACCAACACACCTACAGAAAGCACCATCATTGCAATAGCTGTGATCAGGCTGGTTTTTCAACATTTGCAGACCAAGCTGTCTCCTGGGTAGAAGTATTTAAAGACATAACTGTGGACAGAAGATGTAAGGAATAAAGTGTATGTTGTGTCTTGCCTCATTATACAGCAAAAAGATATGCTATCCTCTATACTGCTGGGCATGGCTGTGTAGTGAATGGTGTGTCCATTTCAAGTCTTAGAACAAAGTCAATGTAAGTGACTGAGCCATCTCTCGATGAGTTCTGTACAAGAGACAGGAAAAAATAATACAAAATACTGTCAGACACATGAAGAAAGTAAGCAGAAAAATAGCACATAAAATGATAAGGTGCATAGATGGTTATAACTTGATAGGATTATTATATATAAATCCCAAAGGTTTTACTTTTCTTCCTTTTACTCAACTTGGCAGACACAAAACCCTTACTATGCTCAAAGTAATAGCCATTACCACAGCGTATTTGTTTTGATTTTAGGACCATGCAGACAAAGGATCCATAATCAAATCTTAGGTACTTCTTACCCCCTTGCTTCACCAGGCCAGTCCCCCAGGATGGCATCTATCCACATGATAATGCATCATTGTAAGATTGCTCTGGTCTTGAGCTAGTGCTGGCCAGTACAAAAAGTTTATTGCAGGAATTAGATCCCTGAAATTTCATTTTAACATTGCTGATTTCTGTTCTGATAAGTAATTAAATATTAATTGTCAATGTTCCTCCCTTTTTACAGTGAAATTCGAAATCTTAGAAACTTGGATTACATAGATCCAGATGCCTTTAAGAACCTCCCACTTTTGAAATACCTGTAAGTATTTAGTGCCTGTAACAAATTGGTACTTAAATCTCACAGATGACTCTTTACATTACAGCAGTTTTGTTAGTTAGCATTTAATTTTGGAATTGATTGCCATGTTCTTGCCTGTTGATTTATTTTAATGACAGAAAGCCAGCAAGGGTAGGGGATGGAACTCCTACTACTTTTGTGAGAAAGGAAAACATGTTCACAAATTCATCAGTAGTTTTCCCATTTGTCTTATCCATTAAATATCTAGAATACACTAATGTTCCTTGGCAAAATTCCACAGCCAGCTTTTTTCTTATGATAAGTGCTGCCTTACTCTATTTTTGTAGGAAATAGTGGGAAGAAAGGACACAACAAATATATACACATCTTTAGTATTTACTAGACATTTATACAGGGTTTTAAAGCATACCTGTCAGTCAAATGTGAAAAGCCCACCTATAGACACCTGATTTCATATGACCTCTAGTGCAGAAAGAAATCTTGAAAAATTCCTATGCTTTTCTAAAGAAACTTCTGTGATTTTGAGTAATATTTGGAAGAACGTGTGTGTGGTGGGGGCAGTGGCAAGGAGGAAAGATTTGTCCAGGTTTTTCCTATAGATGTGAAAGCAATAAAAAGGAAAGTAGTAAAAAATTCCATTTCAGGAGAATAATTTTAAAAATTGAGAACTATATTTTCTGCAGTTATTCTCATTCTACAGAAGTTCAGAAAGAAGGGGCTTTAAGCATTTCACATTTTAAGACATTATTCCTTTTTAGAGCTATATGAACAGCTCTTAGCCTCAGTGAAAGACAGAGGATTCGGGGGTCCAGACTATTAACTGAAGCAGCCTCAATCTCTCAAGTTAAAATAAACCAAAGTATTAATTGTATTCTCCCTATCAACTTCACAAGCTACTTCCCTCTGCAGATCTGCCTAGCTGTCTTATTAGTCTGTGTTCCCATTTTTTTAGATTCTAAAATTATCATAAGTCTGGTATTTTGAAGTTTTTAAATTGTTCTTGTATCCTTCTGTTTTGAACAGCTGATTATAAATTAATTGATTGACAATAGAGAGGATGCAATAACCATCCTGCGCTATTGAAAACTTTAATGCATTGTTTGTTGTTGTTCAGTGATCCAGTAATTCTTTCTGTTTCTCCTCTCTTTCAGTGGTATTTTTAATACTGGACTCAAAGTATTTCCAGACCTCAACAAAATCTATTCATTTGATGTGAATTTTTTGCTGTAAGTATCCGTCTGTCGCTGTTGAGGCAGTCACGACATGTATATATACACTGACAACGCCAGGCAGTGGCAAATGCAAATGCAAAAGCATCATTTTATTCTACAAGGCCCCTTTTATATAGTTTCTTGGCACTCGTGTTGTGTCCCCATTGGCTTCTACGTTAACACCCCACAAACTATTGGTTGGTTGCAACTAACACCCATCTAAAACAAATCTAAAGCAAAAGCCTCCCTCGAGCAGCTGTGCATTCTCCATCTGTTGTTTTGGGTTCTTGCTTCTGTTGATGCTAAACTTCTCACGGCTACAAACCTAATTCTCAAGGGTGTATAGTGATTGTGTCCAAGTTGACGTCTGTGAGACTTTCAGACCAGCTGTCAGTTCCCACGTCTGTCCTCACAGTTGGTTAGAATATTGCCATCCTCAGACCACAAGAAAATGTATAATAAAGGTTTCTGGTTTTGAGAAAAATATCCTGTAAGTCTGACAAAGCAGTTTTCCTCAAGCGATATCTCAACGGTCATTAGCACCAAATCTGGAAAATGCCAGGTCAGCTAGCACTATACGTTTGACCTGAGTTAGAGACATGGACACGCAGCACATTCATGATACACAACTTCTACAGGCCTTTTGCTCTTGTTTTTGGTTTTGCAATGGCTGTGCAATACCTGAATTAACCTGAAGTCAGAATAGAGTGACACACAGGACCTGAGCTGGCATACATCCTGCTAACATCAAGTCATCCTATCAAAATTCTTCTAACACATTTGTGCTTCCACGGTGAAGCAAACTGCAGAACAATTTCTTGAAGAAAGAGAATGGGAATGCAAATGGAGGCAAGGAGGTCTCCCACTACTATCCTTAAAGGTATTTCAGAAACAAAGAGTTCTGCTTTGAACTCTAGAAGGAGCAGGTGTTTCTTGGTATTTAAAAAGCAGAGACAACATCCACCTGCGTTATCTAAGTTAGAATTTTGAGTTGTAATCAAGTTGAGGAGGAAGAGTAGCTCAGATGAAGACTTGGAGGCTGACACAAGATAAAAGTATCTTGGTCACTTTTTGGTACCAGAGAGGAGTTAGAAATTTTATATTGTAGCAGTTTTCAGCTGGGAGAGGCTTGAATGATGGATGGGCTAGGCAAAAGGCAATTAAAAATGAGAAGTATTATGTTAGAAGGTGACTTGCAAAGACATGATTGATGATCTACTGCAGGCCTTGTTTCAGTGCTGCTAAGGGGTGGTTTTGGTCAAGAAGGTTCAGTTCCCGCTGCATTCGTGGTCTGGCACTGGCAAGATGAACCTCAGAGCAATGTAGAAATGCTGCTTGTTTTGCTAAAAAGTGTAGAGCTGTAGGAAGCAATGAGGTGTTCCCTTCCAAGGATCTTCTGAGACCAGAGATAAGCCTTGTTCTAACTCACACATTCACCTTGGCTGTAGGCCTCCAAGATTGAAACCTGAGTCATTCAGAGCTCTCAGTGAGATATAACTACATCTTAAGAACTATTAGGGAGTTTCTCAAAGACCAAAAGGGCTTCAGCTTAGACTGAACTCTTCTACATCGTAGAGAAAACCAAGAATTGAACAGGCTAGATGAAACAAAGCAGTTTATACAACAATCTGTGTTCTTACTTCCAACCAGCTCAGTACCTTTCTAAGTGGCAGAAAGCCAAACATTGTTTTACTTCTTCCTTGATTTTTTTTTTTTTTAATAGAGATCACTAACAAAAGAAAAATATAGGTCTTATATGCCACACAGAGTTTTTAAAGAATAGACCTGTACTTTCAAGGAAGATAGTTCTGTGATGTATATTTCTAAATATTGCTGTTCAGTGAAAGACTTTTTGTTTCTTCCATCAAGAAAAAAACTGCTTTTGAAAAATAATAGGTTTCTAAATAATGAATAAGGTATAGCCGGGGAAAACCCATTCATTATATAACTATTTGCCTTTGAGGTCAAGCAACTTACAAGTAAACATTTATTTAGAAAGATGAACCAATCTGCAAAATGTCAAACCCAAATAACTTGTGGTGGAAACCACCTATTAGTGAAAATTACTTGGAATGAAAATGGTTGTAGTACTGTTCAGTGTCAGCACATATATATGCACAAATGTAGCACAGAAGAGGAATGAAGTTTTTTCTGGCACATGGGTAATTGTTAGGACTTCTAAGCCCATGGACTTTATTAGGCTGTACTTAATCCACAAGCTAAAGAGAAAACTTGGCACAGTATTTTCATTTCCAGACTATAATATGTTTCAGGGAAAATCAGAAAAAGGGCAGGCAGAGACTTTGCTCTGCCCTTTGTTTCTACCAGCTTTTTCCTCTCTCCTTTCCCCAATTTTGTCATAGTAAATCTCTTTAGTTTTCATTTCTCCCTTTTGTTACAAGAGAATTTTTGTCTGAAGATACATAGTATTTATTAAGACTGCAGAGTAGGAGTAAAAAAAAATATTTAAGAAATGAGTAGCGAAACACTTCTTAGGACAAGAAGTGAGATGAATCAGTAAGTTATTTCACTTCCGAGTGAAAGAGATGTGCTAGGTGCACTTCTGTAAGTAAAAAGTAAAATGCCTCTGTCCAGAATAATGTCTTATCTGATATCTTATCTGAATTTAGAGAGCAGGATTTCAGCTCTAAAGCCACATGGGTTGTTCAATTGACACTGCAGCTAATGCTTATTCACTCTGCTAATTCTGTTGCTCATGAGACCAGGCACCTGTCTGTGCCATTAGCCACTGTTATCACACAGGCTGCCACACCTCACCAGAACTGCAAAACCCATTTACCTCACGAGCTCTCATGCTGGATGCTGGAACATGCTCAATTCTTCATCCCACATGTATCTTCTGACCTTAGATACAACTAAAGAGGTTATTCTTTTAAACCTATTTATTTAAATAAATGAATTTAAATTTATAATATAATAAATATGGCAATGTTATTTATTTTAATGATATTAATATCCTAATAAAATACATAAAATCATTTATTTAAATAACTTTGTTATATTTTAGACTTTTATTTATTATCAAGCAGAGAACAATTAATAACAAAGCTGTTCTTGAGACGCTCTGTTGGGCAGATGTTTGATTGTGATATTTTGTCTCCTTTTTCAGTGAAGTTGCAGATAATCCTTATATGACTTCAGTGCCTGCAAATGCTTTCCATGGGCTTTGTAATGAATCTCTAACCCTGTAAGTTCTTCCCATTTAAGTCACAAGGCAATTACCTCTCTGGTAATGAATATGGCAAAATGTTAAAAAAAAGAAATTATTCCTGTCCTACTCTCTAGTAGTTTGGAGCTGAGAAACACCATAGGCAGACAGTATATTCTAGTTTGCATAAGTTCTGTACTTTGACAGCTCTTCAAATCAGTCCTGCTCTTTTCTTTAAACTGGCTTGACTAAAGTGGTTTTGTTTTTCCATGATCCTAGTGCCAGTGAATGGTTATATGAGAAAGTCTGTGAAGTTCTCCCCTTGTAAAGCTACAGCAGGGTTAGAACAGTGTCTAACATTTTTGGAACCTAAGTGGCACATACCATGGAAACTAATGGATGGCAAACATCAAAAGAGTCATATTTGAAAGAAAATTGTTAAATAAAATTCACTTATGCAAGTCAGTCAATGTGAGCCACAAGAAAGGGTTGATGGGAATGAAAATTACTGTAATGAGTTATGACCTAAACTGGGAGGAAGAGCATTAGAATGCAAATGAATGAATTCTAAAGAAATTCTAAAAAATATATCCTTTTTCTCTATGGGAGGAAAAGAATGAATTCTAAAAATTTAAGGCAGGCCTGATACTAAAATCATAGCTTTTTTGCTAGTTGTTAGTTCCTTTGGCCTTCCTTAATCAGTCCTAGCAGGATCTTGTTTCCTTGCTTTTAGCCTAATGGTGGGCAAATTATAGCAAAGTGTTTTAGTCTGTCATTGCTGTAAAAAGAGGTGAAAGATGGCACACCTGCCACATGGTATCCTTGACTCAGCTGCACTCAAGAACACTTCTGGGCATTTGTTTGACCTTGCACAGTAACTACTGCTTCTTCAAGAGATTAAAATTAACCCATCCATAAATGTGCTCTTGCAAAGAAAAATGATCCTTAAGATGTTAGGTATTCATGTATTGAAGCAGCCCAAAATACACTAACGTAATTTTCTTTTTTGCCTGCAGTAAACTCTACAATAATGGTTTTACCAGTATCCAAAGCCATGCTTTTAATGGGACAAATCTGGATGCTATGTAAGTAGCAAGCCATTGTCTTCTTCCAGCAGAAAAAACCCAAACTCTTCTGCTTATTTGAGGCTCTGAAATACATATTTTAATTACTTTTAAAGAGCAAAGAGAGGATATTAATTTCAGCCAGCAATAACAATATCATTGCTTAATGTCTTTTGCAGTGTGCTTTCATTTAGTATGTATATTTATAGCTCAGAAATAAAATCATGGCAAGTAATTCCAGTGTGAGCTTTGTTCTGGTTTGAAGCTACAGTAAAACTCTGTTTGATCAGTAACTTTATTAAGACAATTTGAAAGATAATAATGGTGTTTTTTACAAGACTATTTGTTTTAGTAAGTGTAGCAATGATAATGGTAGCAGCTCTTTCACATGTATCTCTTACCTGCAAAAAAGACAGTGGTGTAAGGTGCTGGGGGCAATGCAGAGGAACCAGCCACATACACTAGAAATGAGATGCACATCTCAAGAGCATGAATCAACCGTTTCATATTTCCCTGCAACTTCTTACTGTATGTTCTGAAAAATTAATATTTAGTGAGTGAATATCCTTTTTACACCACACTCAAAATCACCTGTCTCAATCATTAAGACGGAATAAATCTCAGTTCTAGAGACTCCATTCACTTTGGCAGAGCTTACTCTTCTCCTACAGAGGCTTGACTGAAGTGTTTGTCACTCTCATGAGTAAAGAGATTTCTTCATCGTGAGCTCTTAAATTAACCAGAAAGACATGAAGATAGATATGATTATTTTTAGTACTTTAAATTAGACTTAAATTCTATAAGAGTTCCATGAGAGCATCCTTCACATGGTCTTAATCTTTCCGAGATGCCTATTTTACCTTAGCAGCTAGCTAGACTTCTTAAAGTCTGAAAGGTTTGAGTTAAACCAAAAATCTGGAATAGATCTGATTTTACTCACACTAGTTCAGTTACTTTAAACTTTCACATGAAAAAGGAAGTTTTCCATGATGACATAGTGTTTGTACTAGTGCCCACAGAAATCACAAGATGTAAAATATGGCAAAATAAATCCAGTGTCTTGACTGAATCCCTCTAAGCTGCATGCAGCAATACTCATAACCTTTCCAAGCCTTAGCCAATATATGAACTGTGGTGGTTCTTCCATTTCTTACATTTTGACAAAACATGGGTTGGACACTATTTTGTAGAAATTTTTCTTTATGCTTCTCTGATAGTATGCAGGTGCTATTGCTTCTGTCCTCTTTGGAATTCTCATCATTATTAAAGAATCAAGTGAAAATGTAGTTTTAGAAGATACGGAGTCCTAAACATCTGCTTTATTGAACTGGGAAGTAGAGAAGCAGACAACACATACTAGCTTCTGTAGATACTGTTTGTTTACTTTCAGAAAAAAAAAGTAATTAGTATTCTTTAAGGATATTTAAGTATTTTTGAAGGCCAAGAGTAGAGGGCTTTACAGAGAGATCTGGACAGACTTGAGAGCAATCATCAACCATATTAAATTTAACAAGAACAATTCCTGGATTCTCCATCTGGCACGGTGTAATCCTGGTTATACATATAAAGCGAGAGGCTGGAGAGCAGCCCCATAGAAGGAGATCTGGGGGTCCTGGTTGATGGCAAGTTGAACATGAGTCAGCAGTGCCCTGGCAGCCAGGAGGGCCAACCCTGTCCTGGGGGGCATCAGGCACAGCATCACCAGCCAGGCAAGGGAGGGGATTGTCCCGCTCTGCTCTGCACTGGGGCAGCCTCACCTCGAGTGCTGGGGGCAGTTTTGGGTGTCACAAGCAGGATATCAAACCCTTAAGTGTGTCCAAAGGAGAGCAATCAAGATGGTGAAAGGCTTTGAGGGCAAGACTTATGAGGAGTGGCTGAGGTAACTTGGCTTGTTCAGCCTGGAGAAGAGGAGCCTGAGGAAAGATCTCACAGCAGCTCACAGATTTCTCAGGGGGGCAGTGGAGGGGCAGGTGCTGCTCTCCTCTCTCTGGCGACCAGTGATTGGACACAAGAGAACAGGGCAAATGAACCTGCATCAGGGGAAGTTCAGATTAGACATTAGGAGGGTGGTCAGTCACTAGAACAGGCTCTCCAGGGGAGCAGTCACAGCATCAAGACTGTCAGAGTCCAAATTACGTCTGGATGATGGTCATAGTCATGATTTTGTTTTTCGTCATCCTTCAGGGACCAGAGAGTTGGACTCCATGATGCTTATGGGTCCCTTCCAACCTGATATGTTCTGTGATTTATGATCCTAAGTGAATCCTTCCAGAGACTGGCTATGATGCACTAGTTAATCAAGTCTAAAAAGAAAAAAGAAAACAACTAACAGAATAACTAAAACTAGACTTAAGTTCATGGGTTTATCTACCAGCAGTAAAAATGTTTTATTACAACAAACACTTTTCTCCTAATTAAATCATATGACATTTACTTGGAGCAAAGCATTACTCCAGATGTACAAGGCAAACTAGGGAGCTGAACATCAGTGGTAAAGCCTTTATCTCTTTGATAAACTACACTGAAATGTCTAAACTAATTTTCTGAAGTAGTTTGGTTACCATATGACAAGATAAAGTATAATTTTGCTAAGTGCAAGCTTGGGGATTTGTTGTTTCTAGCAGCAGCATTATGTTAATGCAAGAGGCAAATATTTCATTTTCTCAATTCTGACATTTCTAATTTGAACTCTTGTTTATCTACCACCGTATAGTGAAGGGAGTACCTGTTTTTTCTCTGGGTCTGATCCAAGAGCCTTTGAACTTAACAAAAACAGGAGCAAAAATAAACTAACAGAAAAAGGGTGAGGGAAATTTGAATGGGTTTTGAATGATTATCTCAAGGACAAAAATAAGTAACAGAGCAAAACAAAAAAAACGAATAAATTTTTGGCAAATTATTCAAAGATTTCATGTTCCATCCACAAATCAGAAGACATTTTGGGAACCTCAGAGGCTATCTTCTACTATGCCTTATGCTTTTCTACCACTCTTGCAGTATTGTAATGCCTATGTAATTAAAGGGGGTCAAAAAATTAATGCAGGTAAGGATGAAAAACCACAGATAAATGGTTTCCATTATCACACTGAATAATAGCACTACCTAGTTGATCTTGTCATCCAGCAAGGATCTGTGTTTAACAGCAAACCACAGTACTGCTGCATACATTTCACAAGGGCAGGGAGGTAAGAAACCAGGAACGAAGGGCTGAATGACATTTTTACTGAAAAGCATTCCTCTGAGACTTGAATCTCATCTTAACCCATCACTGAGGTCCATAAACTGCATCACTCCTGCAAAATGGTGCTGCTGCACCAATATTTATTTCTGTAAGGTAATTGGTGAGGAAAGAAGGATCTTTAAAAGATATTTTCAGTGCATGGCAAAATATGTTTGTGATGAGCTCTTACAGAACTATCTAAATTACTGCAGTGGAAAGCGTGTGATCTCAAAATCTAATTACAAAAATAAACTCCAAAAGAATATATTTACTTTGGTATACACTTTCAGGGTTTACTTATAATGCTTATAATACTTACTTATAATAGCTCAGAGTTAAGATAAACAATTGTGTGGAAAAATCATATGATGAATCCTTAGTACTGGTCACTTACCAATGCATCTTTTTTGCCTGTTCTCCCTTTCTTTAACCTCCATTTCATAATCCAGCTGGATGCATGGATACATTAACATGTCACATGTTCAGAGCCCATTTAATACTATAGTAGTGATACTGAAATATGTGTCCAACATATTAATCTTCTCCTTGTTTTTTATTCTCTGCTGCCTTATTTTAAAACTGGAAGCTGAAAACAAGGAGCAGACAATACGTAATTCCATAAGCCAGTGAGGAGTTCCAACTAGGATCTTTGGTAACTTAACTTGATTTTTAACTAAGTGATCCTCTGTAAGAAATGTTGTAAAGCCTCCCTTTTACCCTAATCTGTCTGTTCATTCTTATCCCATCACTCCCTGTGCTGATAAAATTGGACTGCAGTAAAACCTAATCAGTGAAATAATTCAGCTTTAAAAAGCCACCAAGAAAGCTGTGTCCAGCTGCAACATAGGGCATGGCATGAGTGACCTTGTACTATGAACAAAGAGAAATAGAAATCTTTCACATTCAAAGAAAGGTAAGTGGCACTATATGTTAATTAGCTGAATAGCTGGTCAGAATTTTTCATTCACATCCTTTACCCCCAGAAAAAAAGAAAACATTTTGTAAAATTATCATTAGACCTTACAGTATTATTCAGTTTTTCATCTCAGTTGAATATTTTGAATATTCAAGATTTTGGTTTTCTTTTGACAATTCTCGCTTTTGATATTTGCTCTGTATCTCCAAAATGGTGTCCCTAAAGAGCTCCCAGAGTGCTCTCAGTAATGTAACTTTCATACTTTTGTTTCCCATCTATATATATAATCTATATCTATATATATTTCTCATTTTTGGAGACTACAGCTGTGCTTGCCTCTTTGGCTTTTTTGGTCCTTGAGAGTTGCTGAATATCAGTGCCTGGTGGTTCTAAAACAGACTTGAGACACTAACATTTTGAAACAGAGCATGCATGCCACTGAAGATGAAATATAAGGTTACTTTTCCTCATGCTGACTCTCTAGCCTGTCGCTTCACAAAGCATGCATTGATACTGTCTGAATACTCAGTATCTCTGTCATGCCCTGACCTTGTCCTGTTTTACATAGCACTTGAAATGTGCTGTCAGTGTTTTGTGCACTCAGAGGGTCCTGCTCAGCATCTTGCAGTCATGGTGTTTTCTGGTGGGGTTGAGGCTTAACCCAATATTCTTCCCACTTCGCCCTGGACCTTGAGTCTGTAAAGACTCAGTTAGACACAAGTATAGGTGGCTTGCTGATCTGACTGGATTGAAAACGTGAAAAAGGGCCTTCATTTATTACATAGCACTACAAAAACATCAGCATCTCCTACTCCAGATTCTGCACTTACTATTACAGATTTCCTGCACAGTTTGTACTGAGGTATTCATGTGTATCTCACTGCCATCCACCAACTCTACAAAATTACAATTATTCTAGTGTCCCCACTGCAGCTAGATATTACACATCAACTAAGTGATTTCTAAAACTTCTAAGATTTGTTTAGACATGTTGATACCACTACTGTGGTTTTCTCTTCTGCAGTGAATTTAAATGACATTCTGTATCATTTAGCTATCAGTAACAACAGGATTAATGGCACTTTCAGAAGGAACCATACTGACTCTACGTAAGCTTTCTTTGTCAAATTAGCATTTGCCAAAGCCTTATTCTTGCCATTTAAAAGCTGTACATATCAAAATAAAAGGGCTTAAACAACTGAAATCAATTAGCATCAGGAAATTATACATTCTGATGGGCCTGACCCATTGATGTGAAAACTGGCAGCTAACACCCTAGCCCCTCCTCAATTACACATGGTTCTGTACTTCCCAAAGTCTCTAGCTGTTTCTATTTGTAACTTTGAAGATTTTTGTCATGTGTATCAGCTATTATATTTCAGGTTTATTACTCACTATGGTACTCAAATATCAGGGGAAAATATTTCAAAACTGGACAAGCAATTAACTGGTTGTATAATAGTGTCTAGTTACTGAAGCAGACAGGTTTTATTAGGTTAAGCAGGTTTTTGTGTCCCTCAACACTACAACCTAGATGTTGAAATATTGGATTAATTCTTAACTTGGCTGCTCTGATTTGAATTTTTGCAGTTGTTCAGCAGACAAAATCATGAGGAAATTTGCACACTAAAGGAAATGTTCACAACAATAGTGTGCCATTTACAGAATATGAAAATCAGTTCTCAGAAAACACAAAAGCCAGGTGATAGTAGAATGCCATGTATTTATAAAGAATAAAAGCTTATTTCAAACAACAACAGCTGAGAAGGTGATGTAAGCTATTTTCCTCTGTAAGAAACAAGGCTTAAGGCATGAGTAATGTCCAATGAATAACATGCCAGAAGCGTTATTTGGCTCCCTGAGACTTTCTGTTGTGTAACACAGATGAAGTGCATTTACTTCTCATTTCTCACCATGGTGATCAATATAAGCTTATATCCAGTGAATGTTATGAAAAATTTGCCAATGACTTCAACCAGGACAGGATTAGAACCTTTCCTTAATTTTTTCCACACCACAGCTTGCCAGCTGGGCAAGGGAGGGGATTGTCCTGCCCTGCTCTGCACTGGTGTAGCCTCACGTGGACTCCTGTTAGCAGTTTTGGTCACAGTATAAGAAAGATATTAAACTATTAGAGAGTGTCCAAAGGAGGGCTATGAGGATGGTGAAGGGTCTGGAGGGGAAGCTGTATGAGGAGCAGCTGAGGTCACTTGGTCTGTTCAGCCTGGAGGAGACTGAGGGGAGACCTCATTGTTTTTACAACTTCCTTGTGAGGGAAAGAGAAGAGAAAGACACTGATCTCTTCTCTGTGGTGACCAGTGACAGGACCTGAGGGAATGGCCTGAAGTTGTGCCAAGGGAGGTTCAGGTTTCATGTTAGAATAAGGTCCTTCACCCACAGGGTGGCTGGGCACTGGAACAGGCTCCCCAGGGAAGTGGTCACAGCACCAACGTGATAGGGTTCAAGTGTTTAGACAACACTCTCAGGCACATTCTGTGACTCTTGAGGCTGTTTTTTGCAGGGCCAGAAGTTGGATTTTGATGATCCTGATGGGTCCCTTCCAACTCAGAACATTCTGTGACTCTGTGAACTTCACAGACACCCTCTGACATCTGTTGTGATCACCATCCTATTGCACTTTTAACTTACTAGCTGCATCACCAGCTAGCTTGTAAATGTTTGTAATGGGGTACAAAACATCCAACTCTTTCCTTGCTCTTCCTATAACAAAACTTCGATCTTAACTTTTGACCTGTATATGGAAACCTCCACTTGACTATGGAGATTTTAAAGCATTTAAAACTTGTATTGAACTCACAGCATGGTGGAAATTATTTTCCTGTTTGTTCATGATGTGTTCCATCGTGTAATTCCCCATACCTCATTCTGATGAAAGAAAACAAATCTACTTCACCTCATCCTCACACATACATACTTGAAGATACAGTGTGTATGCATGTGTCCTTATGTGTATGACAGAGAGAGAAAAAGAATTTGGAACAAAGATAATAAACAAATAAATTAGCAAAATAAATTATTTGTTGAGGAACTTAATTTCTTTTCAAAATGGAAAACCTGTATTTTTTTCTTGGGTACACAGAAAATGAAGTAACTGATTATGCTTCAATATGAGGCTGTGAATGGATGGCCTTTATACATATTGCTTTTGTACATCTGTGCATGTAAACTCAAGAGCTACTGTAACCTATGGATAACTACTTCCAAATCACTGTGTTTTGTTTGTTTCTGCAGCTATCTGCACAAGAACAAATACCTCAAAGTTATTAATGATGATGCATTTCTGGGAGTGCACAGTGGACCAACTCTACTGTAAGTAGGAGAAAACGAAGTAGAGAAAGCTTTAAAAATAATACTGTTTTAGTTTACAATTTCTTTACAAGCATTAGCATCAGAGCAGCAGGGACAGTAATGGCATGTTAACAAAAATAACACCAGCAACAAAACCTGTGCTTTAGGGAATTGATTTATGAAATGCTTGCATCTTACATTATGTATACTGTCCCTACCAATTGTTCTTCTGGAAGATTCTGTACTAAAACCTGACTTATGGCTGCACAATTGTAATACAAAAGAAGGACTCTTGTACCACACAGGTAAAGGAAATTGAAAGATATGAAAAAATAATTTTAGACAGAAAAATAGTTACTTCTGATGCTCTTCTTTTTTCTCATGTTATTTGGCTTCCAGTCTGATTTTATAATCCTCCAAAGAACTTTTCACTAAAATTAGGAATCATAATACAGAATGAAAATAAAACTTTAAAGAAGTTAAGCATTTCCATAAGAATCACATTCCCTGACTCGAATTGTCTTGTATGTACTGTAGTGCCTATGGCTGATCACAAGGAGAACGGAAATACTGAAAGAGCAATTTCTTCCTCCACTGCAAAACCACATGGTGCTGGCAGTGCTCAGTCCATGTAAGAATAAGTTTTACTTTCTGCTCTTGAGGAGAACAGCATATTCATAGCAGAATAAGTGTACTGTTCTTGGAAGGAATCCTAGCAGCTACCTGCAATAACAAAAGGTGCACAAGTCATTATTTATCTTTCAGAATGTTTTCAACTCCAGAAAATCAGTCTGGCTCCAGCAGGTGAGAGCTTGAAGAAGCACAGATTTTTGACTCTTGATTATTGTGGGTATTTCAAATGTCAGCGTTGTTGTTATGCTGGACAGGTGAACAGGTAATGATGTGCTACAAAGGGTTGTAGGTGGTTAATTGTATGCTGTTAACAGCCAGGTAAGCTTCCTGAGCAAGTGCTAGCTTTGAGATGTGTCAGCTACACAAAACCTCTTGGTTTAGGGCCTAGAGATGCCTTCCTAGGATGTGCATATCTAGCTGTAAAGAACTTCCTTGCTACCCTGTGTTTTCAAGTTAGATATCCCAAATGACTTGAATTTTTTCTAGTCTTCTATAACTATTGTGCTAGCCCAGCTATCACTGATCCTTGATCTCGGGACATGTTTTATACTTGCAGTCTAACCAGCCCAGCTATCCATCTCCTATTAGAATGACATACCTTCATGGCTAATAAGAATCCTAGCAGTACTTATAGCTAAAGAGAGACATGGTACTTAATATAGTGCCATTACCGAGAGAGGTATCGCTTCTCAAAGCACAAGGCCAGAAATGGCATGTAACCACAGTAAATCAACAGTGATTTAAAAAGCCAGAGTATTTCACATCATGATACTTTGATATGCTAGGCCTAAACTAAAGCTCCAGGGATGGTGTCACACTTTAACACTGGCCTGCACCTCAGCTCCACACAGCCATGTATTTACCCCTGCACCCAATGGGATGAGGGAAAGAACTGGAAGGGTAAACTTATGGGTTGAGATAATGTCAGCTTAATAATTAAAAAAGGGATGTTGAAGAAAAAATCAGAGGGGGGAGAAAACAAACCAAACCCAAGAACAACAAGTGATGTAGCAAAAACAATGGCGCACCACCAGCCCATTGATTCCCAGCCAATCCCCTGGCAATGACAGTCCTGGGAAACTTCCACCCGGCCTTTATTGCTGAGCATGATTTGATAAGGTCTAGGATAGCTCTTGGTCAGCTGGGGTTAGCTGTCCTGGCTATCTTCTCCCAAATTCTTGTGCACCCTTAACCTCCTTGCTGGTCAGATGGTGTGAAAAACAAAAAATGCCTTGGCTGTGTGCAAGCACTGCCCAGTGACAGCTAAAACGTCCCTGTATTATCAACTCTATTTTCACTCCCAAATCAAAAACATAGCCCCATACCATCTACTGTGAAGAAATTAACTCTATGCCAGCCAAAGCCAGTACAGAATTAATAATTTAAGTTATTAGCTTTTAATTCTATTTTAATGTAATTTTAATAGCAGATTAGGGACTTGTGTTACCCACAGATAACCAGGAATTATTCTGCATGTGTGATACAGAAAAGGTTTGCCATAAAATGAGCAACAATTTAAAGTGGAATCCTTCTGCCTGGACAGATCTCTTAGGTGACCTTCAGGAACTAGAACTATTTTAACAGGAACAAAAGAGCTCCTGAAACGCCCACATATGCATTACCTTAAGAGGGCTGAAGTCAAAAAATGAAAACTGAGCAAAAACCTAGTATGTGTTGTTGTGTCATGTCAATGGCCATTAACACCTCCCACAGGAGACAAAAATGTCCTTGCAATTGGTGCCTTAGTATACACACCCCACTATACCATCATGACCAATGAGTTATTTACAGAGAGACCACAGATTTGTTAACTTGTGTAACAGTCTGAAAAGTCTGACCAGTACAGCCCTTCCATATTCCCTTGGGCTGTGTAAACAACTTAGCTTGTTATAAGAAATAATCTGTGAAATTGTTATTTGTGTCATTTTTGGTTCAGGCACCTTGGTGTTGTTAGCTGGCCATTGGATCTTCCTCAAAAATAAAGTTTTACTTACAAAACTGTTTCATCTTGAAAATTAACTCTATGGAAAATGATTGAGAGAATACTGCTTTTTTTCTGGGACAATGAATGACATTGCTTATAGTATCATCAGTATGCAGAAAAAAAAAATTTAAAAATCCCCAAAACCCAAAAAAAACCTCCCCCCAAAAAACAAAAACACTTATGGAGCTCTAAAGAGAAATTCTGTCTTGCCTCCCTACAAGCTGGCAAGTTCCCTCTATGCACTCTTCAAGTGAGATAAGAATTTATGGTGGTTTGAACATGTGCCCCACAGATTGTGCTGGTTTTTTGATCAGGATTCCACCAGCAACAGCAACTTAAAGGCTGAAAAACAGACCACTGATCCACCCTAATGGGGTAAGGTTCCATTTTGGCTTTAAAGAATCCCAGTGAGAAAGATTTAACTACAAAGAATTGTGCCTGACTATATGTATGTTGTGTGAATTTGCCCATACTCTCAGACCACTTAATTAAACATACTTAAGTAAGTACTGAAAAGTTAGGTAATTTTTTTTTTTTTTTCAAATTTGCAGTTTACAACAGCAGAGGAAGCAGGGATTGTAATCCCTGAATAGAGGGAAACAGATGTCAGTAATTCTGGTTCCTTTGTCACTGTTGTATACTCAGATGTATGTGGATGCATACACAGATTGCTCCCTTTAGAAAACTCATTTAACAGTATGATGACAGTACATTGCTCTTCACCTCAAAATGAAACTTTGGCAAGGATTCAGCAACTCAGTGGACCTGATTTACTAAATGCAACAAGAGCTGCTGCCTAGAGCACAAGTTCAACAGAGTACAACAAAAATACAATCAGGCTCATTATTCAATTAGCTTTTACAAAGCACACGGTCCAAACTCAAAACGTTACAGTCACGCAAGATACATGTGAGTAGTTAATTATCTCTAGAATGCAGAATTGCTCTCTAAAGCATCATTTCCCAATCTAAGAATGGCTCCTGCCATGGGACACAAGCAGGTCTTTGAACAAGAGGAACACTCTGTATTTTGCTAATCAAACAATGCTAGATTTAAATGTAGATTTTAAAAATCTTTCAGTAGAGTTAAAATAGTATCTGTAGTTTAAGCCCGTCTATTATATATTTTATGCTTTTTTAACTATTGCAGTACTCAGAAATTTGTATATGATTAGCTAAAATCCTCAAATGTACTATGATGCATTCAATCTCATTTTCTTAACTACCTGTCTTTTAAATTATTGCTATTACTGGATTTCATACTACAATTGCATTCTTCTAGCAATGAAAACAATTATTGACAAAAGCTATTATCTCTTAGATCTAGTTCTGAAATTCTGACTTCATAAAACCAACAAAGAATTAGACCAAAATATAATAACCCAGGAAAAAAGAAAAAAAACTCTTGAGCAACTAAATATCTGTTTAACACTTCTATAATATGCAGTTGGTTCAGAAAACAACACCTCTGAATTCATAAGCTATGTTTTATTCCCACATTTATCTGAACCTCTCCAATGTCTCTTTAACATAAATTTCATCCGAGATAAGCAATAGCCTAGAAATGTCACATGAGATTTATAAGAAAATATGTGAGGATGAAACAAAACCGCTACCAAGCCAAAATGTTGAAATTGGTTGAGAGCACTTTGGTTGCAGTTCTGCCTCAGCGTAGAACTCTATGCTATCACTTCCAGTACCTCAGTGGGCTCCAGACCACAGCTACTTAAAAGCTAAAGTCTGGTCTGGCTCTAGGCTAGCAGTGAATGTCGCTATCCTTTTCCATAATCCTGAGCATTTGACACCTTCCACAAGAGTGTGTCTGCCCAATTTGTCTCAGCCTTGTGGGCATTTGTTAAAGGCCTTGCAGAAGTCCTGGGAGACTTTGAGCAGATCATAAGCACAACACTCAGAGAAGTTTGCAAGGCAGGACTTATTTTTATAAAAACCCCTTACATCTTGACTTTCCCAAGTTATATCATATTTAGTGGTGGCTTGTTTGCAAGACACTCTTCCATGCAATGTAAGCACTGCTGTGTTTCAACATCATCTTAGTTATCAGTATCATTAGATGTTAATGAGGTAGACATAACTGCAGTCAGTTCCCATTTTTGTCAGCAGACCAAAATCAGGACTGATCATCCTTGACTCATTGGGACTGACCATACTTGACTGATCAGTGCTTGGTAAGAAGTGACAGGACAAGAGGAAATCACCTCAAGTTGTGCCAGGGGAGGTTTAGATTGGATATTAGGGAAAAAAAATTCATACAAAGGCTTGTAAAGCATTGGAACAGGCTGCCCAGGGAAGTGGTGGAGTCACAATCCCTAAAAGTGTTCAAAAAACGTGCGGATATGGCACCTGAGGATGTGGTGAACATGGTGGTGGTGCTAGATTGATGGTTGGACTGATGATTTAAAGGTCTTTTCCAACCTTAATGATTCTATGATTCTATACACTGGCACACAAGTCATTCAGGAAAATGTGTCTTCCATATGAATGCAGGCACAGGTATTATAGTCTTGGCAACTCCAACTACTTGGATTCACATGGCTCTGAAAATTAGTAATTATTTATAAACCTTTTCAATCTAGTTTCAAGACAGCTTCTATGCTGCTTGAAGTAGATTGTGAATCTGATTAGATAATCATCAAGACTAGATTTGTAAGGTAGAAAACTCCATGAGAATCCCACATTTTCCTCTTGGCCAGCTGACACACACTTTGTCACTAATAAAGTGTGGGCCTAGGTAGAGTAACGAAGAAGTTATCTTCCACTGCGAGACAAATTATCACCAGACTCCCAGGAAGCTTTTTGATTTGCAATAGCAGTGGTACGGAGAGGTCACAAGACTTCTTGGTGGCAGACACCACATACCAGCAGTTTAGGGACTTCCCAAACTGGGATTTTGGAAACTTGTGAGCCACTGTGCTTAACACAGCCCATGGATGGGGCCAAGTATCTATTGGTAGGTCTGCAACAGGATTAAGCCTAAATCAATAAGAACTTGAAGGCATCTGTGCCTATAACTTTTCCCCAAGCTTGCCAGTATAAAACAGAGTGTTTGAAAACAAAACCTACAATACCTGTCTGCTTAAATATACACTCATAGGCACATACATAAAAGAATTCACAGGTTTTGGTAAGATAGAACAGAAATGACACAGTCTAACAACTAATTCTTCCAAGCCCTTTCTTCTCACTGGACAGATGTTTCTTTCAGACTTTTTAACATCACTTGGTAACACTCTGAGTTGCCACAGACTCTGCATGTTCACCTCTGCTCCCTGGGAAATGGTTTCCACAGCTAGAGCCCTGGGCTGGCTCCTCCCTTCTGTTCACAGCTCTCCAGGAGCTGCAGCTCCCTTCCCTGTACATCCAGAGAAGCTCCTCTCAGCAGATGTTTCCAAAGCATGAACCCTTGTCCCCCAGGGTGTTCTTCGTGAGCCAGCCATTTCTGATGGGAATGTTACAAAA
Source organism: Oriolus oriolus (assembly GCA_013400235.1). Taxonomy (NCBI): domain Eukaryota; kingdom Metazoa; phylum Chordata; class Aves; order Passeriformes; family Corvidae; genus Oriolus; species Oriolus oriolus. The sequence goes on along the minus strand of VXBT01003900.1, from coordinate 613,017 downwards.
CCGTGAATAAAACCCAAACGAAAAGGTGTATTGTCCTTTTTGTTACTTAGCTTTTTGGCCTACACGATAAACCACGGCACTGATTTTCACAATGGAATGATGCAGTCGTGTGAAAAGATTGTGCCTTCTCTTGTTTTTAAGTCTCTTGCCTCACATTCTGACGTGTTCCAAAACTCATCTCACAAGAGTGAATAATCATTACCCATCACCTTCTTTACAATCTGCATGGCACTATAGTCTTACCGCTCCTTCCAGATACAACTTTTCCCAAGAGAAAAGTCCATATCTGTACCTTATTACTTCATATATAAACAACTTGATACTTTTACCATCCTAGCTGTAGCTTTCCATGCTCTTATTATAACTGCATATAGTATTTTTAGAACTGCATATAATATTTGTTACAGTCATACTAGATTTACGAAGTGAAGCTTTTCTGCTCTATTTCCTATTTCTTTCCCAAGAATTCCTACCATTCTATTTCCCTTCCACATTACTAAAAGTACTGACCTGGCATTTGCAGAGGACTCCAAGATCTTCCCAGAGTGCTAGCTAAATTAAACTCCATTGTCATCTATGTAAAGTTAAAATTGCTTTTTCCTAAATGTACTTTACATTCATTAATTTAGAGTCATATTGATTATTTCTCTGCGCAGCCACATACTATTTCAGGAGCCTTCTGCTTCTTTAGACAATCAGCTTTAGCTTTCACTACCTCGTATGACTTTGTACCCGAAATAAGCTTTGTTGCAGCTACTCTCATTTCCTTCCCAGACTGTTTATTTCAGTAGTACCAGCCTGGCCTCTGTGGGCGCTGCTGCAATGACCTGTATATTCAGATACCAATTAATTTTCCTTTCTCCCTCTAGCATGAAAACTTGTCATCTGTTCTCAGGCTTCTCCCCAACTCTTTTATTTTTCAGTTAATCCAGGAGAGATATTCCCATTGTCACATAACAGATTAGTTCTCAACAGCCCTTGATATCTGATTTTGTCAAGGCTTGTTAGAATTCCCAATTCATTGCACAAAGAGGATCATCTTTCTCCATAAGCTTGTGCCAGTACATCTTCAAAGAACTCTCAAGTGTTTGTGAGGTGTAATTTCCCTTTCAAAGAGTCTTAGCATCTCCCATCACATGGCGCTTAACCTGCCTGCAGATAGCAGCCACCACCATGAGGACTTGATGGAGACCCATGAGGGTTGCTGAAAGACCAGCTTTGTCTCGGTAAAATCTGTCCCAAGATCTAATTTACCAAGATGTTTTACTGTAGAAGAAGAGTTCTATAAAATGTCTCAAAGGGGGAAAAGAACTTCGCTCAGGACTTAGCAGGGCTTGTTACGGGAGTTTTGAACTACATTTGAAGGGAAATGGGGACACAACCAGGCTCAACAGAGATAAGGTGTGGAAAGGGAAGAGCTATAGCAACTACCCAAGGAGTAAAGGGAGACTTAAGAGGGCCTGACTCCAGTAAATACAAGCAAAGATATAACCACAAGACAGGACTATGGGGCATCCCTTTGCACCTCCTCTGGGATATTGGCACAATCAATACAAGCAACACAGCAAAGCATGATCAGTCCAGGATGTTCCTGGAAAGCACTGATGACAACTTCCTGTCACAGGTAGTGGAGGATCCCACAAGGAATGGTGTGCTGATTGACCTTATACTAAGAAATATGGAAGGCCTTGTTGGAGAAGTGAAGGTTGGGTACAGGCATGGCTATAGTGACCATAGGATTGGGGAGTGACTTGAATTAAGAGGCAGATGCTTTCTCAGTAAGTTTGCTGATGACACAGAGCTGGGAGGAGTGGCTGATACCCCAGAGTGCTGTGCAGCCCTCAACAGGTTGGAGAGGTGGCCAGAGAAGAACTGTCTGAAATTCAACAAAGGCAAATGCAGGGTCCTGCACGTGGGGAAGAATAACCCCATGCACCAGCACAGGCTGGGGGCTGACCTGCTGGGAAGCAGCTCTGGGGAGAAGGATGAGTAGGTCCTGGTGGACAATAAGCTGTGCATGCACCAGCAGTGTGCCCTTCCTTGTGGCCAAGAAGGTCAATGGTATCCTGGGGTGTGTTAGGAAGAGCACTGCCAGCAGGTCAAGGGAGGTGATCCTGCCCCTCTGCTCAGCCCTGGGGAGGCCACATCTGGAGTGCTGTGTCCAGTCCAGGGCTCCTCAGTACAAGACAGACTTGGAGCTTCTAGAGTGGGTCCAGTGGAAGACAACAAAGATGGTCAAGGGACTGGAGCATCTCTCCTACAAGGAAAGACTGAGGGAGCTGGGCATGTTCAGCCTTGAGAAGAGATGACTGAGAGGGGACCTCTTCCTACATATAAAAAAATTTCTTTACTGTGAGAGTGGTCAAATGCTGTAACACATTGCCAAAGAGGCTGCCTCCTGTCCTGGAGATGCTGAGAAGTTAATGGGGACCGCTCAGAGCAACGTGCTCCAGGTGACCCTGTTTTGATCAAGGAGGTCAGACTGGATGATTTGGAAACTCAACTACTCTGTGATTCTTTAGAAGGTAAAATGATAGCAGGCAACATTCAGACTCTTCTAAGAGCCAGTTCAAGCTGTTGGTAGAAATACCTATCGAAAAGGATTCCAGAAGAACAAAAAATAATTTCATGTAGTTGAAATTAATTAGTTGTGACATATTAAAAAACATATGCTAGCAAGGAGGCTTTTAGAAGTGAAAAAGTCCTCCTACAAAAAGGAGCAGCATTTTCTAACTCAATTTAAAACCAAACAAATCAAAAGGGGGAAAAAAAAAATCCAACAGTGCAAACCCCAGTGTTTTAGACATTTAAAAGTTGTTTAAAGCATAAAATTAGTTTTGATTTCCTTTTAGATGCAAGAAACCAGACAGTGAGTAAGACTTCTAGAGGGATAAGAAAGTGTAGAAAAAAGCTGCATTATTTATTATGAGGGTGTTCCTGATAAAATAATGCTCAGAGAATGTTCCTCCACTAGAACCCTTTTTACAGGTTTACTTCTTCACAGACAGTAACTCTTAAAAATATCTTGACTTCAAGTGTCACTAGAAGAGGTTTTGGGACAAAGCAAAAGCTGAGTAGAAAACACAGGTGACAGTCACCTGGCAGTTTGAAAGGAAAGCCACCTTCTCATCAACTGTGCATCATCTCTCTCATGAGTCCACCTCAGCAGACAAGTAGAAAGCAATAAACATAATACTCAGTTTTCTGACAGTTCCGGGATGGACTAAGATAGAAAATATTAATTTCAGTGTATAGAGAATATTCTTTTAGGAATTGCAATGCTTTATATTAAAGTGTGCCAATAGGTTAAAATGAACCTAAAGAAGCCTAAGGGAATACAACTCTTGCAATGGAAGATGTGACTTCTTTAAAGAATTTTTAAAACTTTGCGTTTGCATGTGCATTTTTGTCTAGTTGGCTTTAAAGGTGTAATTTTAAAAGTTATAATTCATATTCTGTGCTATAAGACATTAAAGACAAGAGCTTTAAAAGACAGTGAAAATCACAGAGAAATTAACAGCCTACTTGAATTTGAATGGTACCAGAACAAAGCAAGGCGATATGAAATCCCCACCTCCTCTGGATTTGATTTTTATTGTAGAATTCCGTGAAACTCTGAAAGAACTGTAACAATCTGAAAAAAAACATCTGATCCAGTCATCCTTTTCTTTCTTTACTTAGGGACATCTCCAGAACAGCTGTTGCCAACCTTCCAGCCAAAGGACTGGAAAGCCTAAAAGAACTAATGGCAAAAAATACATGGGCTTTAAAGAAATTACCAGCTGTAAAGGTATTTCTTCAGCTAATGCGGGCTGACCTATCATATCCAAGTCACTGCTGTGCTTTCAAGAGCTGGAAAAAAAAAAGTGGGTGAGTTTCACTAACTGGCATTTATTTTTTAAATATATCAGTGAAGACAATGTTTTCTTAGTAATATAAAAATATATCTATTGGCACTTTTGTAGCCATTTTTTTTAGGTATACACAATGTTCTTTGAAACAGATTGCAATTGCAAACTGGCAGAAGAATTTTTTGTAGGACCTTTTGCAGCAGTTCCTCCTCTTGTTAAGCCCATAATTAAGGGGAAAGAAAAAAGAAAAGGGCAATGTGCTACAGCAAGACCTGGGAAAAAAATGTTGGAGGGGTTATACCCTCAAGTTGCATAAGTTTTCTAACTGAAAAGCTTTTGACTACTGAAAATTTTTTGACGGCAAATATAGCTGCATCACACCATGAGGTACAGGATTCCAGACTGCTGCACTGCCAGCTAGCTCTAAAGATGCTACTGAACAGAAATTAGACTGATGGAAGTTCTGGGAGAAATTGAATTGTGAACAACAGTGAAAAAGAAAGTAATACTGTATGTATTATCCAAGAAGTTATAAACAGTACGTAAATGTCTTCTTACCTACTAAGAATGTAGATTCCAAAAAAGAAGATAGATTATGGATGCCAAACAAGTAAAGTTACTACTGGGGATAAAATTTTTTAAAAGCCAGAAATGCTATCATACAGTATATTGTCTGTTAACAAAAACATATCCAATCACGTTTTTATAGCTACATTTTCATTCAGGATGATTTGCTTTTGAAGCATTCCCTTTGTTTACATGCTGTCTGCCAGTCAGACTGTAAACACCAGCAGTGATTTCCCCCTCTACTCTTTCAGGATCCTGGAGTACCTGATGTGTAACCAGAGCAGCCACAGCTTTCATAAGAGATCAGTCAAGGCTCCCAGAGACCCATTTTACAAAGATTATGCAGAAGAATACACAGACCACCCCGATGCTGTGTATGACACAAACACCAAGTTCACAAATTTTCATGAAAATCCCCATTATTACATTTTTTTGGAAGAGCATGGAGAAGGAAATCTTGGCTTTGGCAAAGAGCTCAAGAACCCTCAAATGGAAGATGTCCAGACCTTTGACAGTCATTATGACTATCCCGTCTGTGGAGGCAATGAAGACATTATATGCACGCCAGAGCCTGATGAGTTTAATCCCTGTGAGGATATAATGGGATATCGATTTCTGAGGATTGTGGTGTGGTTTGTGAACCTGCTTGCTATCCTGGGCAACATTTTTGTCCTTTTCATCCTTCTCACCAGTCATTATAAACTGACTGTACCTCGCTTTTTGATGTGTAACTTGGCCTTTGCTGACTTTTGCATGGGGTTATACCTCCTTCTGATCGCTTCAGTGGATCTCCACACCAGGTCAGAGTACTATAACCATGCCATAGAGTGGCAGACTGGGCCTGGCTGCAACACAGCCGGGTTTTTCACGGTCTTTGCCAGTGAACTCTCTGTGTACACCCTGACCGTGATCACCCTGGAGCGCTGGTATGCCATCACCTTCGCCATGCGCCCCGACCGGAAGATTCGCCTCCGGCATGCCGTGCTCATCATGCTGGGAGGGTGGCTCTCCTGCATCCTGCTCGCCCTTCTGCCACTGGTTGGTGTCAGCAGCTACAGCAAAGTCAGCATCTGCTTGCCCATGGACACTGAAACACCAGGGGCTGAAGCCTACATTGTCTTTGTTTTAATATGTAACATTATTGCTTTTGTCATCATCTGTGCCTGCTACATAAAAATCTATGTAACTGTGCGGAACCCCCAGTACAAGTCAGGGGACAAAGACACCAAAATTGCCAAGCGGATGGCTGTGTTGATTTTCACGGACTTTCTGTGCACGGCTCCCATCTCTTTCCATGCCTTATCTGCCATTATGAACAAACCACTGATAACTGTCTCCAATTCCAAGATTTTGCTGGTACTTTTCTACCCACTCAATTCTTGTGCCAACCCCTTTCTTTATGCTATTTTCACCAGAGCTTTCCGTAGAGATGTGTTTATCCTGCTAAGCAAGTTTGGGATATGTGAGCATCAGGCTCAAGTCTACAGAGGTCAAACAGTCTCAGCCAAAAGCAGCAGTGGGTCTTATGGGCAGAGAATCAGCCGAGGGATAGGTCAGATTCTCACAAGTATTCAAGACCCAGTCAGTGATTATCTCCCTGCTGTGACAATGCAGAACCAAATTCTCACAGAAGAATGCAAGCAAACTGAGCTATAACATCTCAAAGTATCCCAGCCAAAATCTGGTCAAGAGGTGATTGTGCAAATAGTGAATCAAGTGAGAAGATAACGTTGTGCATATCCTTTTTCCCCAGAATATGCTTTGCTCTAGCTGAAAGTACCTCCAGAGTGGTCTCTTTTAGACAAACCACTTATGTGAACCTCTTACCAGTGCAGGGCAAAACATATGGTTCTGATGATAATTCTAGAAGTAGATGTGAATACTCTCCCTAAGTAGGAAAATTTATATCTATAAACTGAGCAAATATAAAATATCCCCTTATCTAAAAAAATGTAAGAAGCGGGAGACCAACAATAAGACTTGGGGGTACTTATATGACTAAAAAAAAAAGGACAAAGTTTGATAATTAAAATAATATTTAAAAAAAAATAAAGGTTAAAGCTCTCAAATGCTTACATGTCAAAAGGTTCAGTTCTTTTTCTAATAGCAAATTTCTAAAACTGCCACCAGGCCTAAAAGGAACATATTTTTTCTCATTCTGCCATCCTGACCTAAAACAAATCTAGTTTTTGTTTGCTGTTCTTGGTTTAGTTCAGTGAGGTGGGAAAAGAAGCTTCTTTATATTGCCTTTATTTTAGTAGAAGGAAAATTATCATTGATTTTGCAGCTGCTCATAAGATAACAGGTAAGAAACATTAGGGCATTTGTGTCCCTTACTATCACTCTCTTACTTTTTGATAAACCTATTTAGGAGCTCATTTATTTGAATTTGTTTTGAAGACCAGGCTACCCAGTGAAGTTAATGATGGTTGGTTGGGTTTTTTTGGATGACTGATCCAGTTTTTACCATATTCTAGTGCTGTTTAATCTGAGCATGCTTATTGCTCTGAACATCCTGTAACTCCTGTTTTCTTACCACTACTGCTGTCCCTACTTACCTCTCTCTTACAGGGTAGAACTTTCCTTTTAGCACTTTGTATGTTGAGCTGCCTCAAACCTAGACTTAGACCAAGGGAGTGGACCATGCCTTTAGGTTACAGTTTACTGCATTGAAGGCTGACTTTTAGCTCCTCCAACCTGTTTTAAGAACATCTCTCTATCTTGTAGTGAGATCTGTTACCTGACCTTTGTAATCTTTGCAGCACAACTACAAGAATCACATAGTTATCTTCTGGCTGGCCGCAGCCTGGTTGTAGGTGGGACATATACTCTCCACAGTGTGCTTAAGGAAATCCATGCTCAGACACAAGGAACAACCCCCAGTCTAAAGCACTAAAGCATCCTTCTGCCCTACCTGCTGCTAGACAGGGCCAGACCTCAGTCAAGCTTAGCTGTGCTCAGCTCACCCATACACCACAAACAAATAATGGAGGCCTGGCTCTCTACACCTCCTGCACACATCAGGACCCAGGGCAGGAGCTGCTCTGCACCAGCTGCGTTGTTAACGCCTGAGTGGTTTGAGTGCCTGGCTTTGCTGGCAGGATCACACCTATTCCCAGCCAGCTCCACAGACTGGCTCTGCAGAGCTGCTGCCAAGGCTGCCATGGATCATTTCACTCATCTATTTGAAAGCCTTGGCGTAAGAATGGAAAATACTGTGTGAATATTTGCCCTCAGGTAGGTATTTTTAAATTCATTTTGTAATATCTACGCCGGTTTTCAAGGAATTATAGTCTGTGAGGGACTATAATTAAATTGATCAGACAATAGTGAGGTCTTATGTAATGTAGGCTAGTAGTATCCAAGAAAACATAATGGCAGAGCCCTTCGAACTGCTGGCTACTACAGCTGGAAACTGAGTGATTGCAAATGCCATGTACATACTCTATTTGATTCTGTATTTTCCAAATATTTTAAACTCAATGCGATTCCATATTTCTGAATATAAATGAAGGCTGCTTCAGTGAGCAGAAGCAAGGGCCTAGATTCATGAATTCCATGAGATGGTCTTATACCAAATAAATACTCTATCATTGTTAAAGCCATTAAAAAATCTACAATATTGCATTATAGATTAATTTAGCTGCTTGTTTTGGGGGAGAGGCATGTTTCCATTTTAGGTTGATTCTCAGCAAACTCTGAAAGCAAAACTGCTGAAACTCATACAAATAATAATTTATGACCTCCTCTTCTGTAATCTGGACTTGCTCAGTGTTACATCAGAAACAAAGACAGCATCTTAAGTGTGCAGATCAGCAAAATTCCCTACTCTTGAAACAGCTGCATTTGTAATGCTCTGGCCACGTCCGAGAGTCCCATACAAACATGGGACTTTTGAGACGCAACAGCCTCCTGCCAGGTTCTGCCACCCTTCTGATACTGGAATAACCATTAAAGGGAGAAAAAGTTTCCCGAGTGCCTTTAGTATCTCAGCAGCAGCAAAGACAATCAAGTTCTAATGGATAGTTATCCTACAGCCTTCACAGATGCTAGTACACCAATGGAAAAGAAAATCCAAGCTTAAATCATACTCTTTTTCAGAAAGAGAGGAAAGACTAAATCAAAATTTATGTTAAAAGTGCTTTTAAAAGTATGTATTGGTTTGGCATAGCCTGGTTTTAGGTGCAGGGGGGCCACAAAATGGCTCCTGTGAGAAGCTGCTGGAAGCTTCCCACCATGTCTGGCAGAGCCAATGGCTGATGGCTCTGAAGATGGACATGCTGCTGGCCAGAGCTGGGCCAGTGAGAGAGGCTGGTAACGCCTCTGTGATGACATATTTAAGAAGAAACTCAAAACAAAGTCACAAGGATGTGCTTGTAGTCAGAGAAGAGGAGGAGGTGAGAACATGTGAGGGAAACAACATGGTGACACCAAGGTCAGGGGAGAAGGAGGGGGAGGAGGTGCTCCAGGCACTGGAGCTGAGGTTCCTCTGCAGGCCGTGGTGCAGCCCATGGTGAAGCAGCTGTGCCCCTGCAGCCCCTGGGGATCCACGGGGGATGCAGAGATCCACCCGCAGCCCGTGGGGGAGGTGCCCACGCCGGAGCGGGTGGATGCCTGGAGGAGGCTGTGATCCAGTGGGAGACCCAGTGGAGAGAGAGGGCCCTGCTCCCAGGCTGGAGCAGCCTGTCCTTGGAGGACTGCACCCCATGGGAACAGAGACCCACGGCACAGCAGTTTTGGGAGGACTGTGTGCCCGTGGGAGGGACTCACGCTGCAGCAGGTGCGGTTCGGCTGCTGCTCGTGAGAGTGGAGCCACGGCGGGAAGTTCACGGAGAACTGTCTCCCATGGGAGGGACCTCTTGGCCTCACAGGGAAGGACTCTTCTTCCAGAGCAGCAGAAGGAAATCTCGGTGATGGACTGACCAAACCCCCCTGCCCTGTCTCCCTGTGCTGTCGGTGGGAAGGAGGGAGAGGCTGGGGGGTGAAGGGTGTTTTTAAGGGCTTATTTTACTTCTCATTGTTCTCCTGTGATCCTGTTAGTAATAAATTCACTTTGCAGCTTAAGTTGAGCCTGTTCTGCCCTTGAAGTGTTTCTCCCAGTCCTTATCTCACTCATGAAGCCTTGGTTAATTTTTTTTCCTTTTCTCTCCTCTGCTCTCTCTCAGCTGTGGCAGGGGAGGGTGAGCGAGCGGCTCTCTTGGGTGCCTGGCGCTGGGCCAGCGTCAAACCATGACAAAGTAACATGGAACTTAAACCAGAATATTTCTTTCACAGAAACTAGTGGGACATTGGAAGGATGTGGTATGTTGGACTGGTACAGGTTGCTTTTAATAAATAAATAAATAAAATTAATACAGCTGTTTGCTGTTACTAACGGATGACAGATATATTTACACATTATTGAACTTTTCTGTCTCTCATCATTGCATATACATTTTGCCTGTTAAAAGAATTCAGAGATACTGGCTTTATCAATGAAGTTTGATATTTCCAGTTTGTCCTGCATATTCCTTCTTGTGTTTAACTTGGTTAAAAATATTTTAGAAGTTCTTGGAAAGGTCCAGGCAAAGAGAATTTAAGTAACTTATTTGCCAGATCTTTTCTTGTAAATATTTGTATCCTATAGATATTCTCTTCCATTTCTGCTCTGATCAATCCCTTGAGCCGTTTTCGGGTTTGCACACACCTTTATGTAATACTTGCTATTTTAAATCTGTGTGAGCAAGTTGTATTATTTCTGGCATTTAGTATATATGTTCTCTAGAATACCTCAGAAATAATGCAAAGCATGGGAATAAAATGTTTTGTTTGAAATTGGAAGAGGCTCAACAAGTTCTTTTGGGAAATCTTAAAATATTTTTCCTATAAAAGAAGTTAATATTATTTCTCTTGCAGTCAACTTCATTGTTCACCTTGGCTGACCTACCCCATGACACACTGTCTGATGCAGTTTTGGAGTTTTTAGCTCCATCACTAGCTGTGAGAAGGATATCCTAAATGGCCATTTCAGTGTAGTAGGGATAGAAAGGAACAGCAGTAGTACTGCTGAGCTCTGGGATTCTAAAACCATCATTCATTACATCCAAAATAATCTGAACAATCACCTAACAGCTGTGGGGTCCTCTTCAAAAGACTAAATCTGATCTATTTATTCTCCTTTTTAAAGTTAACGTGTACAGTCAGCTACAGTGACTAAGGATCGAACAGTTCATGAGAAAACACTTCATACTATGAAGTTTGTGTGGTGGAGAGAGTTTACTGCAGGAATTCTCAGAATAACTAAATGAATCTTCTCATATGCAACATGAAACAATATCCCTCCCTCCCACGAGGTCTTCCCTCTTTGCTCTGTATTTGTGAAAAATTTATGCTGCCAGATTTTATGTTCAGTAGTTCTTATCAGTGGGGTAGGGTCAGAGGGAGAAGTTATCTTTGCTATATGGATCCTTGCATTACCTGAAAAAACCCAAACAAAACACTTGAGGGACAACTCCCAGTGCTGCAAACTGTCAATGCAATCAAATGTCAGTTAGCTCTTGACATACCCTCCCTGTCCCAAAAAACACAGCTGACTTCAGTATCTGTACACTGTGCCAGTCCCTGTAATGGTGCTTCTCACTACATGAAGCTTTAGGGTGCAAGGAAAGCACAGCGCAGTGAAGTCAGGAGTAGAAGCTGACTTACTGAACTTCTTGTCAAAGGTTGCTGTGGGTAATAAAGTTTACATGGGTTTATGGAGAGACTGAAATTTCACAGAAGAGAAAGCTGTGGGAAGACACTAAACCCACAAAATCTGTCTGACTGGGGTGCTTCTGAACTGCGACTACATGGCAGAAGGGAGGCAATACTCAGGGAGTGTATCACATGTACTTGCCTATTCTCTTACTCTTCACTCAGTACGCACTGTTAGCAGCTATCACAGTCAGGATTCTGGCACAGGTGGACTTTTGGTCTGTTCCATGGCAGCCACTTTTCTTCTGTTCAAGCATTTCCCTATTCAGACTGCAAAGACAGCTTCAATTGCATCTTCCTTCTGTAGGTCTGAACTCAGAGCTCAGGCAGGTAAAAATCCATCTGGGTGAAGAACATATTCTGTGTTCACAGCACTGCCTCAGTGGATTGAGCCCTCTTGGCTCAAGTGCTTTCACATGAGGGCAGAGAGTAACTGCCTTCTCCCAGAGCCCTGCACAGAAATGGGAAAATACAATGTTACCATTCTTTGGAACGTCAGATGAATCTGAGATTTCAGATTGGAGGACAGAAAATCGTGTTTCAGGGAGGCAGACAATGCCATTATTTTCTCTACATAAACTTCTGTGATTTTATCTGCATTATGTGGTAGTAACATACTACGGAAGATTTCTTCATTCTTGGACAGTGTAGAAAAAAAGCTGTAAAGCTGAGCTGGAGCCTTAGTTATGAACACTTGGAACTTTCTCTGAGCAATTTAATGGCTTTAGCTGACCTTTGGTAGTCTCCTCTCTCTCCAGCAGAGACGTGGGGGTTTTTTATGGAGTAGGTATCGGTTCTGGATGACATCATCTGCAACAGGTCAGCTATAGTCAAAGTAAAGCACACTCTGCCCTGCTATTGGTATTTGGATTCTGAAAACAGCACAAGCAATCAAAGATAAATTTCACATCAGTACCATAGCATTTTGGTTTATTAACATAAATGCCCTTTTGCTTCCTTTCTTGTGGGATAAATAAAGTATTAATGCTCACAGCACAGTCTTTGAAAAACATGTATTAAAAAATCTCCTTAGAAAAAGAAACTTGATTTGAGTAGAAGCCCTATGCTTATGTGTTAAAATGAACCAAACCCTCCCTCCCAGGCTGTTTGGGCAGGCTGATGAGTAATAGCAGCATAACCTGTATTGTTTTTCTAAAAGATGCCAGGCATCTGCACTCTAAAACCACTCAGTAATAAAATGGTTTCAAGGCTGCTGTTAAAATTGGACAGTGAGGCACAAAATTAGTTGGATATTATGCCTTTCCCTTATGCACTCTCCTCCTCCTTTGTAGGGATTCTGAAAACATACGACATTGTACTGCACTTACATGTAGGTTTCGTGGACTAAGGCACGAGATGTTGAAGGGCCGTCATCACGCCCTGGAACAGAAGATGGTTAAGAGGACTTAGTGACGCACACCAGGCGACAGCATCGCCAACCTAGAACTCACACTGGTCAGTAACAAATGAAGGCTCTATGAGGTCAATACACAGAGTATTTCATCAGAACCCATCAGCTCTAACTTCCTATTTGCATCCCACACCTGCCCCCCCTCTGCCCCCATGTACACACATTGGTGTGAATTTCCACAGTAACCCACATTTCTAGGTTCTTAGCTTCGACAGGATACCAATCCTGTGTTGTTTTGTAACTGCCTGGCCTTACTTTCCACCCTGAAAATATTGAGTAACTATTCCAAAATGTGGAAAAGTCTCATGAACTGTAGCAGAGGACTTGGACCTCACTGGGGCCATTCTGAACTCACTCCTTTCAAGAGTTTAACTTCCGTGGGATTAATATAATCAACTTGAATCATACCCCTCTTTTTGGGAGGACTTCTCTGCACCGTCCTGATTATATGCAATGCCAGGGCTTGTACTTGTGGCCATCTCAAGTCATACTGTACTGTTGCACACCTGTGCAGTTCCACTGAAGCTTGTGAAGCTTTGCTAATGAGTTCAAGAAGAACGTTCACATTCATTACGGTTCTCAGCTATTCAATATGAAGCTGTGATGAGGAGTCTCCTTTGGGTTCTTAATTTTTCTTCTCTCTTAAGGAATGAAATCTGTTGTGAACATCAACTTCATTAACAACCTGTATCTAAGAGCTCAATAAACAGTCATTACAAAGTGACTGAAATTGTTGGATTGTTACTTGGATATATACTGTGATACTTTTTGTAAGACCTACTTTGCTGCCAGGAAGAGCCTCTCTGTTTCAAACACTGAGACTGGTAACTGGCTGGACTGCCAAGCCCATGCTCATTGTCTTACAGTTTCAGCTGAAATGACAGTGGTTTTTCTTTGAAAAGTGAAGAAAAATTACAGTGCTCATGTCTTTTTGAGGGCAAAGCTGCAACAAATTAAACCTGAGCAGTAACATGAGCTTTACCAAAAACTTTCTCACTGCAGGCTCTGAGGTGTTACCTGAATGTCTGTCTTCCCCATGGCCTGCTGCTGACATATGCAGGATAGCAATGAAATACCAAGCAGCACCAAGGCTGTGTTTGTGCCGGCTTCAGTTTGACTGTAGTGAGAATTCCCTAAGTTATATGTGGATTACTGCTGCTGCCTAGAGGGAGCTGTGGAAACAACAGATGAATTCTTTTTTAGCCAGCTACAGATTTCTGACTAAACCCTGCAGCAGTCAGTATAAAGCAGCGAGAGCAGTATTTTCATTAAAAAGCAGTTAGGAGAGCGCCTGACACACTGGCAGATGCACTTTCCCCATGAAAAGTTCAGGAAAAAAAAAAGGTTTTTTGTTTCACACATACACTTCTCCTTTAACAAGAAAGTATGCTTGCAATCTCTCCTTTTGTTTTTTTAAAGGCTGGCTGCACTATTTTATCTTTTCCTCTGTACTCTGTTTCCTCTTTCCAGTTTCTCGTTACATCTCCTTTCTCTGCTATGGCAAAAACCCCCACTCTATTTGAAGAGCTACTTTACGTTTGCCATCTACTATCTAAAGTGATTTAGGCTACATGGCAACACAGGAACCTCAGGAAGAAATAAAGCTGTTTAAGGACATGAAAATCAGGGCAAAAAATGAAAGCTAAAAGATACTCTGAATAAAGGTTAACAGCAATTTGATCCGCTAAATTTAAGAACTGCTCCACTTTCTCTCTGCCCCCTCCCAAAACCAACTCAAGTGATACATGTAACAACATCTGTAATGTGAATATACTTCACCTTTAGCTACCTGATTTTTAACACCAATATTATCACCACACTTAACAAGCCATGTGTCAACTCTTTAAACATACATGGAATTTCACTCGATACTGCTTTAAGACTAAAACTACTTATTAAAATTAGACAGAAAAATTTCAGCCCACAAAAACCAGGATGTCAGAAATGTTATTCCCAGCACTAATGCTTTTTCTTCATTAAGAGCATGAACAAGGTGAGCTCAGGAGGAAAGGGCCTCCATCCTGCAACGATTTTAATTTTCTGAAACAAAAGGCAATCTGTGCCAAAACAAAACCTACAAGCAGTACTCCCACCAGGTGAATTCTGCAATAAATCCCTTTTTAGAAATGCTGTACTTCCCATAACAGTATGTTTCCCAGAATACATTACCTGTTGGAACCAGACAGCCCACCTACAGTCACCCAGATGTTCCTCCGAGGGGAAAGGTCTGTATGAAATGCTCAGACGCTGGTACAGCAGGACACATGAGGAGCCCTGCAGGGACCTCACAGCAGGATTCCTAGGAGAAATTGGAAAATTCAGCCAGCCAAGAGCCTTAGCAGAAAGGACTGCCTTCATTACTTTGCTGGTCAAAATGGTTCTCCCCATCACAAGCAAGGAAGGGCTGTTCTTTACCTTGACATTAAATCCAGCAAGCTCCAGTACTTGTAAAACAGCATCTGGACTCCTGGGATTCCAACTGTCTTCTATTCCAGACATTTACAGGGATTTTTCCACAACACAGTTCTCCTTCATTTGGTTCCTCTAGCAAAGGAAAAACATTTCTACCTCGGCAGAATCACACATCCACATGTAACATTTTTTGCTGTTACAAGATTATTTATTATTTTTACAGTTTAATGAGAGTCCTTGTTTTGGATTTGCCACTGAAATATACTTATCCAAATTAAACACTATTTTTTCAATTTCAGTAAATTTTTATTTATCAAACTGAGCTGAAAAGGAAAACAAAAACTAGATGTATTTTAAAAATAGTTACCATTGAAAAGCATACTAAAATAGCAGTTCATGAATATCCATCTTCAGAGAGCAGTTTTGACCTATGGAAGTGAATGGGCAACTCAGTATCATTTGTAATGTAAAGCACTATTTTAAGTTTTTCTCTCTCCACATTACCTAGTTCAGATAACCCTCTTTCAGGTTACACAAGGGCATACACATTTATACTATGTAAAAAGGTGTAATTGCACAGGCACTTCACACAAAAATAACTAGAAAAGCCTTCACTCTAAAGAAAAAAATTTTCCTAAACCAAATTTTCTGAATGTTATATATCCACACCGAAGGTCAAACATGGTTCAACAGCAGTTCACCTGACTGCACCACAGATGTCCTTACCTCTGAAAGGATTAGATTCTGGCATAATCTCATTAGTGGTAAAGAGTGCTGAAATCTGCTCTGAAAACAAGGGGCAAGTCTTTAACAGAGTATTTTACAAACAAAAGTCTGCATTGGAAAAAACAAAACACATATTCAAAAGCTGATACAGTTTAAGACAAGTTGTAAGGAATAATGTGTAGTTGAAAATAAATGGAGATATACTGAAAACTACACTAATGCACCAAGATTCTTATCCTCTCCTACCTCTGCAATGACAATAATCAAGCCTTATAAAAATCAGATAATAAGAAAATCATGCATTTTTAAATAGACTTGATTTTGCAAAAAAAAAAAAAATCCTTCAAATACTTTGCTCAGCCACAGCTGGGAGACCACAATTATAACATTCAATTATAACATTCTCATCTTTCCTCTCAGGAACAAAATCTACCCTTTTTTTGTGTTTCAACTTAAATTTGCTTCTAATTTGCTAGCATTCTGCTTTGCGTCCTCTTTTCTCAGCGTCCTTTTCAAAACCTTTTAGCCAAAACAACAGGCCTTTTTCCTGACCCATTTGTTTCTTATGTGGTGTGCAAGCTACAACAGCAATGATCTCTTTTGGAAAAACACTGGCTTTTTTAAATTACTTATCCAGAATCAGCTCCAACCCCTCTTCAAGTAAGGCAAATTTTATGGAAAAGCAGTATTGTATTTTTTTAGATTTGCTTAAGTGTTGAGGGCTGGAGAGTAAAGAG
>VXBT01003900.1:569303-596522 GCA_013400235.1 Oriolus oriolus | reverse complement strand
CCACCCCTGAGTACTCAGGAAAAAACAAATCAAAACACACCACTCCTCATGACTCTTGGTTTGCTATACATTGACACCACTGTAGATAAAAAATTACTTCAAAATCACCACATTCCAAAATACAACCTCCCACACAGGCAGTATAGCCTACACTTTATTTTCCTTCTAATTATTTTAGAGTTTCAAGCTAAAAGTTTAGATTTAAAAGTAATCACAAGTCACATCTGAAGATAGTGCTTTTAGACAGGAACTAAAAAGATGTCACCTACTTATGCCAGAAAGCAGTTCTGTCAGATCAGATTAACTAATGAAGACAAAACCTTATTGATCAGCCAATTATCATCCAAGAACTCTGCATTTTACTTCTTGGCATTTTCTCACATTTCCACGTACAGGACTCCCATCATCATGTCACACAGAATCACAGAATCATTAGGGTTGGAAGGGACCTCTGGAGAACATCCAGTCCAACCCCTCTGCCAGGCAGTGGCACCTAGAACAGGTCACACAGGAACTTGTCCAGGTGGGTTTTGAATGTCTCCAGAGAGGGAGAATCCACAACCTCCCTGGGCAGCCTGTGCCAGTGCTCTGCCACAGTCACTGCAAAAAAGTTCTTCCTCATGATGAGGAGGAACTTCTTGTGTTTGGCCATTGCTCCTTGTCCTGTCACTGGGCATCACTGAAAACAGCCTGGCACCATCCTCTTGACACCCATGTTTGAGATATTTACATGCATTAATAAGATCCTTTCTCAGTCTTCTCTTCTCCAGACTAAACAGGCCCAGCTCTGTCACTCCCATCCCTTGGTCATGTTTGTAGCAATTTGCTGGACCCACTCCAGGACCTCCTTGTCTTTCTTGTACTGAGGAGCTCAGAACTGGACACAGCACTCCAGATGTGGCCTCACCAGGGCTGAGTAGAGGGGGAGGATCACCTCCCTCAACCCACTGGCCACTGTTCCCAATGCACCTCAGGATACCACTAGCCTTAACACAAAGTTTTTCAACCAATCTTGTCTCAACACCTAAGCCTTAGGTTACCACAGGGGGAAATCCTTAAACAAATATGCAAGTCTGGCCTCAAGATTAAACTGTGAATTTTTTTTATAACACCGTGATGATATTATATTGAAAGTCTGCAAGGCAAACTCAAGAAGTAAGTGACAGTGAAATTACCTGCATGTGATGAAAACCAATTCAGAATCTTCAACATTATTACGGATTAGTAATAAGCTTCATATATGAAACAAATGCACATGTAAAATAGTAAATGAAGTGGCAACCATTTTTAAATAACATCTTTAATTAAAGTTTTTGCAAAGGCAAAATATTAAACTTAAAATAGGTCTTAGTACATCAAAATACTAAGTTCTCTAATTGTATTCCAAGCATGGCCTTTGAAACATAATATCCTGTATATCACAGAGGAGCAACCTTGATCTGCAATTGTACAGAATGAATTTTACAAACATAATAAATATATTTACCCCCTTACACATAACAGTATATGTACAACAGCAGTTGACAATAGTAGCTCAGAACAGCAAAAAAGGATAGTCCCCCACTCCATAATCTATTGGTACCCTATGCAC
This sequence comes from Oriolus oriolus, assembly GCA_013400235.1. NCBI lineage: Eukaryota > Metazoa > Chordata > Aves > Passeriformes > Corvidae > Oriolus > Oriolus oriolus. The sequence goes on along the minus strand of VXBT01003900.1, from coordinate 594,931 downwards.
TCTGGAACATGTCTCATTGGATGACTGTACATATAGCTAACCCAAGGTAGTTTTTCCTTTCAAGAAATTCCTTTTGTTCCACAACATCTAATCCACCAAATAATAATTAAAAAACACACTGCATGAACTGCCTGAAAAAAGTAGACGACATGGAAACCAATGTACTGGTTTTTACACATTTCCCAACCAATCACAGCAATGGGAAAACGAGACTTTAAATGCCAGACACCAATACAGAACAATATGCAAGTTTCTTCATCTTGGATAGTCACTAATCTCAAAGTCAGAGAAGAACTATAATCTCAGATGGGGGTGCATGAGTGGTGTGGGATGGCACACAGTAAACCCCATGGTGCTGTGTAAGGCAGCCCAGTATCAATCCAGTGTGCGTTGCCCTAAAACCACCGTTCGTTTCCTGGACATCTTATTGCATTCTATTAGGAAGCTTTTGCTTTGGGGGAGAACTTGGGGGGCTTTATTGTTTTTAAAGGAGCTTCTACAAATTGAGGAGATTAAATCAATATGAACTTTAGTTAACAAGGTCTCTAACTCCTTCACTGAAATTAAGAAACTTTACTCTAGTAGTGTTATGTGGTGACATAATTACTGCAAAATGTCAAGTGGTGAAATTATTTTCACAGACTCAATGAAGTTTACTTTAACACTCCTAATTGTGCAGCAGAAAGATGAGAACATATTTATTAAAAAAATCGGTTACATGACGTAACATGTTTTTTGCTCTCTTCTAGAAAATGTGCTTCGGAATCACGTAATTAATCCTGGAAATAAACTTGGACCACAATTGTCACTTTAAATAGTGTTTAGGAAACTGAATGTTGTTTAAATGCAACTTGTGAGTACAATGCAGGAACAAGGAGTATGAAGTCTCAAAGAAACTTTCTTGCTAACCAGCAAATGGGGGGAATAAAAACATTCTATTTAAATAGTCCAATAAAGTTCCTTATGTGACTAAATTCTCTATTATCTCCTTAAAAGAAAACATTTCAATTTGTTTTCCACTTAGATGGTTTTAAATGATTGCACACACTAAAACCCAACAGAATTAGCGCAAAAGAATTGCTTTTCTGATTGAAGCACTGCAGGAAATTTACTCTCTCAGGAATCATTGTCAGACTGGCAAAACAGGTATTCTTGAAAAGGCACAAGACTCAATTTTGCCCAATTGCTCTACAACTTTCCATCAGCCATCATGGTTATAATTCTGAAGTTCTCTTCCCCATTTTTTTCCCATCATAAAAAAAGGTGCTCCATTATCTGTGCAAATTTTAACATAAGCCCTCTTGAAACCATTAATTGTTTCCATAATACTGAACTATTTAAATTGGAAAAAAAAAAAAAAAGCTATTTCTAAGGGGGGGAAAAAAGTCACTTATGAACATGGGAATCCCTTGCCCTCTGAAAGGAATGGTTTCTTTTGAACCTAATGAAATGGTCTGTTCAGTTATATAGTTAAAACCATGATTAAAAATTCAAGTACAATAATAAAATTAAGCAAACTACATTCTTACAGCAAGCTGCTACAATAAAATGAAATTAGAACATGCTTTTTGACTTAAAAAAAGGAACACTTGATGTAGCGATAAGAGCACAGTTTGGTATGTGCATGGTTTGACTGGCTTTCCCAAAATTTCACAGATATTTGTATTTGAAGACAAAACCTATCTGAAAAGCATACCATACAATTGGCTTGCAAGAGGCTGTGCAAGTTCAGAAAGCTTCTAACATCCTTCAGAACAGACTAAGCTTAATTACCTTTAAGTTCAGCTACCCCTTAAAAATAAATAGAGAGGCTTTGCAGCTTCTAGTATATGTATGTGGGCGAGAAATACCACTAAGTTGTATGAAAATGAAGTGTTGCACAAGTAAACTGGGTTCCAGTAGTATAAAAAGGAAACTACAGCTAAAGGGACGTTTTTTCCTTTTATTGGTTTGGTTGTGCAGCGTTATGGGAATTTTTCTGAAGTCCGCTACTTAAGACTTACTGGTAACAGACATGGAAAAGGTGAGGGAAGGAATTAGTTGGTACATTATTGATTTCCTTGCAGTTGTACATAGAAGTGTCAACAGTGGTAAAAAAATAAAATATCTGCGTTGTTCAGAAGAAAGCAAACACCAATCAGTTTGAGATACCTTGAAAGCCCTAAGCTAAAAATGCACTCTAAATGATGATTCCATTACTGAAGAATCCATTAGAAGAATCATCAATTAACTTTTCCTAAAGCTTATGAATGTAGACGGCTTTCTAACAACCATATGGCTCTAGACATGCCTACAGGCAGTTTTAGTCATTATCAGTGAGAGCACAGGTGTACAAAATCACAGCAATAAAACCTTCTTTACAATTTGTTGTGACTTTTCTACATACTACTGAGTCTACAAATGCACTTGGAGGCAAATAAATCAGGGAATGAAAATTAAAGCAGTTGTTACATACTGCTAAAACACACTTGTGACTCCATAAAAAGATGTCTCATTCTCAAGCAAAAAATAAAGTCAGAAACCATGTCTGCTTCTCATGGTCTTCCCTAATTTAGTTAAAATTATCTTTGCTGTGTCCTCTTTTAATCATCTTTTCAAGCACCCAACAAAATGCAAAATTATTTTGAAATGGTGAGCCACATGAACATTCCTTCCTCAATGGTCTCTGAAGTATAATGCCCATTCCCTCTCCTCGTTCAAAAGTAACTGCATTTCCAAAAGCAGGGTTTGCAAGAACAACCTAATGCAGGAAAAACAGTTGTTCAACTTCTGAGGTGAGAAAGGGAAGGAGGGGGGAGTAACTTTGTTGCTTTTCAAAAAATCGAACACAAAAAACCCCCAAACAAACAAACAATAAAAAAGGCAAATGAAAAAGTGACTACACAAGGTTTAGTGCATCTGACTGCTTGATTTGCTGTTACCAAGACAGCGTAAAGATACTCTAATAAAATTTGTGTTCTCAAAGCTGTGCAGCTCTCTTCATGAAATTACATGCCATCTGGAAACTTTAGAGAGATTAACTGCTGCAGGTAACTTCTGGCTATACTTTTTAGTAAAGCAGATCTTTGATTAAGAGTTGCAGCCAGGATGTTAGAATTTTTATGTGATTTTCTATATTAAAAATTAAGTAATTCCTGTGGTCTGTTGAATTATTTGTGGGTGTCTGGACTACGTACATAGTAAGCAGGTAAAGGAATGCGTCTATTATGGCATTACCTAGATACTGAATTCAAAGGGTCTCCAAACCCTTTAAAAAATTTTTTTTTAAAAAAAATCAATGGAAACTTATTTGTTTCAGTTCAGTGATGCTGAACCACCACTAAACAGCAAGAATATAATTAACAAGTTAAGAAATCTGACTTTTGTAGGGCATGAGGTGCTTTGAATTTGAAAAACACAGCCCTAAATAAAACCTATCACATGAAATTAAAATAATTTTGAAATATAAATCATCATTTTACCATTTTGTAACTGCTAGGAACAACAACCTGTTTATGGGGAAATGCATTGAAAACAACAAATAGATATAATAATTAATGAGCATATCAGAATTAAAAATATTTTCCTTATACAAGTTATTTAAAATTTAACAACTTAATTCTTACCCTTCTGTACAAAGCTTGCACGCAGTTTAAGTAAGATTCTGACCATCTTCACTACCAAAAGGAAGTGTTCAAAGCAAAGATTTGTACACACAATAAGCATTTTCAGATTAATAATCAAAGGGAATAGTTCCTTCAATCAGTGGAAGAAGTATTTTAAAATCTTAAATCAAGGGCAGGGGGGACAAAGCCTTACATGCTAAATACCAGCTGTAGGTACCTGTATGTAGAATTGATAATTAAGGTATTCCTAACACACAAAACCAGCTCCCAGACAATGCTATAGCTGCTACAGTCCATGGCTTGCTCATCTGAAGTAGTGTCTTTGTTGCCACATTTTACCTTTGTTCCAATACTTTTGTTTATTTCTGATGTGCAGATACACATTTTGATTGGAGTATACATCCAAGTCTCAACCTTTCCTGCTTTTGTTTTGTTGTTTTTTTTTTTCCTTTTACAGGGAGTTCTTTTGTTTTGTCTTTTAAAACTTCACCATTCTGCGTCCCCAATGGCTTTGGAAAATACATAATCTCTTCCATTAAGATTCATGATGCCATCTTTGAGATGAAATTTCCATTTGTTTTTACTTCTGTGAATCTAAAAACAAGGCAAAAATGTTAAACTATTACTCTGCATCAGAAATAGGTAATAATGCATAAGTAAATTATAAGGGCAAGAAAAAATAAAAATAACTATTAAACATACTTTACTAAATTACTAAAAATACTGAGTACCACATCCAGTCTTTCCTTAAACTCCAGAGACAATGACTCCACCATGTCCCTGGACAACCTATCCCAATGTTTAACAACCCTTTCTGTGAAGGCATTCCTCCTGATATCCAGCCTATAAGTTTAAATTTAAAACTAAAGAAAACTGAACAAAATTCAGTCTAGAGGTAGAGGAATAAACTTTGGAAAAATTAAAAAACCCCAAAAAACAACAAAACAAAAACTCCACCACATACTGTAAGCACAGAGCAGACAAACACTTGCAGTCTATCAAAAATTGCATCTGAAAGAGGCAAAAGATCACCAGATGACCAGATACTGAAAGAAAGCAAAGACTTTTCAGAAAACTGAAATGCTGTCCAAAAGGAAAGTTTTGCAGGTGGAACAAAGATGCAATTCTAGACCAAAGATGGTCTAGAAAAAGTTAAAATTTTACATAAGTCATAAACACAGGAAACCGAAACCCTGCTGCAATTTTTCCATTTTTATCTAGCATAGGAAGTCTCACCATCTACCATTAGTGCTGTAGAAACAGTAATGTAGCACCAAAACAGTTATGACCATATCACTCTACTAATTATTTGTAGTACTGCTTGCTCTGTTCTCACTGAAAGCTGAAAAAAAGCCAGTCAGTGGCAAAAGCCAGCAAATAAATGAACAAGGAAAGGTCTGGCTTATATATGCTGCTCGCCCTACTGAACAGCATTCCACAAGAATCCCTCATCAGAAGCATTTTAGCTGCCGTGAAGTTAGGAGGAGGGTCCTCAGATGAATAAATAATTGAATAAAGATGGGAAAACAAGGGTAAAGAACACAGTTTTTACAGCAAAATGAGTTCATTCCAGCAAAGATTTGTGCTGGTTGGAATCCACACAGTTTAAGAGCCCACTAAGGATCTGAAAAATGACAAAACATACCGATGATACAAAAACCTGTTACTGAAGAGCTGCAGAATGATATTACTGCCCTAACTCACTGTGTAAGAAAACAGTGGTGGCATTCAAGGCATACGAAGATAGTAACAATGGGGAAAAAAAATCCATTTCAATTTACATGGACAATAACAGTGGTGGGTTTGAATTAACAGTTACAAGTTGGGAATGAGATTCCAATGTTCTAAGACTTTCCCATGATAATATCAGCTCTGTGTTCAGTGGGGCCAAAAGCATACATGAACTATTGCAGAACATTGCTACACCAGTTAATAAACTGAAGTGTTACCTGTGGTCTTCCCTAAACCTTACCCACCTACAAATAAGATACAGAAAAATAAAAGAGATCTGGAGAATGAGAGTAAGAGCAATCAAATGTTTGAACAGCTGTACAAGTAACAACAAAGTGCAGCTCTGATTTCAATGATATGACTGAGAAGGGTTATGATAGTCTGCAATATCATAAACAGCACCAAGCAAGCAAAAAAGAAAAGACGCTTTAGAACTAGGAAGTATCATATGAAACTAATGGGTTTAAAAACCAGGTGATCCTCCACTCATCACACAATACATTTATGAAACTTCTTGTCATGAAACAAAGCTTTCAAGGATTCAAAAATAATCCAATTGATTTCTAACAAGTAGAGGAAAAAATCCTCTGTTGGCCATTTGAGAAGAAGGCACTCTCTCTTCCTCAAGAGACAGTTCACAGAAGGATGGTAAAAAGCTCTACATGAGCATTGCTACCTGTCTGCCCCTGCCTCATAGTTCCACCACCATCAGCTGATGGAGGACATGGCAGGAGGGAGCTGCTCAGATCTAAGCTGATCCTATGTATTTTAGAGACAAACTGAATAATGATTGCTTGAAAAGAGATCAAGTCCTTTCAGAGCATGTGGCACTGGAAGTTAATGATAGACACTATTCTCTACCAAGTCCCCATTCTCAACTTTTAAGAGGGTGAGGATTTCAGAGTAGTTCCTGTTGCTCAACTTCAGCAGCTCCCCATAAGCTTTTCTGACATCCCTCACTATTCCTTATCATTTGCCTCAAAACAGCTTTGAATTACAGTCTGGAGGAGACAGATGGCTGGGATGTAGATACTGGTATCACTTTATCTTAAATTCTGTGTGGAATCTGACGGCAAGTCTAAGAAGAGTCTGGGCATAACTGAAGACTTGCCAACACAGCCATTCTTGGCAAAGTAGGAGCTTTTAGTCAACAAGCTTACAGCTTTTTTTTCTGCTTTAAAAAGGATCGCTGTTCATTGTAGTCCAATTAATCAAGTACAGGAAAAGAAAAAAATCCACATTGAATAATTTGTGTGCTACCTCAACCAAAAGGTTCTGATATCGTCTAGACACATTTAAAAAGATTCCAGCACAGATGAATCCTTGCATATTCCAGGGAAAACATGATCCCCTGTAACGACTAAATTATTGCAAGACAGTTCAGCAGAATTTAAAGCAAAACAAGCACAAGCATTCCACACTGCCATTTCGTATAGCACAATGCATAGCACAGAAAGAGCATTCACCTCTGGTAACTATCCTATCATCCAGAAAAGATACTTCTAGTGATCAGGAACAGTTTTACACAAGTCAAAATCCTGATGACTGCTTTTCCTGTTCATAGCCACAATAAATGTACAAACTTACAACAGTTCACCTCTCCTGATCCCAGAAGACTGTCCTTTTGTTAAAGGGCACACAAAGACAGGATGAAGAAAAATAAAATGCAGCCAAATTTTTCTAAGCTTTACTCATTACCAAGTTTAGTACAAACATGGTACACAAACCATGCTTTAAAAACAATAGGTAATTCTTATATTTCCATTCATATTATAGTCTATATATATATAAATACAGATCTATCTGTATTTAACAGTCACAAAGATACTACTTAAAAATTATGGTTTGATGGGAAGAACAGAGAAAGTAGAACTTCTTGGATGGTTTTCTGTAGAGATTTACCTTATCATACTGGCACACAACAACATTTTCTGTATCAAACAGTTCTTGTCCTTCCTCATCACTCACATCATCTTCACTGTTCAGAGGCTCCTGAAAGAAACACATGCAAAATGTTATGACTTTTAGCAATATTAGAGCTGTTACTTTGATTATTAACATGAGGCTACAGTGTTGTCTACGAATACAGGACCCAAAATGTGTATCAGGGGAACATTAGGCTTTCCAACAGAGCGCTGATGCTTCCTACCCTCCATCCTAAGATACCCTTACGAATTTTAGTCAGGAACTTCAGTGTCCAAGCCAGATTCTGAGCACTGCAGCCTTTTGTCACCACAACTACTCCATTCTTGCTGCTTCACTGTAAATGTTCATACGAAAGTACGCAGGTTTTCATTTTTGCAAAGCATCTAAGCAGTGGAAAGGTGACATCAAATGTGAATAAGCCATGTAGTTTAATTTTTAAGGGCACATAAGGAGTGATGTGACCAGAAAAAAACCTCCATGGTTTATTCACATCTGATGCATCAAAACTGAAAACAAAACTCAACATACATGCTTTTATGTGAATAACAAACACTTCAACAGCTAAAAAAAATGACTAGTAAACGCAGAACAACAAATATACTCCCAAATATATAAGCTAAATGGACAAGATGCTAGGGGGAGAAGAAGGTATACAAGAGGTCCTAATTCCATTCAAAGTAATGCTATGTTTAACTGAGCTCAAAATCTTTAAGAAGTGGTCCACTCAAAGTAGCTGCTGAGGAGCAAAGGAAGCAAAAAAATAAAAGATTTCTGACATGCTGATAATGAAATCTCTGTATATAAAAAATTCAAGAGTGCTAGCATTAAGGTTAAGGAACACTTAATATTTAAGAACGATGACTTATACTTAATAAGGCAACTATTAAAACATTAAAACAGACATCAATGCTGAATGATATAATGGAAAAGTGATGTGAACCCAACTGTGATTTGTAACAGAAAAAACAGTGTTAAGACACCATTGTAAATGTGCTACAGAAAATCTGGTTATTTACAAGTTTTACCTGCATATCTTGCATGGGTGATACAGACTGTGAAATGCTGTTCATACTGGCATTTTAAATGGAATCTAAAAGGCTGTAGAGATGTTTGGAAGCAATCTGGCAGTTCAAAACGCACTTTAGGGACAGATTCACAGAGTACCAAGCTTCCTGTCTGAGACTAAGTATCAGTACTTTTACCTTAGTATTATTTCCCCACCCTCTACCCATTTTACACAATTTCTTATTCTTGTGGGGCTTTTTGGTGCAACATACCAAAACTCAGTAAGAACCACTGGTTGAAGTCCAAAACCAAGCCAACTCAAAGACTACATGAAGCACATACTATTAAGAATGCAACAACTCACTCCTGTTCCTGTCTCCTTATCTTATTAAATCAAGGTCAGAAGTGTTTCTAGAAGATGCTTTATAATCAAATTTGAATTCTCAAGCTTGTTCCTGTGCAACAGAAAGCAATGGAATAGCCAGTGACATACAAGTAGACCACATCTGTTGGTGCCATCAGCGAGCCAAATACTGCTCTTTTTTCATCAACCTTAACACCCTGCTTTTGTATGCAGCTGGTCCCAAGTGGAGTTGACTATTTCTGTTTGCTCAAGAAGGTTTCAAGATTTCATGACTGACCTCTCCACAACACCAAAAATATTCCTACTGAAGGTTTTTAAATAGTGTTGGTCACAGCTAATTTTTGCTGTGTCCCCCTACACCCTCTCCAGCTGCCTTTCAAGGTGCTCTGCTAATACACACCATTTCTGCAACTTCAATATTGGAAATAAAGAATCTGAAGTACAAGGGTAAAAGTTATATTCTCAAAATTACTGAGATATACTATTATTTGGAATAGATATTTTTCTTTAAAATACCAACAAAAAAAAAAAAGAATTGAAACACAACCATAACATTAAGTTTACCTCTTCAACTTGGCCATCTTCACCTCCATCTTTTTCTTTCTCTTCCTCTTCATCATCATCATATTCTTCTTCCTCATCATCTTCTTCTTCAGATGATGTGTCCCCTGTTCCATCAACTTGGAGAACAAGTGGTGCTTGTGGTTGTGCCTGTTGTTGCTGTGGTTGCTGCTGACCAGCTGCAGGAAGCTGTGCTTGAGCTGGTGTAGGAGCAGCCACTGTTGTAGGTATAACTTGAGTTTTATTTCCTGTAAACAGGATCTGCTGAGGCTGAATTATCACTCCTGTCTGCTGGGAAATCCCTCCAGGGAGAGGAGCCAAAACCTGGTGGAATATCATTTTAAGTACTGTGGCTGCTAATGTGACAGACTACCATATCACAAACTCAAAGAAAACAATTAAAGCATATCAATCTGACTTGAACTAATTACAGAAGAGTTACAGATATTCTACCCTAATCAGGTACATAATTTTAATTTTAATCACATACCTTCTTTCACTACTTAGTGTTCATTTCTGCATTTTGCATTGCTAAATTTAAGAAAAAATTTTAAAAGTCTATCCATTCTAAAACATGAGCGCTACCACCACACCTGAGTACCAAGCACAGCAGTGGAATGTTTAATTCAAGTAAAAGATTATTTTTAAAAACCTTCTTTATAAAAAAAATTAAACTCTTTACAAATTGTTAGCCATACTTAAACTATAGAACCACGACTATGCTAAATTCAATGCTAACACAGTCTGCACACACAGTTGACCTTGTAGCTGAATAAAACTCCTTCTAAAACACACTGTATTCACTACTAAAATAACCACAGAGTGTGAGTTTTAGGTACTTTGTTCTGCATGTTATGTGACTCCAAATCATTTCAATTAATTTACAAGTATGTAGACTAGGATTATGCACATAACATAACTGTCATCAGGAGAAGCACAAAGGAAATTTTAAACTGCAGTCAGTATCCGGCAAGAATAGAAGTGACACTGAAAACAACATTTCAAGATTGTTCATTAAAAAACCAAAACAAAACACAAAAAAAACCCAACCAAAAAAAACCCCCACCACACTTGACACAGCTTCCTCTTTTTTTTAATTATACCATTTCTGACTTTGTGTTCTAGTTCAATTTGCTCACAAAAATGCAAACCTCTTCAATAATTACTATCATGTTTTTTTCTTCCAAGTGTACCTATTTGAAAAATTTCCTTTACCTGCTGAATAACAGGTGCTTGTACTCCACCAGGCTGCATTTGTGGTATAACCTGCTGCTGTAGAACCACTGGCTGCTGTGGTTGAATAATATACTGAGCTCCATTTGCAGTTCTAACTACTTGGAGGATCTGGCCTGTAGTAAAATAAGTATCAAATTAATCAAATGCACAAGTTCACTTTTAAAATTATCTTAGTTTAGAAGCTTGTTTCCTGGAAGCATACCAGTGGTAATTAAAAGAGAGAAACACTAAAATTATTCACTTTCAACAGTGAAAAGATGATATGCAATTGCAGCTGTGCCAGAAACAAAGAAGAGGGCTCTTTACCATCTAAATATGATCATGAGGTATGCAATCCAAAAGTAAGTTTACCTTTGCAGGCCACAGACTAATCCTTTAACACAGCACAGTATTTTAAATAGCAGCTCCCACTTATGAGCATACCTCCTGTTTCAAAAGACAGATTTTACAGCCGGAAAGACAAATTAACGTAAACCAAAGAAGAAATACAGATATTCACAATATAAAAATTCTATCCACTGACAACATCATGGTATTTCCACGGTCCTGTGAAATGATGACCTTTCCTCAGAATTTTTCCCTTCTGATTGCCACATTTCAAGAAACTCCTCTGTCCATAACTTTCTTTGCAGCACTATTTGCAGGTGGTTTTTTTGGGAAAAAACCCTATCCTTATTGTCCACCTCTCCTTTCTGTTCCCACAATGTCTGCACTTGATTTCCTTTTGTTATCCTTTAGCTTTACCATTTTTTACCCTTCATCACTTAACAAAATGTGTCTAAGACACAAACATACACTTGGAAATAGCCTGCAATTCTGAAAAGAAAGAGCTAAGATATATTCCAACATTAGTTTTTCACATTTCTTATAAGAAAGGTGTAGTAAGAAGAGAGAAGAAATTAAATTAGATAATCCTAAACTTCATACATTTCCCTCAGAGATGGATTTCCTGTTCTCCCTCCACAGCAAAATGCAAATTACTATTTACTGAAACAGCCAAATGTATCTGAAAGAAGGGACTACCCCAGCCCTAGTCTAAGAAATTACTGTAAATGTTCAAAACTGAAGTATTACTACAAAAGTAACAAATGTCGGCTGCAGATTATTCTATGCCATAACAAATATAGATATGCTTCCTTAAAACCAGGAAGATTTTGATTTTTAGAATAGCTGCACATTTAAATTTTATTTCAACTATATACCATTAAACATTGAAGTGTTTAAAACAGAAGGGTTAAGTCCCAGGTGATTCTGAGCATAGGTGAATTACTCTGGCAAAAGCAGCAACTAGATCTAGAAAATGAGATTTCTCAGGCCTTTATTTGCTTTCTATGCAGTATAGATCTATAATCAGGTTTATAAAATCAAGATAATATGAAAGTACATGAAATAACAGACATACTGCTCATCAAAGTAACATTTAATTACATTCTAAATGCATAGCATAACAGCATTTAGGAACTATAAATATGAAATACAGTTAGTATTGCTAGCAAAGTAAGAAATTCCACTTTGCATGCTTAGCAGGTACAAAAAACCTTAAGACATTACTCTTCTGAAATCATGGAAGTAGTGATCCTGCTTTTATACCCAGCACAGTACCTGAGCTCGGATCATGCATCACGAAGCTCACATATACACAAAGGGGAAAGACAGCAACAGCAATCCTTGTGCTTCTAGAACTTCTCTAAGTGGCGAAAACTTACACAGATTCTAACCTACAACACTGTTAGGGCAGAACAACGAGGCTCGTAAGAAAGTCAATGAGCAAGAATTGCAGGAATCAAGTAAAGAGACTGCACCACCTTGCAAGGGTGGATTCCCAGATTCTGCTTTTTAGCAGTAAATAACAAGAAGTAAGGCCCAGAATGTTTCCCTCTTAACCCCCCTTGAAACTATAGCTTGTTCTCAATTTTAAGAGAGTTACCTGAATTTGTAAGTATCTGCTGAACTGGAGTAACACCAGCGGGGAGAGCCAATGTAGCTGCAGTGGCTGCAGCACTCTGAAATACAAGAAAAGCTTTTTAACCACAAACATAATATTGACAGTGTTTCATCTCACTACATGCTGCCTGAACATATGTAACTTTTTATTGCTGTTTACATTGTTTGTACACAAGTTCCTGCAGCTACTGAAATGCAGGCATTTCAACTGTACATTACATGTAAAAATTATTTTATTTTCCTTCAATAGGAAGACAACTGAAGCAAAATCGCTAAATATCACACTCTAACCCAGCTCCATGTGGTTTCTTGGTTTATCTGCAAGCTCAGCAGATAAACCTCTGCCTTCTCTGCTGATCTACTAATACAGTACAACACTGCATTGTTCACGTGGCAACTTCAGTTACACTTTTTCAGAGCAGCTAAGGCTATGGGCCTACAAATCTGAAGAAACATGGTACTGAAGCAATTATGATGTTTTCACAAGGAGTAGTAATCAGGTTTGCACTTTTCTTCATTCTGTAAGTGATCTGCATATGAAGCCCCACATCACACAGCTCCTTTGAGTGAATCTACACATACTGTGTACTGGCTGTTCACAGAATGGCTAATTTTTTCTCTCAAGACAGTTGGTTCAAAGAGAAAGTGGAACTATCAATGAGTAATGATTTGAACCTGCAAGGAAACTGAATTCCAAACACAAAAATCTGTATCCAAGTCCTTAACTTGCAGAGGGTGATGGACTCTCTAAAGGCCTCTCCATTTCAAGGGTTCAACTTCAGCTACCTATTGAAAAGTCTCCCTTCCCCTGCTATAAGGGAACCATGGCCAATTAATCTTTGTTACTGCAAGCAGTTAAACTTTATTACTGGGTAGAGTGCATATTTCCTGTTTAAAAGAAACACGATCTCCTCATACTGTCTAGTCAATGTAACAGTTACATCTGCCAACAGTAGATATCACCACACAAAACTAAAATGTGCTTGTATGCATCCTCACATCCCAGACAAAGGCAGATGAATGAACTCTTGTTTATCTCTGCCTTCCAAAATACTCAAGTCTATCAGATCAGCTCTTTTATAGCAACTTAAATGTTTCTAATAAACACAAACAATATTCCCAAATTGATTGTAACTCTTTGCTGAACAGTAGTTCTCTGTGGTATATAATTCATCAACGTTTTGACAGCAGTAGAGTTTAAAATGCTTGGCATACTCATTTTTTTGATACCCTGAGATAACTGAGACAGGACAAAAACACATTCAACTGTTAGACTTGTAAAGTTAAAAATCCCATTGAAATGGTTGTCAAACATAAGAAAAAGGTGAATGTTTAAGTGCTCTTGGCTTGTGGGTAAATCATGCTATTCAAGTAACAAAGTTCAGGCTCTTTTCTGTAGCAAGATCAGCAGGTAAGGGAAAAGTAAAGGCTAAGAAGGCTGTTCCAGCTTCAAAATTTGTTGCATCAGGAAACTTTGCATTATGGGCTTTTATCATAGAAGTGGTAAGAATGTAATAAATTGTGATCATAATACCCATATTTAACTTATATTAGAGGGGTTGTTTTCAAGGCTTTGCCAACAATTTATTTTTCTTTAAATTAAGCCAAGGCATTTAAAGCAAGGTAAGATAAGCAGTATTACCCTCTAGAGATACAGACTGCAAGAAAACTGTAAATGACCAGCCTCAGTTCTATATGCTGTTACATAATTAGTGAATCAAATTAACGTGAACAGCAAAGATCTATGTCAAATCATCTCTCATTCAACATACACTTAAGTGTCAGCATATTTAATGCTTTTTCTTGCATCTAGCAAATACACTATGCTTGCATCAGTTAATGGTGGTGTATTGGTATATGAACATATCATCATGCAGACTCATACCAGCAGTATTCCAATTTCTGATGTAAAAAAAGTTTTGGTTAAACATACTTAAGCAGAGGATCAAGGTAAGTCCTAGATTTGTTATCAGAACTGAAGTTATACATTACTCTTCCTAAATTTTAAGTGCAGCGGCAAAACTTAGAAAGATGGCAGATAGCTTTACCAGTGTGTCCTAAATTACTTATAAGCATCTGATGACTTAATACCAGATTTGTGTTTACTATTTAATCAAAACAATTCACATAATGACAGTGTAAGCCTGTATAAACTTCTGCTTCTCTTACCATGCCTGATGCATTCATATGTGGTATCAGCTTGGAATCTGGCACAATAACCTGCTGCTGAGCTGCTAGAAACAAAAAAACCCCAATATTTAATAAAAAGTATACAATCTGCCCAAAATAACATCCAAGCCAGAGTAATTTAGAAAGAATATCACCCAAACATCATCTGAGCTTCGTCGCAAAAACAAATACTAAGCAGTCTCTGGTGTTACTAAGTTTTACTCTCAAGACAATATTCAGCAGCAGCTCTGAGGGGTGATATGACTACTTTGCCTTTAAAGATCTTATTTCAAGGGCTTCATTTACTTATTCTGAATCTAAGTAAAGCAAGACTGAAAATGTATTTCTGAAATTAAAGGTATTAGTGAAATGTTGATAAAACTGATGATGTCCAATATCAGAGTTCTTCAAAAACAAAAGTAGTTAACTCTTAAAACAGACTTAAGCAAGGATTATTCCAAGATGAAGAGTAACAGGATGCTGCAGTCAGCACAGCTGTAAGCTCACGATCTTCACCGTTTTTCTAATGCAGCAGAAGCACATGAAACATGATAAACCACCTGTTCCATACAACAAAGCAGTTTTGGTGTTCTAAAGGAAAGAGACAGCTAAACTATACAAACAACCAGTTGATCATCTGGAAGTGCATGTGTCCAAGTCTATGGAACAAGCAGGTTCCCACTGCTATTACCGATGACAGTAAACTTGAAAGTGACAGAGCAATTTGAATGAATTAATCATTGACAAACTATTCTCCATCCAATCATTTAAACAAATGACACTTAAGAATATTAGGAATAAGAGTTTCTGGAAAAGATTCTGGGGTAGGAAGCCTCACAACCTTGTACAGAGATCTGAGGGCATCTCCAACTTTCAGGGAAATGAAGGAGGGCAAAAGATTAAGGAAATCTCGCAAACCTGTGCCAGGACCACAAAAAGGACAGCAGGAATCACCATGACAACCACCCTGATCCCTCCCTGGGACTACACCAGGTCATGTGAAGAACTACTATACCATCTCCACCATGGAACAGGAATGCCAAGTAATTCATAAAACTGCATCTCTGTGACGGAAGTGCTTTGGTATCCTAATTTCATTTAGTCTCCGTGCTGTCATTTGGTCATAAACCAAAACACTGGGCAACAATCAATCAGCCTTAAGTGTGTTACCCCGGGACGCACAGGGAACAACCTCCATGTTCCGGTGCAGAGAACGCGGCTCCGGCTGCTCCGCCAAGGGGCCGCCAGAGGGCGCGGTGAGCGGCCGCCCCCGCGGAGGCCCCGAGCCTTTGCAGCCGCCGTGCTTACCGAGAGGCTTTCACCTCAAAATTAATTTCATCCCAACACACAAAACGGATTTATGTCTAGCCAAAATAAAAAGTACTATAAGAAGAAGACAAGCAACCAACACCCATCTTTCCCTCCCCCTTAAAAAAGTGCCCCAAACCAACCACAAAAAGCAACCAAAAAGACACCATAGAAAAACTAGTCACGTTAGTTCTATATTGTGTTCAATATACGGTGGTTGGGTTTTGGCTGGTTTGGGGGGGAGACAGGAAGGGATATCAACTCGTATCTATCTTCTGTGCCTATAACAACATAGGTTCTCTGATCCATGAAATCTGTCAAGAAGACTGAAGTCTGTGACTACCACAGATAAATATTTTGTCACAAATTAATTACACTGAAAACTCAATCAAGCATTTCATAGGTGGCAGATGTGTTTAGTCAGCATATATGCAGTAAAACCAAGTAGTATTTATCTCAGTTTTCAAATGAAATTATAATTGCTGAAAAATTTTTTCATTAAATTTTTAATGAATACTCTACAGGAAACAATACTGTTACGCCTACCTAAAATATACCTTGTACATCCACATCCACACAGTGTGCCATCTTTTAAAATAAAAAAAAAATACCTACCTATATTCAGACTATTATACAAGTATTTTTCATGTCCTAGCACTGAGTTATGCTAACCAACAATGGTTTTTTGAAATAATTTGCTCCTGATGACATTATCACCTCATGACTAAACTGTCAACTGCTTATGTGTATTGGCTTGAACTTAAGAGCTGCTAATGGAATTTTGAAAGTCATGCATTCTGAAAGCATGTTGTGTTGTAGGAAAAAGAGAAGAATTCCGCTTTTTCAAAATCTTCAAAAGAATATGACTTAAATCAAATACCAAAACACTTTTCACCAAGGCGGCTTTCTTGACCCATTGAATAGAGGCCAAGCAGAAAGACAAAAAGTTAACCATCAGACAAGCATCCTGCTTTAGATTTAGAATATGCTAAGGAGCTGGAATAACTCCAGAGTTTTTTGCCAGAGTGTTTAGAGATTATGTCTGACCTTGCTGAGATGCTGGAATAAGGACCTGCTGTGGCTGAGACTGCTGCTGCACAGTCTGCTGCGGCTGAGGTGTGTGATGGTGGTGGTGATGATGCTGCTGTTGCTGCTGCTGCTGTTGCTGTTGTTGCACCTGCAATAAAAGCTGCTGCTCTTCTGAATGGAAGCCATCTACAGCCTTAGACTGCATCAGCTTGTTCTCCCACAGCTAGTTTGGAAAAGGAAAGAGAAATATCCGTGTACAACTTGTATTCAACAGGATTTGTAACAATATAACAACAATACTCCAAAACTGAGCTTGTTTTCACGGTTTATTTAATGCAAAAAGCCTTCAGGCAGATATAGACAAAAGGTAACTCCACAGAGTTTAGAAAAGAAATTAAATATCGCTTCTCAGTCCAAGATTAAGCTTTAACATTCATTCTTTCTTCCAAGCGTGGAAGATTCACAACAACCCTAATAGAAGCATGAACTGAGATAAACTGGTAACTTTAAATGAGACTTCAAGTTTTCCATTTCCCTATATTCTTTCTTTCTTTCTTATCTCTTTAATCAAAAAAATAATTCTTTATTACAGCTTTACTCAAGTCATTTCTTCTTGGAACTCCTCAATAAAAGTTGCTTAAAGACTACCGCCTCCTAGCAAGTTTTAACGGAAGCTACCAGTATACCTAAGATAATGCCTCTCTACAATCATTTATACAGTTTCTACCATAATATCAAATTCAGCTTCTCCAGCCCTACGGTTCTTTATATCAGCTGACATATCACCAAAGTACAGACGCAGATGCAAAAAAGCAGCTCTTGTAAAAACAGCAACACAAGTATTCTGTAATACATCAGAGTCAAAAAGACAACAGGCACCCAGGACTCATGATTTCAAAATCTGCTTAGGGCTCCCCTCCTCTTCAATACTTCATTTTCCTTCTTGTCTCTTTCCTCAGTAATTTTTTCTGACATCATTTGTGGAACACATCTGTGACACAAATACCAAAGCACTTTTTTTATAGCTCTCACTGCGTTTCCTCCAAGACAGGTCATGGTCTCATGGGAAAAGTTTTCACCTGTTTCTGTCTAGTCAAACTCAAAATTTCTTTCCCACTCCATCTATTTTTTTAATACTTCAAAAATACTGTGAATGTGGGACACTATGCTCACTGAAGAAGATGAGACAAGATGTCATCTACTTTCCAGCTTCCTTTCTTTTTGCAGTGTTGTTTTGCCTTTTTTTCCCCCTGCTTTTTCTCTTCCCCTTTAAAGGGCTTTTTTTACTCATGAAGAATTTGAAGAAAGTCATAGGAAAACCACTAGAGCTCAGGTTAACATCCCGCCTTTATTTTGGACCTTTGGTTTTACACTCCATGTAAAACAATTCTGAATCAGAGCTTTAGGCAAGTGTGATGCATACAGTGTGATTTATTATGTATCAACCCCCAAATGACAATACTTTTGCAAAAAACAAACCATACATGCAAAAATCTGACAGTATATCAACAATGCAACTCTTCTTCAGAAAGACAAAAACATCAAGTAGCGCAGGCATTTTATTTTTCCTGCAGAGAAACACTAAGAACTGCCTGTCTCTAAAATAAACATATTTTTCCCTTTTTTAAAGATGCAGTGTTTTGGAGATCAAAATAACACTGCATTCAGATGACTGCTGTTATCAGATTAGGGAAAATAACAAGGTGAGCAGATCCATCTATGCAACAGTTCAATTCAAACGGCGTGGGGCTACAGAGATGCAGATTACACTGCTTAATTAATTAAAAATTAGTACTTCTACAATGAACAACAGTAGCCAGATTTGGAAACTAACTGCTGTATTGGTCTATTAAAAAGAACTTTTAAGTTCAACTTACTGTTTTGAGTTCCATGAGAACTTGTTCATCCACTCCTTCATCCAGAAAAACTTCTCTGACATCATTAATGACATCTTCAATTACAGACCTGTACAATTTAGGCTTTAAAAAAAACAGTAACTAGTCAGCACTGTTTTGAAAAAAAAATCTGTCACTTTAACATTAAACTAAGATTTCCCCCCACAAAAAAATGCATTTCAGAATACACGGCATGTTTCTGAGTGACTGAAATATCCAGGAAGGTATAAACCAGGAAGAACAGCTCAAACAAGGTGAAAAGGGAAGGGACTGCTCACAATCTTTTTTGACATAACTACAGCACAAGAGTTATGAAGCCATGAAGAGTATAATTTAAAACAGAGAAAAGGAGATTGTTTTCCATTCAGTCAATTTGTTTTCTGCTTGTAAATGTAGACACTGAATACGCAAAAATGCTTGGATGCGTGCAAAATGCATTAAAGAACATTCAAAGTCTGAAAGTATATTCAAGACAGGAAAAGAAACTTGTTAGTCCTTACTAGTTCAACAGGCACCAAGATCAGAATGATCTTGAGCTGAAAAACATTGAAGGCTCAAAAAACCGAAGGATTCATGTGAATGTCCTGTTCTTCCTTACATATTTGTTTTCAGACACTCTTGAAGACAGGCTAGGCAGACTTCTGCTTTCAATCAGCACTTATGCTTTCACATTTCAAATTTTTCATGGGGAAATACTAAAAATATGTTATTACTACACTGCTTTCACACCTAAACTATCAAAGATAAAGTGAATTGTCAGTTCACTTTAGGGTGCCAGAAGAGGTTCTGGAGCCTCCATTCCCGGAGACACTCAAAAGCCATCTGGACATTGTCCTGGGCTCTAGTTGGCCCTGCTTGTGCAAGGGGGTTGCAAGAAGACCTCCAGAGGTCCCTTCCAACCTCAACCATTTTGTGAGTTTTAAAATGAAGGTACAATTTAAAATAGAGAATGCAAACACTTAACATTATCAATTAAATCACAAAATTAAATTCACAGAACCACATGAGAACTGTACTATGCTCATGCTGTACCTTTTAAACAGTACAGCTTGGACCTCTCTTTGTATGTATGAACCTCAATGGGATTTTAGTTGGGCTTAAATATCTGTGCTATCTAACTGCAAGGTAGTACTACAAGCTGTAAATTATGGTTGATCAATCTTGCAGCCTGTGAACCATATATATTTCACTGACCAAGGCTGCTCCTTGGGCTAGGAGTACACCAATTTTAAACTGATCAGAAAGCAGCCACAACTTTCTCTAAACTGTCATTCTCCTCAGCCCCACTGCCTAACTCCCTTAAGCAATAAAACCTGAATGATGCCACACACATCAGATATGCCATATACATGCAAAACAATCACCCTGTACTGGTGCAGTAGGTTTGACACTCCAGGAAGGCTGTGCCTCCAACACACACACAGGAAATCTGCACCAAACACACGCAGTTAGTCCAGAGGTGCTGGAACTACAAAAATTTACTGCATGCATTGAAGCATTTATTTTATGCACAGACATTAGCTTAATGCATTCCAGAAGTGTTGAATTTGTAGCAGACATGCTAAAGATTATATTGCACATGTCACGGAATTGCTATGCCTAAATTATGAAATAATGTAGGGAGACTATTGCACATGATTTACTAATCCAGGGAAAATCTGAGTGGTCAATAAGCACAAAAAAGCTGAGTATCTTTACCTTTAGATGTAGGAGGAAAAAAAAAGGAAAATAAAACTTAAGAAAATGCATTAAGATTACAAGGGAATAAGAACGTATTTGGAACCTGGAAATATCCAGAGGTCCCGCTGCTTACTGCATTATGTCCTTACTGTTTAAAAAAAACTCTGCACTGGGGTGTGCTCAAGTTTTCTTTTTTATAATCCCCACCCCAGCCCCTCCCCCCAAAAAAGAAAAAGAAATGCAAAAATAAACAGGAAAAAACCCAACAAAACCCAACATATTGCTCTATGTTATTGATCACATTTCAGCTTTAAAACATGCTGCTGCAAATCAAGTAGCTGCAATGTTATCATTCATCCTTTTGTTACCCGTCTTTCCAAAAAAAAGCCACTAAAAATTTCTGGCTTTAAGTAACAGGGTAGGTTTGCCACCCTTAACAACTACATTTACAGCACCTATGTCCACAACTTCACCAAAAGAAACAAAACATACCATAGTGCATGCTCACATCCAGATTTCAAACACTGCATTAACTGAGCTTATAAACACTGAAACAGACTTTCAATGCTAGCCTTCTCTTGAGTGCTAGTATTTTAAATCTGTGTAGTAACTCAGAAATACCAAGCACCATTAACAGGATTATTTTTCCACTTAATTCGTAACAGATGCAAAAAGACATTCTACTTAATAACATTAAGGCCTATTATTTCTATAATTAAACAAATTGCATGAAGCTTATAAGATTCACCTAGCACGGAAATACTACTTAACCTATTCCATACATTGTTCCTTATTATATTAAAAGCATCTGTTCCGTAATGCCAAAACCACATTCTGCAAATAAACATGCTTAACCTCAAGCATGTAAGTTACTTTATTTAAGAGAACTACCTGTATGCCTCAAATTACAATCAAAATTCCTGCAGGATGGAGGGTGCATTTTCTACTTTAATACTCCTCTCTCTAAATTACCTCTTAGGTCTACTTTTCTAATAAGGATTGCACACGAACAGGCCTTAATAATTTCCGCCAGTAGATGCTTCCTCCTATCTCCACAGTCAGGTATTTCTGTAAAGTTTATTCACAAAGCCTTCTGAGTCTATAAAGCCCTATAAGAAAGATACCAATATTCAGATAAAACAAGCTGACTCTACAGCCCAAAAGTCTGCTTGGCAATGTCCTTTTTTCCCTATGTAGGTAAGAGAAGAAATAAATTCAAGCAGATACTGGTTTCCAGTGTCCAGCATTAGCTCAGCAAGACCTCAGAAATACAGGTTAAGAGCACAGATGTTTACTCTGCCATTGCTGACACAGGATCCTTCTGCATTACTTCCAGCAGTCCAAGCAAGCGGGTAAGTTCCCCAAAACAGGACAGTCCTGCAGGGGTGGAGTGAGCCGAGGGCCGTGCAGGTTAACAAGCCCACCAGCAGTCTGTGCATGGATCCCTCTACATGAGCCTCACAGCACACTGGATCTCAAAATGGGTCAGAATTTTCAGACACTGTTCTAATCACACAGTAATATACACGATACATTCATGATTAGGAGAAAGAAAAGAGAGAACAAAATATTTGCATGCTTATAATGAAACAGTGTCTGTCTGATTTTACCTACACACATTTACATAATACTCAGAAATATCCCGTCCAGTTGAAATTCTCTTTTGTACACTCCTACTGAACAGCCAGCCCACGTGGATGGAACATCTCCTGCACTGGGAGCAGCAATGCCTTCAAGAGACATTCACAGTGGAATTCTGAAGAGCATCACAGAATGCTCTTTTCCTACCTCAAAAGAGGCACATCCAGTAAAATTATAAAACAGTCTTAAGTTCCAGGCTTTAAAAGAAAGCACACTGTACTGTTTTCGTCATACACTAAATGTTAGCTTTAATCATTATTTATATGATGCTGAAGCTGTTTATATAAGCCATCTAACACTCTGGAGTTGAATGACAAAACTATTTTCATACACTGCTTACTCAAAAAATAAATACGGTAATACAATTACTGAATAAGTCTAAAGATGGGATAGTAGGTGAGCTTTCCAACAAGTTTCTGCATTCAGTCAGAGAAAGCAATGAGAACAAATGGAAACTTTAAAGATTGCTATTAAAGTAATTGTGCTTTCATCTGGTTTATATTAAAGTGTCTCCCTCATAAAGAGTACATTGCTGTAAATGTCAAGCTCTTTTAAGAGCAAAATACTCAAATCACTCTTCAATAAACACTATTCCAAGCACTTACTACAGATTAAAGACAATGATTAAAATTCCTGATTTATTAGATACAACCACAAACACATAGAAAAGATTTGGAATCTACTATTTCCCCCTCCAGGAACATAAGGGAATGATTATATTTTACTTTCTCTGGGCATCTTGTAAAGAAAACTCTTGCATGGTGACACCGCTACACACACACTCCAAATCCAGGAGCAAGCAGCAAGCTATTTTAAGAAATGCCACATGCCTTTGGGGGCTTACACTTCCTACATTCCTTCTGCTTCAAGGGTACAAAAACTGCAATCCTTTGTAATTATTATCACAACACTTGGGATTTCAGCAGCTTGGGTTCCAATAACCAACACGTTATGGAGAGACAGACCACAGCATGCTTTGTACATTCGACAACAGTTCGTTCCTGGTTGCTTCTGCAGCTCTCCCTGAAACAATGCTAATCTTTCTCCCAGCCGTGCCTTTACTGCTGTAAGCCGGCCACACGCAGCCAGAAGAGCACACTGTAAAGGTAACTACTTCTAGTCACAATTGCATCAAAGACGTGCATAAAAAAAGTAACACATATAACCTACATTGTAAACATTACAATTTGAGCTTTTTCTATGTTGTTGTGGACTTTGACAAATAAATTACCTTTATCACCTGTAAAATCTTATACTACATATAACTGTTAACATCTAGTATTTGTCCTTTATTACAGAGAACAGATTTCTAGCAATTTGGATTTGATCAGATGCTGACGTGATGCCATCGACACGTTAGGCTCCAAGTCCAGCTTCCTAAAGTCACATGGTTGCAGCATTTCAAAATGTTCCTACTCATCTTTGGCAACCCTCGGGTAAGCTACGTATTTCTTGCTACTGAATGAGACCCAATTCAACAACATTGTGGATTTTACTACTTAATTGAAAATTAAAAAGATGCCTAAAACATACCTATTTGAAGCAGGCTTATTTTAAGCTTGGCTTTTACTATTCCAAACATTGACACCTTCCAAAAAAACTTCCAGTACAGAAATACAGTGAAAGAAAACAAGCCTTAGTAAATTGCTGAGTCAAAACTATTTAGAAGTATTCTGGAGATTATTCAACGTATGTATTTTTTGCTATTTAGTACAACCTTGGTCAAGAAAGAGAAGCAAAACCTCTAATTGACTACACAGAAATAGATCGTTTTCTTACAATAAAAACACAAAGTAAGAAGTTTATAAACAGAAGGATAACTAAGATTCAAATAACACACATTCAATACGCATCCTGCTGAGTAACTGCCCTTTGTGCAACAGCTGACTACTTTCCTAGAATTCTGTGATACAAAGGCTGACAAATATCAAATCAAAGATGTTTCCTTGCATATGCATAAACCTAACTCACAAGCAGGTCTGTAAAATTTCAGATTTGGGAGAGAAACCTAAGACGCTTCGCATTTTCTTTTGTATATTTTGTAGTATACCAAATATTGTAACGAAACTGAGTAGTGAAAATTCCAAAACCACTGCTCTGCCTGGCCTGCAATAAAATATTTGTATACTTTAGACACCAGAAACACATATAAATCACTGAGTAGCATCTGCAGCCCATGACTCATACATAAAACTTGAATATTAACTTCACTTTTAGGGAGACAGCTGTAGTCAGCCCTTGGCAAAGCGCCATAAAATAAATACCACAACTCTCCTTGATACACTGGGTAAGAACCGTTTAAACACTCCTTTCCCCACGCAGCAGAAAAGCTACTTTGAAGACTTTACAGGAGCACAGGAACGTGTGCAAGCTGTATGCCAGGGACAAAAAACCCCAAACCCTAAACAAACAAAAAACCCCACGCCAAAACCCAAAACCAAACAAGCAAAATAAAAAATATTTTAAAAATTTAAAAAAAAGAAAAAGGGAAGGAAAAGGTAGACAGATTCAAATGCAGGAGGAGATGAAAACTGTCTTTGTGCAATGCATAGAAGCAAAGGAAAGCCCATTTACACGGGCTAGGAGACACCCTCGCCCCCGCAAAGCACCACCGCACCGGTGGCGATGAGGACGGGCGGCGCGGAGGGAGAAGAAACCGGTGGGAAAGGCCGGTCGGGATCCGAGGGACAAGCCGCCCGTCTCCCAGCCTCCGCCGCGGACGCATGCACCTCCCAGCCCGCGCTCCGCGGCTCGCTCCCTATTTAAAGGCTGATGTGGTGTTTAAATGGAGAGGCGGTGACGTGGGGCTGGAAAGCACCTTCCCATCCTAGCAGAGTCTATATTAGAGAGCGGCAATAGCGCTATATAAACAGGGCAGCCACAGGGAGGAGGAACACAAGGAGCAGGGAGGCAGAAAGGCAGGGGGAAGCCATGATGGATCTGAGAGCCACAAACAAGGGGGCCGAGCCCGCCGCCGGGACGCCGGGTTTGTCTCCTCCAGCGCTTCGGGGCGGGGGTCGCGGCCGGGGGCGCGCCGGGGAGCGGAGCGGCGGCCGTGGGGGCTCGGTGGCAGCGCAGGTCTGTGTGACTGCTTGTTGCAAACCTCTGTGAGTACAAGTGCAGCAGCGAGCCACCCGCCAAGGTGCAGAAAACACGAGAAGGGAACGGGGGAGAGNTTTTTTTTTTTTTTTGGTTGGGGGTTTTTTTTTTTTTTTTTTTCCCTGCTCTCTTTTAAAAATAAATACTGCCTCGCTCTCCAGAGTTGAGGGCTTTCGCCTGGCTTAGCCGATCCGGCAGGACTGGGATAAGTGCTTTTCAACCATCGTCTCCTTCTTACAAAGCAACATAAAATGGCTCCAGCGGAGCCCGGGCGGGCTTCCCCGACACCGCAAACCCGAACCCTGGCTCGGGCGCCCCTTCCCCTCGCCTCGGGGCGGGCGTTAGCGCCCGCGCTCCTCCGGCTCTCGCCCCTTCCCCGGGCGCCTCCCGCCGGCGGCGGCGGCGCCCCCCGCCCGACGGCCCTTCCTTCCCTTC
>VXBT01003900.1:485408-562365 GCA_013400235.1 Oriolus oriolus | reverse complement strand
TTTTTTTTTTCTCTCCTGTGCTGGCTAATTTTTAACCTGGATCAGTTTCCTGATCTGGTTCATAGGGCAGCCCTACAAAAGACGTGTTAATGCAACTGAAAGAGCTGACAGGAGTAGAAATAAGTGACCAGAGGAGGAAATGCTTCAAAACAAGATTGTTGCCAAATGCTTTGTCATGTAGAAAAGTCTCCAGGCTTCCTTTTATTTAAGAAGAATTGGCTATTACTAAAATGTGCACCCCGCTTGCTGTAATCAAGCTCTCATGCTTGTGGCAGGAAGGTTACTGGTCTTAGAGCATAGACCACCCCTTCATTTCTCATGTGTGTGCATGTTTGACATAATGCTGAAGTCTCCACAAACTGAATGATTCATAATTTGAATACAGAGTACTGATTCTTAAATAGCTAAAAAAAGTCCCTAAAATTCTGAAGGTTAGAGCTTCTCTGTAATGGTGTGAGGTAAAGGAGTGCCTCTGAGTTACACATTCTGCATTAGTACCTTGCTGAAGTGCTTTTAAAGTAGTAACATTATTCACTCAGACAGTAACTGTTATGAGTCACAGCTACTCTAGCTGTGATGATGTTCCAGCAACAGCCAAAATATTGCTGGCTCTGATCCATGAAACCAAACAACAAAGAAGTCAGATAAAAAAAAAACCAGACTTAAAATACCAATTAGCCTCCTTACACACAATGTCCTACTTTACTGATCCAAAGCAGAGCTGTACCTGGCATGCTGATAAATGTTTTTACTGATTACTGCCATATATTCCAGCCAGCAGCTATGATGTTCAGAGGTCCACAGGAGAACTGAATTAACTTTAGCAAAGTTATTCCTGATATATACAAGCATCAGAAGATGAAATATCCATAGAGAAAAATTTGCAGAGTGACCTATATAGTGTGCTGTTGGAGGCCTCACATACCTCAGGCTCCATGTGGTGACCTAAGACAGAGTAATTCACCTGCGGTACGCCAGAATACAGATATGCAGTGTGTAACTATGGCATGCTGCTGGTCAGTGTGAGTGATAACCCCTCGATTTCTTCGGGAGTGTGTGTGTTTGTGTAGCCTCAGCTTCCCTGGCACTGCTGGCAGAGTGGGAGACCGAGCACAGGCTGCTGCCACCAAGCAGAGATGTGCTGTGATGTGTTTTACTCAGTGCTTTGTCCCTCAGCCACGAGGTCACATGTCTGCTAAAAATGCTTTTGTGCAAGGCAGGTTTGCTCCTCTTCGGATGCTCACTGCCTCCCACTTAATTCTCCAAGCAACCAAGAAGCTGGTGTGGATTGCAAGGCCACTCACTTGGGCACAAAGGAAGAGAAGTATTCTCTTCTTGGAGAATTTTGTAGGGCTGATTTAAGGGCAAGGAGTCTTACAGCTTTCATGGAAAAACCATGTGTGTGCCCTACACTTTGCAGCCTGTTTAGAGGTGATCCTATGTCCCCTCTGGGACCCAGCATGAGAGGCATCAATCAGACAAGCCGATTTTTTTTCTCTTACATTTTTTTTTCTTACATTTTTTTTCCCCTTGATGAGTCCTAGGGTTGTTTTTCACAGGACTGGGTGGAATTTGCAGAAAACAACTCCAGTTCAGTTTTGGCTGAATTCAGTCTTCCCAGTGAGGAACAGTGAACATAAACTCAGCTGGACCCAGCCTGTGGCTTATGAGTAGTTAATGTGGAGTTCTCACTCTGAGGCTAATTATCTAACTGCAAAGCTGCACTAGTGTGAGAACTGCTGGGCAACTTGAGTCCCTGGCTTTGAGAGAAAGGAAAACAGCAGGAATGAGCCAGCCCAGTTCACCCTGTAATGGAGCTATAGGACCCTAGGCATTGACTGTCATTCCTAACCTGTGACCCATTTCCACAGCTCCTCTCTGCTCCAGTCTTCATGGTAATTGATATATAACCTGGGAGTCTTTGGCATACCAAGATTTTGACAGCTGCAGACATGTTAAAAAATGGGAAGCTGCACATATAGACTGGAACTCACATTTTCCCTCAGCTGCTTCCTACTCCCTGCCTTGCTGCTTTGGACGAAAGGGAGTTTTTCCATCTTAAGCATCATTTTCCACTACAGATCTTCCTAGATTTGCAATATGGCGTACTGACATCAGTCATCTCATTTCTCCCACAGAGACTCTGGGCAGATTAGTAGTCAGTGTGGCTGTGTCTCCGTTGAAAGAAAATATTTCTAGTGAGGCATCCCATCACATCTGCAATACCTGCACTGTTTTACGGTATGAGCAGAGCACCTGCTAAGCAGAAAACAGAATTTCCAGTTTATAGAGTTTTCAGACAGCTGCATTTTTGGTGGAGAGACTGACCCATGCTCTGGCCCATTTATTCAGATGCAGACACAGTGTTAAGTTATAGGGTGAGGAACCAATGCTGCCTTTATTGGATGTGGTCTGTAGGCACAAGGGATGATTTTTTCCAAGAAGCTCTAGCTGTCACTGCAGCCAGCCCCTGGTAGTCTGTGTTTTGAGCTCAGCTGTGCTCAGCTCCCATTAATGTTTTCACTGGCCAGCTGTCAAGGAGGTGCTGATAGGTACCATCTAATGTGAAGCAAATGAGAGTACCTTCAAAGCCAGAGTGATAAGATCTCTATCCACATGAGTGGTCAAAGCGAGTCCCTTGCCCTGCTGCCAAAGCCAGATGAAACTGGAGATGAAGCTGGAGGACGCAACCAGGTGGATCTAGAAAGACACTTTGTTTTAGACCTGACAAAGCAAGATGACCAGCAGTAGTGTTTGAACTGTGCAGCTTAATCGTTTTCCATTACTGTAGACTTCTGCTGCAAATGTTCATGTCCCTCCTGCCCACTTTCTAGCTATGGCTTTCAAGATAAATTTCACATCTCTTTCTGAGTGGTGTGTCAGGCTATAACGTGCTGTATTATATCAGTGTAAATTGCAAAGGAATGAAGGGCACAGAACAGGCATGCTCAAGGTCAGTCACCCTGCAAATGCTGTAAGTCTGCTAAGGACTTTGAAGGGAGATGATATTCTTCTGGGTTGGGGAAGCAATGGAGGGACATTAGATCTGGATTCAGCTGGGGCTCTATCATTCCAAGGCAGCCATTTAATGCTATCATCTTAGAAGTATAGTCCTTTATTTAACTCTTCAGATAGCTTGATTTCTCAATGTTTGAAAAGGACTACGTAATAAATGGAAGGTGACAGGAAAGTGACAGGAAAGAACAAAGTGATATCCTAAAACATACAAGCCATGAGTTTTTGCATGACTTGAAAATATCATGTCCCCTGAAGTGTATCTCAGCAGCTCCTAGGCGGAGCTCTTTGAATCCAAACATTCAGACTCAATTACAAAATGTGACCCGCCTGAATTACCACTGATTTTATCAAAAATGTTCAGCTGTTCCTACATGAATGTGAAAAAGAGTCTCTGTCTTAGGTAGACTACTTTTTTTTTTTTTTAAATAGGAAAACCCAGACATAATGGGGCTTTTTTATTAAACTAAAGGAGGAGACATATCAGGAAGGCAACTATAAGAAACTGTGATCATGGCTGCACTGTGAACGTTTCTTTTCCAAGTTGAAAGTAGAAGACGTAGCCACAAGAGGGAGGCAGAACTCCTATGGCAGTATAGTCACCCCAGCAAAAAAACAAATCGGAGAAATACACTTTCAAACTTTCCTTCTTTGAGCTAAAAATGTCCAGTAGCCCTTGCATTGAGAGCAATGGTTGTTGGCTGTAACTCCTATGAAAGTAGACTCAGTGCATGGTAAATACTAAATGGTTACTGTAAGCTGAAAATTGGTAACTAATACATCATTTTCTCAAACCTAAAATTTAGATAAGAAACTACTTCAGGAGAGATTGAAACTGATTGTCATGTGCTTTTTTGTAGCTGGGCAGAAAAACTGCTCCTGTTCTTCAAAGGCATATAGTATTTGTGCTAGGCTCTAATACAGAAAGATAGTTTTGTTTCTAGAAGAAGACTTTTTATAACAATTTGCTTCTTAGAAAATACATTGCAAGGATGTATTTAAACACTTCCATTTCCATAGCACCTCAGCAAACAGATAAGGAACTAGCCTCAAATGGTGCTATTTATTCTATTAAGTACTGTCACTGGGCAACAGGCCTTCTAGATTCAGTGAGTTCAAAAGAGAAAGCATTTTGGATGGAGGGAGAGAGTAGGTCTGGTGTCTAATTCCTGCTCAAGGGACTATTTCCATAATATACTCAACAGAATTTCATAAACTGCAGTCAAGGGCTGAATAACCTGGTCAGTACTCTAAACCCTCAAAGTTTTCAATCCTTCTTTTCTGTCTTGAATTTTCTTAACCTCTGTACTGACCCTCTAGGCAGGCTCAAACAAGGAGGAGAAAGAGATCCCAAACCCCTTTGCTTCGCAGCAGTGCAGTGTTCTGACAAGTGCACAGATTTATAGCACCCAATGCTCATTGTGAGCACGGCAGCAGGAGCAGCAGGTTGGAATCCTCAAGAGAGGGAGAGTAGGGAAATACTTGGCTTGAAAACCCAAGCTGGATTTGGCTGTGTAGAACTGTGGTAGTTTGGGTCACACACAGGAACAGTAGGTGTTTGCAGACATCTTTCATGCAAATTTATGAGAGCTTCTGGGAATTTGGTACTTCCAGAATGAGGCAGCAGCTGCATGGGGGTTGACCAGACGGGATTAGTGGGCTTGGCTGCCTGGACTTGGACTGAGCTGCAGTGGCTTGCTTCGGGGTGGTGGGGGGTGGCTGTCTTTTAAAAGTGTCCAGAAAATAAAAAGATCAAACCTTTTTGTTGAATTTTCTTTCCATCAATGCGTAATTGTATAGGTCCTTGCATGCCTATGCAACACACACGTATGCTTTTGTTTTTTATAGACAATGAACAATAAATATTAACCTACAATAGCATTTTTTGTTGGAGGTAATTGAAGTGCTTTATGGATGTAAATTTAAAGTGAATATATGCATGACTGTGCAGACAGGTAAGGACTACTTGGGTGAAAAAGCTAGTCAACACCACTGAAAAATTAATTTGTCTGTTGTCCTTTTCTCAGCTAAACATGGAATCAGCTGAGGTAGTCAACTCTTGCACCAAATTTTGAGATCCAGCTGGTTTCCAACGGGCCAAATTCTGCATGGGGTTCAGTCCTGAAAACCAGTGAGACTTGTGATTCATTGAGGCTGCTTGGTGCAGCAGGTCAGTAGTCCAGGCAAGAACCTGGCAGTGACCACTAGAGAGCAACAGTCCCTTCACTTCCGAGAACCCAGGGAGTGTGAGCACGCAGCTATAAATGCCTTGTTGTTCCACTCTGGTTCACTTCTCTGGGCAGGACCCATACCACGGACCCCAACTTAACAAGCAGGAATGTCAGACAACTCAGAGTTTCATCATGCTGTGTCTGCTGGCCCTGAACAATTCGAGAGTTGATTTTGACAACGTGGTTCAGATCCAAATGTAATTCTGTTTGTTCAAAAGCCTTCCAATCTTTCATAACATTGATACTAATTTTCACACTATCTGTTCCTTTGTTCCTAAGATCAGTGTTTGTAGACTGGGACTTCCCAAGTCACGTTTTTTTGCATAGTTCCTGACTTTTCACAGGACTTCATGAGGTATGAGCACACATTTTTCTCTGCTGAGATTGTAACTTCAAGCATACCCCATTTTGCCACCAGCACTCCCCTGGGTGTTCCCCTTGCACCGTCGCTTCCTGACAGCCATGGCAAAGGGTACCTGTAACAGCTTGGGAAAAAGAAATCAAACAAACCAGCTGACTCCTGCAGTGAGAAGCAAGGTTTGGATAAAAGGGAGATGGGCACAGGGGATGCCATAGCAGTTGAACTCTATTAACCTCAGTTGAAAACTGTCTGCAATTTTGCTTTTGTTTTGGTCGACCTGAAGTCAGAACTCTGCTACTCTGCCTGCATCTGTACACTGACATGAGGTTTTCCCACTTCATTCCCTTTCAATCTGAGCACTCTCTGTATTAGTATAATTGCTGAACTGACCATGCCTTAACAAATTTGTTTGCTTCCACAGAGGAGTCGAGCTCTCTTTTTCAGTCCTTCATCAGGAAAACATTTACAAAACAGCTCTCAATTTAGGGAGTTACTTTCAGCTGCATTCAGCCTTTTCCTTCAGAAGCTCTTTAGGCTGAGCTGACTGCTCCCAGTTTGTCTACAGCCTCTGGGGTAGTAACAACTGGGAGGCTGTAGGAGGCCCCCAACCAGAGAAGGACCAGTCTGCCCAGACCTCCTGAACCCCAGCATGTGTCTGCCACTTGTTGAAGTACCCCAGTGCTACTGAAGGCAGTACTACAGTCACCCCTGTCCATTAGGCTTTGCTGTCCCGTTATTCAGGGTTGAGAAAGTCACGTTTCATAGCTAGCGTATAAAATACTATTCCAATTACTTTTTTATATACAGCAGTTGCTGTTAGGCTTCTGTGCCTCCCAAAAGGACAGGAGTTTTATCTGGGACTGGTGCATGTCATGTTTCAGATGCTTGTGCTGTGACCCACACCTGCACCTATAAGCTGAAACAGTGGGCTGCTCCTCCATCCTTTGCTTCAGTACTGCTCCAAACATCTGTTATGTGGCTCAAGCCCTAGGCCTGCTCCATTTCCTTTGCAGTCTATTGCTCAATCTGCATGATCAAATGAAATAATCTCTTTTCTGTATGTAGTCCCATTACTTCTAATTTATGCTGTCCTTTATGCCATTCAAAATATTCCCTTTCCTCTTCTGAATTCAAGACCTCTGATTTATCAGAATATACAGCACTTACAACTTTAATTTCACAGTGAAAATGTGGATATGCTGTTTCATCTTAACATTTATTTAAATTCTCACGTAGTTTAAACAAAACATGACATCCCATTTCAACTAATAAAATAAAAAGAAAAAAAAATAAACCATTTTTATGAAGTTAGCCAGTGTATAGACTTATTTTACAAAATAAGAAGGTAAGAACAGGTTACAAAGTAATAATTAAACCAATCAAAGTCAATAGTGCAAAGAATGAATTGCAAGTATGAAAGAGAGAGGGAGGGAGGGGAGGACGGATGGATGGATGAATGTGTGAGTGGGTGGCTGGCTGGCTGAACAAAACAGGAACATTACGAACAGTTGTGCATGTTATCACACATAATTTTGTATCTTAGACAAGTCATGATGTAGATTTAATTTTAGTGGCAGAAGAGGGTAAGTACTTCATCCATAAGTGATCTCTGTGTGCTGCAAATTCTTGTGCTGGTCAGTTCTGGAGATTAATACACCTATGCACACGAACTGCTAAGAGTCACTGAAAGGAATTTGTCACCATCTGGAACACAGGTGACCTATGAAGGGTGTGATTAGTGCACTGAAGGGCCAAGGAAATTACTCAGAATTTTATGCAAGCAAAAGAGTAAGCACCTCCAGGCTGAACTCTGTACACTTTTCCAACTTGCTTTCATGCTCTTTTGCATGCAGTTGCTCTCTATCCTGAGAGGTGACTGTTCAAGAGGGAGTTTTAGCAGCTACTAAATAATGTGGACAGGTGTTGGACGTCCTATCAAATAAATGTCAGCCAGCAAGCCACCAGAAAAGGAAAATTATTTCTGCAGTTTCTAATGATGCTGCTATATGTGACTCCTTCATAGGATGACTAAATTTGAGTCTAAATAAAAGAAAGAACAAAAATAACATCAGTCAGTTTTAGTATTTCTCAGCTGAATTTACCCATTTTCCTTTTCTAGCAGTGTGTCCATAGTTAATAAATGTAAGAGACATTAACTAAAATAAGCTCAGCTGCCTGGAGATATTGTTCATCTTTTCCCCTTGTGATCAAAGACACTTTATGTTTCTAGGCAAATTTCCATACAATACCTCAAGTCTTACCACAGTACAAATATTAAAACCGTAATGAGAAATAGAAAGAGGACTGAAAATGAGAATAGCTTCAGGGAGTAAATGTATGCTTACCTTGAAGGCACATTTCCTGCATGGAGTGTTTGAGTACTACAAAGCTTTCAAATATACCAAAGGACAGTGATTGCATCTTTCTCAAAAGAAGTAGTAATCTGAAACTAGTCAGAGAGACTTTTCCACATGATAATAAAAAAAAAAAAAAGAAAAATCATCCCCCTTACAGGCATCGCTTGTATCTAAATGATTTCTGCTACTTTCAAACTCACAAACGTCTCAGATCTTTTCCCTTCACTCCAATCAACAGTCTGTTCAAATTACTACTATACTCACATGGGTGAAGAGTATATGTACATAAAGTACGCATGCGACAGCGTGTAACTGAAAAACTGGCACTATTCAATCAATAAAGAACAGTGAAGACCTCAATAAGGGCACTTAGGATCCAGTGTTCAAATTCTCAATGCTTGTAATGGTGCTGGACTGAAAAAAGAATTCAGTTGAGACACCTGGTGACACCAACAATAGACTTTCTAAAGATTTTGATTATTAGGACTCTTGAAAAATCAAACTACTTACTCCAGTCCTTTAATAAGAAATGAGACCTTTTGAAATTCTGGCTGAGGTATTCATCCTAAACTCTTGAAAATTCAGTGGCAGGTACATCTAAAAACACTCTC
This sequence comes from Oriolus oriolus, assembly GCA_013400235.1. Classification (NCBI taxonomy): domain Eukaryota; kingdom Metazoa; phylum Chordata; class Aves; order Passeriformes; family Corvidae; genus Oriolus; species Oriolus oriolus. The sequence continues at coordinate 553,790 of VXBT01003900.1, read as the reverse complement.
TGGAGATCAGAATGAATTAAAATAGCTTTTTTATAAACCAGAACACTTTTCCAGTTTTCCCTGCTTAAATTCACGATGACTGGAAGAGATACTTCTGTGTACAACTAACTACATAAGAAAGATTAGAGTCAGGTTTTTCATTCATTGATCCTGAATTAAAAAAAAAAAATCATTGATGAAGTGATAAAGAAATTAGGTAAATCCATAAATCTCCAATATGTTTATCTTTCAATTTCTGGAACATAGAATATTCTGTGGCACAAGTATGATAGAGGCTGAATAGTTTATTCAACAGTGATGGAAAATTATGTTCTGTTTATTTTCTCCCCTCTTAAGGGGTACGACATAACTTTGCTAACTTGTATTACTTATTTGTGTTTCCATGAGCTGAGGGGCAATAGGCACTGAGCCTGGAGGTCAGAGTAGAACACAAAACATTCTCACATTTCCTCAGCAACATCTCAGCACTGCTTCAGCTTGGATTTTTTTGATTTCTTGATGGTGAGATTTCAGAAACTGTACATTAGGAGCTGCAGTGAAAAGCAGGAAAACCACCCAGAAATTCTCTGACTGCCTTTGAACAGAAGAGTGAATTTTGTAGAGAGGAGCTGCCATGCAACTCATCACAGCCAGCCTGTGACAGAGCTGAGAATCTATTCCAAATTCAGCCCCGTGCTCTCGGATATTTCAAAACCTATACAAGTGTTATCATTGATAATATCAGAAATTTTAATCCATTGATCTCAAAATTCTTCATAAAAGTTAATAGCATTCTTCCATTTACAGAGAGATGTTGCAAATGCTTAGTACTAACCCGTGTGCTCCAAGGAGCATCCTGGGCCCAGAAGGGCTACCTGCAACAGAGAATTACAGGGTTATTTAGAAGGACTGAGACTTTACATATTTACAGTGGTCTACCTGTGTCACTAGGGTAATGCAGGCTTGAAATGTAGGTGCATAGAAAAAAAGGCATTTATAAGTTCCCTACAATTTGCGTTAAATCTACCACTACCAGTTTCAGACTCAATGAAATTAATTTCATGTTTTATTTGGGATTTTAACATTGTAGTAATTTTTATAGGAGTCACAGTGAAAGTAGTAAATTGAGGGTGTATTAATTTTTTATATTAAATGTAAAATGTAATAAATTTATAAAAAAGCTTTCATTTTAATTCATTATGATTTTAAATTACATTCCCAAAGTTTTCCAAATATGTATTTTAAAGTCAGTAGTAACCTTTCAAAAGATAAATGATTTAATAAATTACTTATTTTACATTTAACATTATGAGACAAAATATTACACAAGCCATAGAAACTACTAAAAATGGGTACTTTTAACACTGTTTTCTCTGAAAATATGTATAAATGAGTGATTTATGTCTTCCGCATTTTTATTTAGAAAGAGGTTTTAAGACTTGCTGTTACTTCCAGTTAAGTGGGGATAAAAAATCTCTATAATAGAAGCTTGTTGTTAATTTTTGGAAAGAGATTTTGTGGCCCAGTTAATGTGAGTATTATAAAGATACAAGTTACTTATATTGTAGGTTCAAGATAGAACATGAAAATAATATTGTGCTGGACAGACTTCCAAGGCTTTTCAGGAAAACAAACAACATTGTCTGTTAAAGTAATTGTGTTCTGACATTTTCAATAACCACCCATTTTACCCATCCAAGAAAACATATAAAAAACCCCCAAACCCAAAACTAAACCCCCATGTTTTTCCCTCAAATATCTTTCTAGGCAGGAATGATCTAATCTTAGCAAAGTCCCTCTGGTATCTCCATATTGTAACACACATTCCCTATTGCTAGCAGCCATAACCATCCATGTTCAGTCAAGATAGCAGAATGGCTCAGACTAAAATGTAAAAATTTTAAGAAATCGCAGAGGCTTTCTTGTAACTTGTGCAGACCCTGTGAAAAAGTGCACAGTGTCATTTGAGGATGAGACAGGAAGGGGTGAACAGAAGAACAGCTCTGTGATCAGCTGTCCTGCCTGTACTTCATCTGCTTAAACACAGAGACCATCCTCTTTGTTTAGGATGCAGAGTGTGCTGATTCTCCAGAGTGACGCTCAGGGTTTTCACTCTGTGGACCATTTCAGAAAGGATATTTTATGTAATTTTTCACTTGATCCTCCCTGAAATTTTTTGGCAGTTCAGAAGGAAGCGATTCAGTCAATGGCCGAACCAAAAGGCATTAAAACAAAATGTTTAATGTGGGAGGGCAAGATTGTGAGATAAAGGCTGTTTTCTAGTGTGGCTGTGATGGCTGCCAGACCAGACTTGAGTGCAGAACCTAAATGGTGAAAAGGCAGAAAAGGCAGGCTTGACTGTACAACTGTACTTATATCATTACAGCAAAAGCCCATGGATCCCCTCCAAACAAACCACTGACCAGCTTCTTCTTGAAGTACAGATCATCACAAAGAAAAAAATTTATACTCTTCAGAGAATTATTTTAAAAGTAGTAGTCCATAATTTTTTAAAATAAAAAATACCCAACCCCTGCAAGTCTTTTCTTCCAGGTCTGTTAATCTGACCACCCCTCTTGGGACTTGCAGACTGATCTTCCTTTACTGTGTAGCACATTCATTGACATTTGCAGTACTTTCTCCCTTCAGATCCTCATTCAAGCTTTTTTTCTGCTCTATTTCAACCTGGTAGAAAAAAAGAGGAAGAAAATTTATAATGAGAAAGGAAAACAAAAGATTCAAAAATCTTCCTCAGTGGTGGTTCTTGTGCTCAAGGTGAAGAGACTCGTGGTGAACTGAGAAGGTTGTGATGACAAATAGACTGAGGATCAGGGAAAGTTGGATTTTATTTACTATACGGATTTTCAGTCTAATCCAAGCAGTTCTACAATTCAACAGTGTCATGAAGTAATTTCCCGAAGAGATAATGTCACGCAGAGAACTCACATGATTTCATATTCATTACCATTTGTACTCTGAATACAAACCCAGAACCAAATCTGCAGATGATGGTGGCTTCCTAAGTGACAGCAGAAAACCAACCTTAATTATAAATTCTGCAAAGACTGATGTATGAAGCAAAGAAATTGATTTTCTAAATGATCTTGAGTTTGAAGGGACCCATATGGATGATCAAATCCAACTCCCTGCTCCTTGAAGCAGTGCCTAACACTACCCCAAATATCAGCACACTCCCTGCTGTCCTCAGGCTCAGAGGTGCTTTGGCCTACAGATACCAGTTTGTATTGGGACAAGGCCAAGGGGATCTATATTTGAGTTCTAAATTTCCACATCTCCGGAAACTCAGGAATAACCCAGTGTTTTAATTCTTAAAAGAGATACTTAGGAAGATCAAAAACCATCTCCAGGGAATTTAAGAAACCACTAAAAGTGTAATTATAATTACCAGTAAAAATATTTGCCATGAGAGTCTTTTCAGAATCTCTTATCATTGCTCTTAAAGAAGGCAGGTAGGATGCCAATTTCTCTGCTGAGTATTCAGCTAACATTCAAATTTACTGAGATATTTTGGCAGGTATATAGATAGTGTACTTTCCCATCTGCTCCTCTCCTTAGGGCAGGCAGAAGGAAGAAATATTTCAGCAGAGAAATAATGTGATCCTTTTGTCTGCAGTAGGACTCCCACGGTAGCACTCCCACTATGAAGAGCTGCAAAACACCCTGTTCAAACTCTCTCCATAACAGCTAATCCCCAGGAGCTGGCCATGTGCACGCTCTTCCACAGGCAACGGCAGGCAAATTTATTCCACTTTCGCTGAGGGATAATCCACTGCTTATTTGCCATGAATCAATAGCTGCACATGAGTAGCTACTGCACGCACCCTGGCATGTGCCAAATTCCCACCTCTTTTGTCCATGGTATTTCATTTGCCTGCCCATACTTTTCAAGACAATGAAGCATGCAAAGTAACCATGGTCATTTCCACTGCTCAGTTTTACCTTGTAACTGTAGTGTGCTGAATAGTTGACCCACTTCCTCACATCGGTCTTGTCCTCGACAGAGATGGACCGAACAGTGGCCTTGGACGCAGAAGTGGTGGGCATGTCGAATTCCACATCTACATAGCGGACAAAACTGGAAGGCACTTCCCGGTCAGAGCCAAGCTCTAGGTGACAGAAGAAGCAGTGAGGATGGCCAGAAGCTGGAAAAAGAGAGCAAACAGTCATCCAATAGGATGAAATTAGGCAGTCTTTAGGGAGTTTAGGCACTGCAACATCCCACTTGACCTCTGAAACAAAGCTGGAAAAAAAATTCCACTCAGTGTAAGTCTGGGTAAGAATTTAATCTAGAGTCAGCCTCATATTTCAAAACAGTCTAGCCAGAGTTCCCTTACCACAGGAAGGTTTGTAAACTAATGTCTGTGCAGCAAATTCAGTGACAGGCTGTGCAGTTCAGCAGAGACCAGGGATATGCAGCACCATAGCTGGAGCCAAGTTATGAATGAATGGGTGCAGTATCAATTAGATATAGAAGCTCAAGTTCTGCCAGCATTAAAAAAAATCTCCTGCTTTTCATCAGGATTAATTGTCCCAAGCACAGTACTGACTCATTTGCCCTGGTTCTAGAGCAAGCCAGGATCTCTGTTTGACAGCCCTTTCTGGCTTTTCATACGTGGAGCATGCTTCTTCTGGACCAAGAGCTGTTGTGGTGCACAGCAGGCCTTCCTCGTGGTCCTGCCCGCCACAGGAGAGCAGCAGCCCCAGGGGCTCTCAGGGAGATCACTGTGCCCTCCAGCACTGCAGTGCTTTTGCTTCTGGCCACTTCTTGAGCTTGGCTGTGGCGGGCACAGCCATGGTGCAGCGCACTTCAGCATCTGCCATGGGGCCCTTTGGGGACACAGCACTGCTCTCTGGAACTGCATTATGAAGATGCCTAAAACTGGCTTAAAAAATCTGTGTTCAGCACTCAGTACTGGAAAACAACCCCCAGTCTCAGGCTCCCCATCCGTTCATATCTTTTTCCTCACACTGTAGCACTCTCAGCAGACTCCTCATTGTAATCCTTCCTGCTCATCTGCTTTGCAATGCTTTTCCTCTCTAGTTTGCTGTGGGTTGCTCCCTCCTTCAGACTGGAGACCCCCAGCAGCCCAGGAGAAGCGGCTCTGTGCTCTGGTGGAGGCCACATCCACAGCTGCGGAATGTTCAGCTTGTGCTGCTGCACTCCTGAGCTGGCACGTGCTCAGCTGCTTTTGAGGTGGATGTGTGCGAAGGCATCACTGGGGAGTGTTTAACTGGGCTTGAGCACACTGCACGCCAGGTGCTTTGGAGAGCTGAGCTTTTAAACTCTTCATAATTTCAACTCAACACCTGGAATGAGCAACCTCTTTTAACACACCTAAATGTGGATATTCATAGGTTCAAAAAAAAAAGGAGGGGGAAACAAAGGGCAAAAAAAAGGTACCACTGCACCCAAATGCATAAAAATTATGGAAGTTACTAATTTAAACCAGCTCAGTATGGCAGATAACAAGGCAAATGGATTATGAAAGCAACTCCTCCACTGAAGCTATAGCAAAATTACCTGGCCCATCAGTGTTCATTACTGCCCCAGGCACAAGGCTCATGAGGCACCACATCAATAGACTGTTCAAGAGGCTCATTCAGAGCTCTTTCTCTAATGGACAGGTACGCTTCTTAGTAAAATCAAGAGGAAATCAATACACTGCTTTTACTTGGCACCTCTTGTTTCCTTGAGCTACTACCGGTTTGTTCTGACAATCAAGGATCTGACAGTATAATTCATATATATGCATGTGTAACTGTGATTGGAGGGAAACTGTTCCAAATGACTTCTGACACTCCAAATGTCCCAACATGTTTGGATTAAAAGATTTAATTTACTTCAGAAAGTATTCCAGGCAGCATGCCTGGGATCCACAGCCAAACTAGTGAAAAGTTCAAATCCAGATCCAAGGCTCTGCAGAGACGCTACATCCCTGCTTCACAGAAAGAGTGTTTTCCCACGATTGCAGACTGTTTGGATGTTTCCCTAGTATTCTGCTGGTGGATTAAAAAAAAAAGAACATGTGAAGCCCAGCCAGCAGCAACTGGAGCTGCAAATAGCCTGCAAATAGGCTTTCCTTATCAACTCCTTTGATCATAATCATTTTAAATATGAGAAGGGCAATAAAGTTTACCAAGCTATTTTGGACAGGACTTCAGCAATGTGCTCAGTAGAATCCAGTCCATATTTTTTCCTTAGGTCAAATCATAGTCACAGTATGCACTGTCCTTCATTTGTCATGTGCTTTTCAATGTTCAGTTGTAAGCAGCTGCTTTGGCTACAAAATAATACAGACAGTGCTGATAACGCTGTCTCCTAGAGTGAGAGTGCAAAGGGCCCCATCCCATTAAAAAGCACAAAAAGAAAACATCTAGATAAGAAAGCAAAGCTGCTGAAATAATTCTTAACTATTTGGGTGCTTAAGATACTACAACCTGCATACAAGCAGTGAGCTTTGGTAGGGACACGCTGTCCTGTGGATGGCAGGGCGGGGGGGTCATGGCCCTCAACCTCTACACAGAGACTGCACCAGTCCACATTCGGGGAATGGAGTGAAGCACAGGAGGTCCAGTTGGCTATCTGGACACCTTTGGAGTTCTGGGATTGTGTTTGCAAGGGACTGTGTGTCAGGGCACACACTGTGGATGAACAAGAAGTCCCATAACGTGTGCCTACATATGCACTCCTGTGAGCACGTCTGGCAGACAGGTGCATGTGCTGGAGCAGCCATGCAATGCATACGCCCCGAGTGGTGTGGACCCGTTGAGTGGCCTCTGGAGGCAAGGTGGAGCTGCAGGCTGTGGCCACCTGCAGCACTTCCCTCAGCTGCAATGTGATACCACTACTACTCTCCTGCTATGGAGTCCCAGGCACCAGAGCAGTTCATTAGCAGGCCAGATATTTACAGAAGACCCAGAGTGCTCTTAGAGGTGAGTTACAGGTATCGCAGTAAGAAGGCATAAAGTGTGAGTCAAGGGAGTAGTTTTATGAGTAGTGCTTGAGAACTGCATCATTTATAAGGACTTTCCAAATATGTGAAGTTATTATTTGACTCGTGGACAGGGCTGGATACAGCCAAATGTGCACAAGGCTGGCAGTTAGATCCCACATCAGTATCACTTGGACAAAAGTGTATGTGGTCCATCAGGCAAATCTAAGAAGGAATGGGAATGAATGCTTCTGAGTACCACTTATATACCTCTTTCTTTGCCATATACTTTGAGAAAGGAGAACCATGGGATAAAGTACCACCCAATAAACAGAAATAGTCCCTGAAAGTCAAGGTCAGATTTAAACTACACTTGGCCTGCCCTGTCATCACTTTGGGATTCCCTCCCTCTCACATACCTCACGTGTCTTGGCCAAGACAGTGCTTCCAAGGCTCTTCCTTTCCCTGAAATTACATCTGATCTGACCGGAGGGGTGAGGACGCTCTCTTCCTCTCAAGATGTAAACAAATATCAACTGCCCTGCGCTCTGCATGATGACATTGATGGATAGACGCTCTGTGGCAGGGGTCCAACAGCAGCAACAAATCTGTAATGTGTTTCCCCCTGTCACAGTGTATATACAATAAAGAGTCACAAGGGGAGAGTAGGATACAAGAGGCACAAACCAGTATCTCCCTCAGAGCAGCAATGGGTAAGGCAGCATCAAGTTCCAGGAGGCAGTAGAGACAGGAGTTTTACCTCTTCTCCTGGTTTGGTACTGGCATGTTCTATGATTGTGTTTAAGTCCAAGGGCTTTTGTTTCCTCAGCTGTAATGTCTATATGGTACACTGAGATTTTTGGAGAGAAGACGCCACAGAAGGCCCAATTTCACAGCATCTCATTCCCAGAGCTCATGCAGATGGTATATTGAGATTTTCCTCATAAGCATGTTATTGCTCATAAACAGTCTGAGGTTAATTTTTCATTGCTATATTTCTCTCAAGTTTCCAAGCTCTGCCTTCTTATGCCTCACTCTACAGGAAACATGGAGCCTTCCCTTTTGCCAGTGATATCCCTCCAAATTTGTAACCTGTGGTGTAAACTAGTGTCCTTGGGTTGAAATGTGACCCAAAAGATTAGGACACTTGGATCACTGCTTTGCTGACACTGTAACTCAAATTCAGGGAAAACACATGTCCTTAGAGAGTGCCAAATCTGGTACCACAATGAACTTTCTTTCAGGAAACACTGAATACAGAAACCATCCCAGTCACCCAGATGCATTACTACAGCATTAATACTGAAAATTCCATCTCATTTGTAAAAAGTTATTCTAGATCAGAGAAGTCAAGAAGTAGAATTCACTACAAATGAAAATAAACCAGAGTTGTTCAGCTTTATTATGCACCATGGATGACAGGCAGCAAATAGAATGACTGGCAGAAATGGCCAAAGGGAACAGTTGCTTGCCTACATTATTTGAATGTTCAATTATGACCATGTTACTTGAAATACAAAGACTTGGGATAGAAATACAAAGTGGGTTTCATGTTGGTATTCTCTCTTCAGGTTTATTGCCTGTCTGCACTGATTACAGAAACATAGCCACAAAATGTTGTGTGGAAATTTCAATTTTTTTTTTTTTTTAAATGGTTGACCAAGATTTTCTGTTCTCTTACAATCCTCATTTCAGATAACTTATAAGCATTATTTGTGCCATATGCACTGAAATATACAGCACTGGCCTAGTATGCTTGGCAATGCATGGAAAAGATATCACATGTGCTGGAACTACAGCAATTTATCTGATCCTGTCATTTAGCCCCACAGCATAGAATCTTGCTTTTGCAAGTTGCCTGAAAAAGCCCTGCTTCCCACAGCAGTACTGAGCACACAGACGTCTGATGCCTAGGTTTCCTAATCAGAGAATCACAGATCCATTTAACTGTAAAGTACCTTTATGATCATCAAGTCCAACCATTAACCTAGCACGAATCTAGTCTACCACTAAACCATGTCCCTAATGACCACATCTACACATCTCTTAAATACCTCCAAGCAGACACAGAACACATACTGTTGCATCTAGAAAACCTAAAACTGTTTCTATTATTAGCAATATTTGTAGTATACATAAAACTATTGCAATAAAGGGTCAGATAAATGTTTCATGCAATGAACTTATGTCCTTTGGTATGCTACAGAGGATGGTGTATCTCTCACCATTTAAACTCAGTATGTCCTATCTTTCAAAATACATAACTTGTTTTAGGTTATTCCTGCAGAGATGGTGACCACTCACCTGAGTTTTTGTCAGGCAGTCGATTTATCCTCCATACGATGGAATTAAAGGCATGCTCATATTTGGCAGTTCCCAAAGTTACTCTCATTACTGGCTCAGAACCAGACAGACTGGTTGATCCAAAAGTGGCTCCCTTGTTCACCTTGGCTTTTAAAGATTTCTCCCCCAGGACACTCTCCCTGCGGAAGTTCTTCACCCACTCATTTGGCACAGGGTAGCGGATCATCACATTTTCACATGGGACCTGAGTTAAAGGGTCATGATTGGAAGAGAACCCCGTGGACATCATCAGCCAGCTCTGCACCTCCACCTCAGCACCATTGATGCTGGCAGCTGTCCTCAGAGTAAAAGGCAAAGTTTTCTCAGCAAAGACAGTCCTGAATCTCATCAGTTCAAACCGGCAGGCATCCAAGGGGTTGAACAGGATAATACGGGAGTTATTAAACACATCCTCATCCACACATGAATGGAACCGGCAGCCGTATAATTTAATCCACTTAGTGGTAGTGGTGGGCATAATATCCTGCCTTGCAACTATTTCATTCCCCTTGATCAGGATATCGTTAAGGCCCAGTCTGCATTCTGCCAGGCCAGAAAGGAAGCTGAGAACATAGATATGAGTCAGCACACTGTGTTGGAGAATCACACTATCTCCCTTGGCCAAGATGCCATGAAACTCATCCCTGACATCCACAGTGATTTCTTCTTCTTGATAATTTAGTCCCACTGTGCTCAGATCTGTTGATGAAGCTGGCAAGTTCATCAGTGTATCTTGCACAGCAGTGATGAAGCTAAGGAAATCTTCATAATCTGTAGTCCCAAGCTTGATAATTTGCTCTCTCTCTGCAGTGTGTGCAATGGCTGGCTTAGGCTGATACTTCTTTTTCTCCTTGTACGTTGTGCGATCCAACCGCACGCTGTGTATCCTTCCGTTCTCATCGTAGTTCTGGAGCTTGCGCTCTGAAATCTCATGACTGATTTCAAGTTTGAGTTCCCGGAAAGGCTTCTCTAGTCCCTTCTCATAAAAAAGCTGTATACATCCACTCTTGGTCAGCTTGACATATATTGGTCCCCAGTGCCTGGACGACATGATGTTCTTCTTCTCTGGGATCCTGAGCATCATTGGCCATCCATCCTTTGGCTGAGCTGGTGCCAGGTTAAATAAAGCTGCATCCAGATCATATGGCATCATGGGGTCATCATCAGGCAAGGCAGGACTGCTCACACGATCTGGGTCTCCAATCTGGAGCTGTTTGAGCTGCTCTACAGCATCTGTGTGTGTTACAGTTTTGTTTGCCTCATGGAAACTGCTGGTGTCAGGCTCTTGATGGAGAGTAATGAGAGAGTCTCTTTGGCTTTTGCCTGGAGCACTGGAGACAGAAGAGCTTTTGGAACGCCTCTCTCGCTCCTCAAAGAATGAGCTGAATGGATTGATGGGTGAGGGTTGGACATCTCGAAGAGATTCATCCAGAAAGGGATTAGTAGCGCTCCATGGTGGTGTTTCAACAGAAGGCAACTTGGTTAAGGAGGAAAGATCTAGTTTTTGAATTTTGGAGAGGTCTCCCAATGTGCTTTTAGGACGTTCTCTTTTCTTCAAGGATGTAGTAAGATTAAAGTTAACATCTGGAGCCTGTGTTTCTGCAGGTGGGGTATCTGTTTTCAAGGGAGAAAGGCTCTGTGGTGAAAAACTGACTTCATTGTCATCAAAAGTCACCCAGCTGGGAAAGCGAACTGTGGTTGGGGTAGATGAATGGCCATTCATGGAAGCGTTGTTCAGCTGCCAGTTGACAGCCTCCATATCTATCTCTTCATCTTCCTGGAGAGACGAGGAATTGTCTTTAAAAAAAGAGGGGAGGGGAGGAAATTTCAGCTAATTATTCTGAAGTTACCTAGTTCTCTCCTCAAAAAAAACCCCACACTCTGCACGTTCAAGGAAGGCCTATTCATATGTTGGGCAAGAATGAGATAGTCAAAAGACTTGGCTAAAATGCTGAAGAGTCTGACAAGAATTAATGAAAAAACACACAGTTGAACATAGAAAAGAAATCTGGAAAGAAAAATAAAGGAATGACAGCAATGATTGTATTTATCTCATCTCAACATAATGACCTAAAGGAGAAACCACATGTCATGGTGATTTTCAAAAATTTCCCTCCCTAAACTTTCAGGATGCATTTCTTCTCTACAGTTGTCTTCTGTTATTTGCCTGGAGTGTTCCCTCACTCTTGTTATAATTTTTTCCCTTTTCTGTCCCCATACTCTTTGTTCTGGAGAATAATCCAGTAGGAAGAGGAATGAACACTGAGGAAGAGCACATCTCCAATCTGTCCCTCACATGTACTTGTTTGTGCATTTGCTGTTACCACAAAAGCACAAGGGGTATGGTGATGGCACTGGTGTGATTTTTGCCCAGGATGTGTTCAGTAAAGAGACTCTTTGTCTTACACGGTGTGCAAGAGTCTGACAGTCCTTGGATGTCTCTGAAACATCTCTTGCAGAAGCTGTGATCTAGGGAGATATGTTAGGGTAAGAAAAAACATATTTTTGACTTGTGGAAGCTGTCCTCATTCTCTCTCAGGACAGGGTACCTTTGACTGCTATTTTCCTAATCTCAGGCTTTGCCAAGACACGTTGTAGAAAACTGTACCACAGTGTGCTATTTCAGTCCCAGCTCTTCCCAGGATCGCTGCAGTGGTAATAAGGTGTTTTCCAAAATGAGCACAAATCCTCAGTGTTCAGAAATTAAATGATTTTTTTCCCATTTTCTTCCCACTGAGCTAATGAATCAGAGTGCTCGTAAAAATGATCAGCCAGCATGAAATTATACTCTGTAGCTGCACCACAGGTTTGCTCTACATGATACAGCAACGCTGGCATTTGTGCTTTTTGCATCTCCCAGACATCCCATATTTTACATAAGTCACTGTTCTTCAGTACAAGTAAGAAGTAAGTGCAAAATGTAGCACTGTGGTATAGCTGTGCACCTGTGATTTGAGCATAATTTACAACAACAACAACAAACTATTTTAAGTCATTATTTAAATTGCCACCACTTCCCAAAAAAGATGAGCTTGATTTCCATTCTGCCTCAACCCTAACAGATAATTTGAATTTTTATTTCAGTTACCATTTAGAATGCGAAATAGGGAATATTCATGCTAGCCAAAGTGCTGCCATGAGCTCATTATAATGTCTTGGCTAACTTGGTATTCTGGGCCTCTCATTCCAGCAATATGTAAGTTTACCCAACCTTCTGATCTAACGACAAAACATATCATCCAAGTTCAAAGGGTTATTACAATTTAGAATTATATATGAAGGCGAATGATACCAATTTGCTTTTCAAGCCACAGTAATACAAAGCAGTAACAAGAACAGATAGCTTTCACAGACTACCCATGTGCTGCAAAGTGTATTTGAAAAGAAGTGCCATTGTCTCGGTTTTTCAGATTTTCTTCTCTACCCTGCCATCTCACTGTCAGCTTTGCACAGGGCCTGTCTGCAGCCCCTGCTACTGCTCACATCACCAGGTGCAGTGCTGGATTCTTTATCTGCTAAGTATTGCCACAAGGCTATAAACAGATTTGGAGGGGGGGAAAAACAACAACTCAACTGACTATTATCCACAACCACACTCTGAGTGCGAAAGTAATAAAGAACCCACCAAGAACAATCTGACATTGTTCTGACCCTCAATGCACACCAATATGTTGTCTGTGCCGTCTCACGTCTTTCCAGGACTTTACTCATCCAGCGTGTAGCCCCTTGAAGCTTTTACGGTATTTCCGGGAAAACATTGCCTGTTTCTTTTAGGACTTCTAAAATTCCAGTGTTTATAAGGTCTGGGTTGCTTAAGAGTAGACCACCTCTTCTCTGCCTACAATTATAATTTTCCCCTTCTGTATCTTAATCTTTGAACTGCAGAAACCAAATGTGATTCCACAAATGAAGTATTAAAACCTCTGGTAAATTTGAGAGGCAGATGAGAAGGCCTCCTTGACAGTTCATGTGAAAACCACATAGAAATCACCTGAAAAATTTCTTTCCAAGCTGAACAAGTTTTGTAATATGTATTGCTTTCTTTGATCCAGATGCCCAGAAATACAGAAGAATCATTAACAGAATATGGTTTCATATATGTAATAATTGCATAATTTTATTTTCTAGGAAAAAATCAATAAACTGTTATTTGACTTGATATGTGGAAGTGTCAAACTTGGGAAATGAAATAATCTTTCTTTCACAAACTAAGATCAAAAGTACATTCTACTGCTGCCAAAGAACCATATGGTTGGGTTTACAAATGTTCAAAAAATACAGAGGTGGTTCTAGAAAAAACAGTTTTTTAGCTTTGTCTGTAAGAGAATGACTAAGCCAGGAAGATAAAAATACTGATATGCTAATGAGCTAAGCAGCCAAAAAAAGTTACTGAAATCTAAATGAAATAGTGTGTGGATCCCAAGAGAAATATTGGCACCTCTGCTGCAAATATAGCACAGTGAAAAAACTTGATATTGTTAGAGGATGGCCTAGACAATTACTTCAGGTTTTTCCCTTCTTGACTTTTGATGAGTTCCTGAACATGGGTGCTAAAGTTTAAAATGCACAATTCCTTCCGTTTGGCAGCTCCCTTGTAGGTCTGGGAGATGACACTTAAGGAAGCAAGTCCCTAGACGAATTTCTTGCTTTCATACCTGCTCTCAAAATTCCTTCCGACAAAACAATCAAAATGTGTAGATGTGGCACTTAGGGACATGGTTTAGTAGTGGACTTGGTAGTGTTAGGTTAATGGTTGGAATCAATGCTCTGAGAGGTCTTTTCCAACCTTAAGGATTCTATGATTCTTGGAGGATAGCTTGCTGATGGGGTGAGGACAGTCTTCATCAACCCAGAGTGACTCCTGGCTGATAAAGACTAGATCTGCACAAAAAAGCCATAACCAATCAAAAGAAAGCACTTACTTTTCCTTCTTGACTGACTGACTTAGCTTTCCTAAGCAAACTACTTTGATAGGTGTTTACTTAGCAAAATTAAAATATCTTTTAATTGTGTGACCGTGCCAGGTTCCAACCTGACAGGTACCTCCAGCCAGCAACAAAACACAGGAGCAGATTTACAAAGGAGGTGAAAGGGGCAGCAGCTTGGTCTCCTTTCCCAGTGACACGTGCAATGTGAGCTGTGGAGGGAGCAGCCTTGGGCTGCCCACACAACTCTGCATCTCTGCATTCATTCCCTTACCTAAGTGGTGCCAGCAACCAGCACTGGCTGCACCTTATTGCACGCTGTCTGACCTGTATTACCAGGCCATTAAATAATTTGGACACTTAGGTCCCCAGTCAATAGTAAAAGGTCAATCTGCATTGTAACTTTATTTTTCCTCCACAGGCCTCTTAAAATTTTGTTGTCCTTGCTAGTGTTCAGTAGCAAAATGGTTAATCATTTCAGTATGATAAACTGGAAAACACCATTGTTGCAATGGGTGTAGAACCTCTCATTGTGATTGGCCTCTTGTGACTCACATGACAAGGAAAGAAAGCTTTGATTCTCTTTAATGTATCATCTTTTCATTTTTTTATTTGGCTAAATGATGACTACTTTGGCCAAAACCACCAGGCAGTATCATATGACTTGTGCCTGGGGGAAAGGCAGCCATCCAACTGCTAAAGAACACTGATATTGCAAAATGTTTGTGATCAAAACCATGCCATGGAAGTAGGAAGAAGATCTGAGGGTATTACACACCTTTCAAAAAAGAAAGGCAGATAACAGCTTTCAGAAATGGATTTGAGCAAATGCCTGAATTTTCAGATTTCTGAATACTCATCTGTTTTGCCTCTTGAGAGAAATTAGCTCAGAGCTTCATGATGTAACTGTACCTGTTACCTGAATATATTAATTTATGTATAATGCAGATAGCTCTTTGAACTTTAGTCTGTAGTAAAGGTGTACCCTTAATATGTCACACCTTCCAAAGGGGTGCTCACTTCCCTGCTGTTGCCTACACCAGTCCCTCAGACAAAGCAAGCACTGCTAAGATTTCTGTTGGCATAACTGGATCTCTTCTAGGGCTCTTTACATAAAGTCCACCAGACACTGGTCTTTAAAGATCAGCCACATCATGAGGATGCCAGCAACAAAACCTGGGGTGTCTCTGTATAAGCAATTATAGAAAAGTAGAAAATGGAGATAGACAAAACCTGGATGAAATCAAGGACCAGGTTGTTGCACAGTTATGTCTCCATGACAAAGGTTATATTTCCACACAGTTTTCATGACACCCATATCTGGTCATTTTCTTCCATTTCTTTTCCATATCCAGGTCAATACAACTGTGTCTGTGTACATTTTTTGGGGACGGTCTGTCATGATTCTGATCTTAACAAGGCAGATGGAGTAATTCAAAAGATATTTAAAGTGAATGGGCCATCACTCTAAAGTGGACTCCTATTTCCAGCCTTGACACCAACCTCTCATGTGTCTCTGGGAAAAAACTTCAGCACTATCACATCAACATCACAGCTTCCGGTTCTCTTCCCACTTTTTTTCTAATTTCTGACTATAAAAGCATTACTTGTGGAACACTGTTCCTCTGTACCTCAGTATTCAGCACATTTCTAGGACTCTCACAGAACACAGTGTAAGCGCGTAAATGTCACAGAGGTGGATATAAACCTATAAACTGACTCAGTTATTAGTTCTGTTGCACCTACACACTTGAAAAGACTTTCAAGTTTATTACAAGCTATGAAGCCAGGCCTGTTTTTGTCAGCTTTCCTTTTATCCCAGCTCTGTTAAGGGTAGAAGGTCAAATCTGTTACTGCTGCAGACACCAGCATAAACATACAGTAGAACAGTGCCACGGAAACCAGTTGCAAGGATATACAGCTCAAAGCACAGAAGGCTTTTTGTGAACAGGAGGGTACCACCTGCTTATTTTGCACGGAAGAAATCCTTGTGAGGATAGCAGTTATTACCTCTGCATGCTTCCTAGGTACCTTTCCTATCAGTTAGTGTGTGGTAACATTAAGGAAATACCTAGGAATGTCCTCTCACAACCTTGCAGGGCACTTTCTTCCCATGAGCTTCAGAACAGATTTTGGAGACAGAAGAAGATGCATCTCCCTTGCCTCTTTTCAAGATTATGGAGAGCAGCTGGAAAACCCCAAACCTGTTGACTCCCAACACCCAACAGGTTGCAAGATAGATTTGTAAGCATTCTTCAGACTTTTGAGTGTCTCTGCAAGTTCTGGCATGTAGAAGTGACTGCTCACACAGTCCATGCCCTCTAATCTTGCTACTGAACACACCACATACAAAAATTTAACAGCAATTTAGTTCTCCAACATGTTGAACTGTTAGTACAAAAGTTAGGTTTTATGGCACAGCTAAGAGACACTTCAAAATCACCACAGACTAAGTAACCAGCAGGAGAAGGTGCAAGATGAAAGACTGAAGTCACAGATCTGATCTCAGTGGTTTCCTCTCTTATTCATTCTCCTCCCACTCGACTGACTTCCCAGGTCATGTTGAATCAATTCATCCTTAGGTAACTTTTCAATTCATAATACTCTGCCAAATCACAACATCTCTTTGAACACAACTGGCTAAATTTAGGCCATGTAAATCACTGGCCTGCTTAAACCTAGTGTAATTGCATTCCAAATCCATACTACAGTAGTACTACACAGACTGTTCCCAGCAGTGGGTTAGTGACTACTTCAATACAATGCCTGTTGCTCGGCTAACTATTCCAAATTCATCACAAGTCCTAGAAGTTTAACTGTCAAAAGAATTTAAATCATCTGAAGCTACAAAGACCTTACATCACAGAGCTTCCAGATCTATTTAAAACACAATGAATTTCATCTAGGTTCAATTAATTTATCCCCACAAGTCTCTGTAAGAACTGCTATATTTCATTTTAAATGTAAGCCACCATGCAGATACTAAACTGAAGATGAAATACAAGAAAATGGTGACTCAGCCGTCACAGCTAGGTTGCAGCAGCCCTCATACTGCAAGAAAACTGTTGGAAAGAACAGTCCTCTGCGTACTATCTTAAAGGACCCTACAAGTTTTTGCTGACTTTTTGCATTGATGTTTTGACTTTTTCTTACAGTTCTCTATCTACACAGAAGTCTGTGTTTACGGGAAGGTAGGACTATGGTATTTGAGGCATTTGTGCTTGCAGCGCTTCTCTGCCTGGAATTATTTGCCTCGTGCCTCCTTCCCTCATGCCACCCCTTGCTGCTTGGAGAAGGGAAAGAGCATCTTCCCAACAAACCAGACTGAACTAACCATTAAGACACTGGTATCAGACTACCAGCACAGCTGTAGTTGCAGCTGTAAGTTTCATTGCAACCAGCTATATAGGAAGCTATCAATCATTTTCCTCTTCTCTGTTTATCTTTATTCAACTGGAGAAACTAATTAATTCAACCACAACCCTTTCACTCTTCTTTGAATAAAGAAAATGTTGAAGATACCAGAATTAGTTCGCAATGTAGAACTTTCCTGTGTGATTTAATTTGAAAATACTCAATATTTTTATTGTGCTATGTTTATTGAGTAGTTAAAACTCTGGTTCATTAAAAAAATTCCATACCACCAACATGTCAAAAAATATTTCAGCAATTCATAGTCTGTGTACAGTGAACTCCCCTTTTTTTTGTTGCATCTTGGATGCAACTACAGTTTTGTAGAAGTTCCTTACATGTTCTGCAGCCTGTACTGTGCAGTGCCCAAAGAAATCAGAATGGATCTGGCTAGTCTTAAGAAAAAACCAAGCATCTGTAACACATTGTGCACAAAACCGATAAATTAGATTTGTGCAGCAGATATCCCTATTCAGAAAATGTTCTTTTCAGATCTACTGCTTAGTTTTTAGCCTGTAAACACTTTGAAGTTAGTTTACTAATACTCCTAGACAGAATTGCAGTCAAGAACGAGCATACAACGTATCCAAAAATCACCAGAACATTGCAGCAATGAGATATATAGCTTTGAAATGCAAGTGCCTGTGCCTGTGTCTCCAATTAATACCAATTTATCATTTGAACAGCAGACTCCAAATTAGACATAGTTCATGCAACTAATGGACAAGGTTGTTAGTGTCTTGAAGAAACTGTTAGATCTTCACATCAGGCAAGAATTACGTGTTAGAGGAAGTAACTTTTAAAAGGAATAAAATTCTCCTAGTCATAGCTGGAAAACATTTCGTACTCTAAGTAAAAGCACTGCTTATCACTTAAACACAGCTTGCTTTTTTTTTTTCCCCAGTAAAGATGGCTACTCTAAAAAGAAATTGAAGTAAACACTTTTTGCTCTCTTAAGATACTTAAAAAAGTAGAGTTCTTCTCTTGTGTAACACAATGGTAGTGAATGGGTCCCAGAACTATTGCAGGAAAAGAAGCTTTTTGATTTAGATTTTGAGAGTCACAGATCTAGAAAGCTCCTGAAGATCAGTTCATGTGTTTCCATTAGCTGGCCAGAAGGTGGTACATTAACACTGATATAATTGGAAGAAGTGTTCAAGATCTCTACAAGATTTAGACAAGACTATGCCTGTTCAAAGAATTTATATCCTACATGTGACATAATACTGTTTGTTTATAATTAGAGCCAAGTTGTGAACAGATCTCACATAAGTGGTGTAGAAAAGATTAAAACCTCCTTCTTCTACCTGAGAACTTACTTTTTTTAAACAAACAGGTATATTCATAAAGTAAACGTCTTAGCAAGTAAGCATACCTACATGATTCATTACAAAGCACCTTCGTTTCTACCCTTGGAGACATGGCATTGATATGACTGACATATTTTTACCACTACGTCATCTAACTGTGTTCTCAGCAAGGTGTGCTCAGCCCAGAGTTACCCAGACAGTGACTACACCCTACACTTAGTCATCCTTACTGCCATGGGAGTACTTACTCCAAGTTTGGGTAGGCAAGACAAAGCCTGTGTGTGAAGGGACAGAGCAGATCTGGAAAACATAAAGCTAAACCTGTTCTAGCAGACAGATCAATAAGAGAATGAGAGATTCTCTGCAGAAGAATGAATCATGCTACTTCATCTTTCATCCAAAAGGTGAACAAAGAGCAAATGAGAAGAACAAGACATGCATGATGTTTTTCAGAAGCGGTTCCTTTAAAAGTACTTTGGCAAAGATAAATGAAGTCAGTTTTCCCCAGTGTACTTTGGACTTTGCTTCTCTCCACAGATGTCTGCCTCCCTCTCTGATTTTAATCCATAGTACATACAACTTATCCTTTAATAGTGGAACTGCCACTGAGATGAGACTATTGACCTCATGAAGAAATGAGAGTG
Organism: Oriolus oriolus; assembly: GCA_013400235.1. NCBI lineage: Eukaryota > Metazoa > Chordata > Aves > Passeriformes > Corvidae > Oriolus > Oriolus oriolus. The sequence continues at coordinate 534,225 of VXBT01003900.1, read as the reverse complement.
AATAAGGAAAGAGAAATGCTTCTGCAAGCCCAGGATGCTTCACGAAGTTGATATTTGGCAAGTAGAATAAACCCGTAGTCAGCCCTATAAATGAAAAAACAATCCCACTCCATCTTGGAGGAGCTGATGCTACCATCCATTGAACAAGCTCTATTTTGCAAAAGGAAATTAAATAAATGTCTCATACACAGACAATACGTTACTTCATTATGCCATAATTTTTCAAGCAATATATGGTGGACCAGTAACAAAATACAGAGGTTTGCAGACCTTACTAGTTTTCTCTTGAGTGCTCGAGGTAATACCACATGGAACAAGCCTGACATTTGCAGTGCCAGACTGCAGGTGGAAATGTGCCAGCTACTGGATCCACTCTGAATCTGGGGTCCTACTGAACAGCATAACCTTTGACTGCAGAGCAACACACTGTGGTCCCATGCATTGAGTTATGGATTCACATGGCAATTGCAGTACTGCACAGGTGTGGGGTCTGGCCCTGCTGAATAAATGTGAGAAATGCTCCTGTAGCCACAGGAGAATCCAGGGCAGGAGACCATCGTGTGTGTTAAGTGGCTGAAACACTCTGGGTTTGCTACTGCCAGTCCATCAGTTCAGAAACTGTACTGGTAATGACCACAAATCAGCTGATGACAACTTGGTAGTCAATGCAACATAACTGGTTGGTCTCTGATTCCTGGGTGGGCAGTTTGTGCATGGCTGAAGCCAGTGTCACCCCAGCTATCTGCTCAGTCTTGTGCTGACTCTTTAGCAAAAAAACCAAGTCAGTACACAAGGATGTTGAATAAGCCTGTGCCAGTGCTCAATCCACTGCTTACAAAAATAAACACTGAACATCATTTAGAAAGAGACAGGATATTTTACATCTTCAAAATGCACTACTGCAAACACTTCTGGCTCCTCACAGCATTTAAAAATAGTAGCACTAACTTCCTCATTCCTGTGCCCAAGGCATTTCCCAGGATCAAGTTTTATATCACATCACGTCAGCAGCTCACATCCTGTTGGCCAGATATGTCTGCATATCTCAGGTCATCTGGTCAAGAGGTAATCTCATATTTATACACTACCTTTACCCTGAGCAATATCAAAATGATTTACAAGTTATGTCACTGCTGATATTTAAAAAAACCCCAAAGACCCATTTAGAAATTTCTAATGTAAGATTCTGTGGAAACTTCAATTTCAATTATATATTTTAATAATTTAGTTACCTGGTGAACTGTAAAGACAAATGTGCTTCATGGACAACACAGTCGATACATAGCTATAAATTATGGAAGATAGCAGAGCTCAACTTTTGCCTAATGCTAATACCTTTCACTGCTGTAGGTTGTTACGCAAACATTTTCTGTTTAAAATGCAGAGAAGACCATGTAACTGCAAGAGAGCAGCCAGTTTGGCCAGTTCTTCTTGACTCAAAGCATATGTGAGCTCCAGGCTACAGGGAAGTTTTATGAGCTAGCAGGTGAGGAGCTCAATGCAAAGGTGAGAAGAGCTGTAACAAAGCCACGTGTACCTGAATTTTTTTTTTTTTAAATTTTGGAGGGATTTTTGACGCATAACACAAAGGACTGAAAGCAACTGGCTGGAAATAGTGTGAGAAAACAGAAAGGACAGCCTGATCTATGTGCAATGCCTGACCCACATAGCTATCACTGAAGATGCACCTGCCAGCTCAACACCCACACCCTCAACAAAAAATATTAATTAAAGGTGCCTGAGAAGCAGGATGATACAAAGGATATGACACAGGAAAGGGCTGCAAAAGCCTTAGCTGCTAATCTGAATGTGATTATCTAAGTGACCTTCAGCTAGCAGTTTATGGCCTCTACTCCACAAGTTTTCTCTCTGCAGCAAAGCAAAAATACTGATGTAATGGGAAGTGTTAATGGCTGCTGTCATGTGTGTTTGATAAACAGGCTATCATAAGTCATGTGAAAGCTTGTGGGCTTTTTAGGAACCATAGTGGATAGAGCGAATAAGCAAGGAAGCTCCTGTAGGGAATAAAATAATTGGAGACAGTAGAAGCTGTGGCCCTTGGCTGAGCAAAACTTAACTCACGTGTGCTGAGGTAGTTCCTTGCGCACTGGCTGTTGCAAGCAGGTGTATCTGGATGAGAACAAAGAGGAAGGTGGAGAAACTGGAGTAAACAGCTAAGGCTCAATGCTTACATACCAGACTGGCTGTGAACTGCAAGGAGAAAAGCTGGGCTTTTGCTTCTTCATGTTTGTTTCCCCCACAGGCTGAGAGACAGCATACTGCCCACATTATTTACAGGCAAGGAGGATTCCACCAAAAAATATTGGAGGCAAGTGGAAAAGGCTTACCGTGACCTTGGAAAGCAAATGCTTGCAGCAACAGACCCTGAAACATGCTCGTTACAGTCAGAGAGGCACCACTTTATTTACTTATTGTTCTGTTATTATCTTCAAAATTCATGCTGGGCTGTTGCTAAGGTGGTTGCAGGGTTGAGTCAGGATGCTACATTGCTGGTTTGCACCTCCTGAGGCCTTTAAAGATGTGTTTTGGATATATGTTGAGCAAGATAATTTAGAGAGACAGGACATAGTAAGAAGAAATATTCCCACTACTGGAACCTAACTTCAGCCTCCTTTACAGCGACACTGATCTCAGTTTTTGCCCATCCAAAAAAAAGTGATGCTGCAGGAGTTGTCTTGGAGAGTGTTTAGAAAAGCATGGCTGTACCGTCAGAGTTCGTGCCTGCCCTGCCACTCTGACAAGCACAACTATACAATCAACAGCTTCAGCCAACTTTGGAAATTACCAGAGTTGACCCAGCTCACCCATTGTATACATATAACAAAAGGACTCCCAAAGAGGGAGGAAAACTTGCCAGCCTGTTCATCCAAATACATTTAAATTAATGGTCCTGTTATACAGCCCTCTGCCCAAATCTGAGAGTCCTGTTATCATCCCGTGGTGTTATCAGCATGTCATCTCCAACCTCAAGGCAGCTGTCAGCCGGCCTAGGAGGCTGCTATGACAGAATGGCTTGTTTTACGATATATTGCTTTGATTGATGAGGCCATTCCCCCTTTTCCACACTCATCTGTTCCAGCCTGAGACTCCCTTAGCACAACCAGTCCAGGCTCCCACCATAAAGCCCCAGCTGTTGTGCAGCTATTCACAATTGCAGGAAATCAACAGAACCAAATACTGGGCTGTTGCCTATCTTATGTCACTTGGAGTTTTGTTTTTCCTTTTTGTATGTGTGTGTGTAGCTGCCACGGTACACGGGATTATTCAGGGTCACTCCCCAGAAGCAGCCAAACAGAAATGATCCAGCAAGCGATTTCTTCCTCCCTCCCCTGCACCATGCTAGTGTGATTACAGCAAACAGAAAGGCATGGGCCTCTGTTAAGTGTGAGAGTTTGAGCCAAAGAGACCCACACATGAAGAATGGAAAGATGTAACTCATTACATTATCACAGCACTGTGGTGAGAAGTGAAGAAGAAACCTATACTTCTGTCTTCAGTGCTAACTGTAACTTCTCATCTTTCCATCTTTAACAGCCATCTTCAATCCAAGCTACAATTCTGGCTGGGGGCAAAACAGAGAGTATACAAGGTCCAAATTTCTATATGCTACTCCTGAATAACTTCCCAGACACACTGATTTCTTTTCTCATTGTCAAGTTTTAGCAACCCTCATCACCACCTAGTCTTAGCTGTGGTTCCTATTTCATCCCCAAATGATGCTCACCATTCCTTTGATGGGAATGCAGAGGAGGGAGGAACAGGGAATCCTGAAAATTTCTGTCCTGTGGCACTAGAAGCAGGAATTAGGCAGGGTACAAGGGCTGGATAGGGTGGAGCTCTGATAGTGTCAGGACAATCCCTGCATGAAATACACCACAGAAAGCTAAATGGAAAAACTTCTGCATTCTTGAAATGTGGAAGAGACCTAACAGATCTCTTCAGAGTGCAGGACAAGATTAGGGAGGTAAAAAAAAAGAAAGGTGGACAGCATGATAGGAAGCCTTAAAGCCTTACTGCCTCTATCGCCAAACTGCGTAGCTGGTTTGGTGGCGGCAGAGAGACAAGAGCTGAGCACAGAATGTGTTCAATGTGAAGGAAAACAACAGGGCCCCCACAGCTGCTGTGCCCTGTAAACAAAGCTCAGCTTTCTGAAGGGCCATGTGAGATTTTGCAGAAGAGTCCTGAAAGAACTGAGGTCTGCCCAAAGGAAACAACAGGGATTAGAGAAATGAGGAGCATGGGATAATAAGATGAGGACTTTATTGAGCTTAAACAAAAGGTACTCAGATTATAAAATATATATTTTAATGTATCCCTACAAAAAGATCAATGAACATTCAACAAATAAATCAGCAACACTTAACGGGTAATTAAAATACCCGAAAGCAGTATCTTATATAGTGGCACTGACTGGTGGAGGACACTGGACAGGAGTTACCCAAGAAGAACAACATTGCTATGGACAAGAATGACTGCTCAGTTCACTGGTGAGCAGTCTATTGTAACATTTCAAGAACGAAGCTGATCATGTCCTAGGAAGAGATTTTTTTTCTTCATGAGATAATGCTGCAAAATTGTTTCAGTATGTTATGAAAATGGGGGTGGGAGAAATATTTTTTGTCTACTGGTCTATTTGTATATGGTGGATAAAATACTTATATAAAATGTCAGAAATAGCTGTCAGATGAGAAAGTACCACCAGCGGACTTCCACTAGGTTAACAAGTCTAGAATAAATATCTAAAGGCACTTAGGAATGTAATGTATTCTGATCTTTTGCACTGCATCTCTCCAGTTTGCAGATTTGTACCACTCATCTAGGTCACATCAAGGTCAAATGGTGGAAACAAAAAGGCCAGTCATGTGGACAAGGATATGCACCCTATGGAAAGGTTTGAATTTAACTTCTCACGTGGAATGGCGTTTCTTGTAGGCTTTGTTCAGAAACAGACATATGAGCACTTGAAGTCACGAAGGAGAATTCTGCCTTCATATTGGCTTAATGAAAGCATGTTTCTGCTTGAGACAACAAAAGAGAATGTACTGGGAGTGTGTTTATTTGAACCAGAATTTTAATGCTCTAGAAATGCTGACAGTTTGAAAGATTAAATCCTGTATTTACCAACTCAGCAGTATCCTCCCCCCTAAATTTCTCCATCATCACCGCATCACAACATAAGGGGGAAACTCTAGAAAACAAGGTATCTATTGACGCTTGGCAAATCTGCGCTTGAGCTCTCTGAGTTGGATCTAAACAAAACGGTTTCTTGGAGTCAGCTCTGCTGATGATTTTGGATATGAAAATTGGTTCACCCATAAAGCAAGTTGAAACCCAGATCTCTCATTACATGATCTGAACAGTTGTCAGATGGCAGCAGCCTGACCGTGCAGGGATAAAAACCATGCCACAGTCCTGTGGGGCGAGCCAGTCTCCTTGCAAATAGTTTCAGGATGCATCAGGAAGCAGTTCCCAAATCCCAACAAAACCTAGTTATGACTCGTCTCCTCCTTCACCAACTATCACTTAGGAGAAGCCAGAATTATTTTTCTCCTCTCTCCCCTACAATTAAAACATAAATTAAGGGGATCTTTTTCCCCTTTAAACTTTTAGCCCTGTTCAGTCTCTTTGTGCCGAGCCTTTTGTCTTCGCGAAGAGGCTATTTCGCTGGAAGCCGATGGAAACACAAGTGTCCGGCAGACAATGGAGCTGTCTGCAGAGCAGGCGCTCCGGAGCGGAGCCCGGGCCGGCTGAGCCAGAGGCATTCCCGGCCCGTTGCCATAGCAGCGGGGTGCACGGGCTGCCCTCCCCGCGCGGTGAGCGCGGCGGGTCCCCGGCAGCCGGGCAGGGCCGCCCTTCGCGACGGGCTCCTCCGCAGCACCGGCCTGCACGGACAAGCCTGGGCGCCGAGTACGGAATTGGAACTGGATCAAAACAACACGCACGAAACACGTTAAATGCATTGCGTGCCGGGAACCGGCATCCTTCGCGGTCCACCAGAAATAGTGGGGAAAACACGGGAGGTCCCTGGCTATAGTCATTTCACAGGAAGCTCTGGATGATCAAGGATCTTGAGTGGAGGGTTTGCAACTTTAACATAAGGCAAGAACTAATTCTACGTATTTTATCTCTTTCTCCAGCACAGTATGCTACACTGGGAACCATTAGAAAGTCGTTCAATGGAAGTGGCAACATTTTCCCAACAGAAAGAATAAATACAGACAGCATTGGCAGCATTATCCTCTGTAAACACAGGGCAGAGTTTAACACCAGGGCAGCTACTGGAATCCTATATGCTTTCACCAACTTTGGCTCTCAGCATGGAGTCTCTGTATGTACATGTAGCTCTAGAGTATGCAGATTTTTATAACCCACACCTGAGTCTCAGTGTCCAAACTGAAAAGTTCTGGTTGCTTTTGTGATAGGCTTTTTTCTCAATGATCTTTGATGGAAAAAGAAAAAAGATCAATTGTTATCTTCTTATTTCTCTTCTTACCTTCCTATTTCCTTTCTTATTCATGGTAATGTTTGTGTACAGAAATTGGAGAAACATCAAGCAGACAAAGCAATTCCCTTTTCAGCCAAGAGCAGCTTTACTTTTGATTTGGTTGGAAGAACAAGGATCCTGCTTGCAGCAGCTGTCCACTCCAACAATTTGTAAACTGTAAGTACACCAAAGTCTGAGTGTTCTTCATTGTCTTTTTGGCCTGCAAAGCAGGCTGAAAATTTCTTGAGAACAGGAGCTCTCATGAGAGTATATGAACTTCAGGTCAGGACAGAGAGACTCCTAGATCAGCATTCCTGACAACATTTCAGTGATTCTCTGTTGGTCCCAGCTGGAACCTGTACATGCTGAGGCAGCTGCAAAACAGACAATAAGCTCAACTGAACAGCTTCCAGCTTTGGTAGAACTCTGGAGTTCAGCTTAAATTTAGGAAGGAGAAAGTTCAAGTTGATTCTTTTCATTTACATTACTTCATTCATTTCCTAACAAGGGACCACCTGGAAAGGGGATATCACCCTGTCTGCCCATGGGTGGCCAGATGCCAAGCAGATTTCACCACTGAGTGAATATATTCCTCAGATGTCTGCACTTGCACGATGCAGCAGATAAAAGATATGTAAAGCAGAACTCCTGTATCCTGCAAGCAGCAATTTTGCTGAAGTGGCAAAAGGTAGCCTTTCTTGCTACATTGAGCCAGTAGGAGACACTTTTAGATGGAAATCATTTTGTGCACCTCATTTACTGTTGACTGTAAAGGTGTTTTACCATAAATGGTATGTTCAATAGTATGTACTTAGGGATAATGATGCATTTCACTCAAGTAAGGAGGGTCAGAGGAAGTAGACAACATTATGGGATGGATGGCACCTTTGGAAGCAGTGACTCTGGGAAAGATCTGGATGATTATCACCTCTGATGTGATCTGGAGATTAAAGGAACCAATATGGTATTACTATTTAGGAAAAGAGAAACATGAAGGAGAAGGGAAATAATTTCACTTGTGAATGTAGTATGGTCTGATTCCTGGTGGAACCTGATGCTTTGTCCAGAATTCAGGAACACGGAAAAACTGAGGACTGTTCAGAAAAGATTCACAACAATATAAAGGAATAAAAACTCTACCACACAGCAAAAGACAAAAGCTCAACCTATTTAATCGGCTCTGCGGGAGATTCAGGAACAATCAGTCTATAAGCACCTACACAGAAAATTATAAAAGAAAAATTGCAGTCATCTAGTAAGTGATACGTGGTAGTCGGTAGGCAACATGGAGAAACTGAGATTAAAAACCATGCAGAGGCAATTAACCACCAAACTGATTTAAGAAAAACTCTGCTCAGTGAAGTCACAGGAGTGCTTCAGGCAGGTGAGATTATTCTAGCACTCACAGGAACTAAGTCAGGTGCTATGGTTTGTGATATGCTGAAGCTCCAGCTATCAGTTTAAAGCTTTTTGACCTTTCAATCTGCATGGGAAAAAATATAGCAATGGTTATTTAAGCACCTCCATCTCACTCCCCTGTTGTGTGATGAATTTCAAAACAGTGGAATTATAGTGCTGCTCCCTCACAGAAAAATATTAATAAAACTAAATTAGGTGTGGAGAGTTGATGTCAAATTGAGCATTTTGGAACTGACTTCAAAAAATGAAAAATTCAAGTCACAAAGAAAGCCGGACTGATACTCAGGAGGCCAAATACAAACATATCTGTGAGGATGTCCTCACACAACCTGCTCTCAAAGTACTGAGACATACATGATTCTACACATAATGATACTGCAGTACTAAATGACATTGAAAATAACAGAGGAAATAAAATATTTTCCATCAGATTATCCTTTCTTATAGAGCGCAACTTTGCTAAATTTTGCTTTTTTGCACTTCAAAACTCGGTTCCCAATGTACACTTTTGTGTAAATCCAGCTGCTTATTCCTGCATACACGAGGGCAATGCACTGCTTGTGCTTTCAACAAATACCGAGGCACTGAAGTCCCCTAACAATGCAGCCTTGACGAATCTGAATTGCTCACTCACCCACTGAAATTCTATACAAAGCAGCTCAGAGCTGTTAATCTCACAGCAAAACCTGCTTCCAAACCTTCTCTTTCTTGAACACCTCAGTGGGCACAGACACAGATTTCCATTATCCCTTCAGCAATATTTGAAGAAGATTAATATAGCTCTTTTTGTATGTTCGACTTTATCTTCTACTACAGAAAACCAGCCAACTTTTCCTCCGTCTCATCAGACGAGAAATAACCTCCCACGAAAGTTCACGAACCAAAGCACCCTCCTCCCCCACATCCTCCTCGGCTCTGCAACGCGGTGCGCTCGTACCAGTGCAGTGGGCGCTATGAATAAGGCACAGGAGGACATCAAATGCCGATTTAGTTGCATACATACAACTTAAAATTCTCTTTTTAATCACTTGTTCCGAGGGGACGAAACGTCAGCTCTCTGCCTCATCCCACCAGTAGCGCTCACAGCATCAAACTCTGCCTGTAAATAAAACTTTCCCAAGTCAGTAATGTCGTGCTGGACGTTCCCTTGGACTTCAGAGGTTGGAAATGTTTTTCCCAGTCTCCTGTCTCTGTAGTATCAACCATCCCTCCGCCTGCCCAGGCGCGCACCGGCCCCGCTGCTGCAGTACCTTGCTTCTAAAAGAAGTTTAGGCGCTCCTCCTCCTGCCACCGATGCAAGAAAACTCCCCCCAGGCGGCCGAGATGAGCGATGCTGTGCTGGCTGCACTCACGCGGGGCTCACGTCCGTCCCGTCCGGCGCTCGGCAGAGCTGGCTGTCCCCGGGCCGTGCCCGGCTGGCCCCCGGCCGTGCCCGTGGTGCCGCGGCTGCAGGCGCCGGGGGAGGAAAGCGCCCGCGCCCTGCCCGCCGCAGCTCAGCGGGGCTCCCGCGCCGGCCAACCCGCCCCTCCCGGCTGGGCAGGGCGGGGAGGTGGGGAATGTGCAGGTTGTGGGCAGATCTGGCACACCCAGGAAAGCAGGAGGTGGGGGACGGACAGGCAGGGAGCAGCCGGCGAAACGGGAGCGGAACTTCGCGTTAAACTCCGCCGAACAAAACCCCCGAAGTTTTGTGTTTTCTTCCTCCGTAAAAAAAGCTGCTTTTTTTTTTTTTGGCGAAAGTAAACCAAACTGCCAAACACTTCAACTGATCACCTTGCAGAAATGCAGCAAGCTGTTGCCCGAGTCAGCAGCGGAACCACGCTGTCCCGTTAACTCTTCAGTCACCAACTGGCTTTAGGACTGGGATTTCCTCTTGTCCTCTCAGGTGAACTGTTTTGGATTTACTCCAGGCTGGGTAAATATAGAGATAACTTTTAAATGCAAAGCACATACCACATTTTAAAGAACTCAGTCAGTCAGCCAGTCATTTCTAATCTCCTTGGAAACATTTTCCTATGTTTCTCAGTCACAGACACGAGTCTCTCAAACTAAAGGACAGAAATTCGAGGGCGGTTTCTGAGCATTGGAAGAATACGAGATTCCAGTGCAGTCTTACAGATGGAAAATGAAGGGAATAAACCACCTGTTTTTAAACATCAAGCAAGACAAATTTATGACATCAATAACAGGATATGTCTATTTGTGATAGCAGGAATTAGACTTAATGATCCAGGAAGTTCTTGCCGGTTCTTGCCATAAAAGGAAGGAGAAGGAGACCCGGCCTACCTACCAAACAGCCAGGTCCACCAACACAGAGTGCTCCACCTGCCAAATACACCTCTAGGTATTCCCAAATGTCCTGTTTTAGCCTGTATTCTTTTTCTTTCCTTGCCCTCACCTCTGCCCCAAGCAGTTCAGATGTAAGACTGAAAACCACAGGAACAATCTGTCAGTGCCTCTGAGAAACAGCTAACATCTTTCTGCTCTGCTGTGACATTCCTAGGGCTATTCAGGTTTTTCTCATTTCCCCTTATTGGTTACTACGTAGAAAAAAAAATACATGTGACACACTGAAGAAAACAGACAGATTGTTTGAAAGCAAGGTTATCTGAATAATTGGGAAGTAACGCCAAAAAGTACATGGCTTACAGAAAAATTACTGATTTGTCATTTACCCATTAAATTGCATCAGTATAGAAATAATTTTAAGTGCATGAAATTAACCACAGAAGGTAAATGGCTTTATGGTTTGAATGGTGGAGTGTGACAGCATGCAGAACCAAAAAGGAAGGGCTGAGCTACAACTTCTGTGTGTTGGTACAATGGTGATTGTGAGTTAAATGATAAAAGGGGGTGAGGGCAGGTGATGGAATGAATGACTATGTGATCAGGGACTGCAGGGATGGCTGTGTGAGTCTTCCATGTGGGAAAGGTACCGAACAGCATGCAGCAGAGCTGATGCCTGCCAGCCTGCAGAAGAGACACAACTGCCTTACTAGAGGGATATGTTTGTGTTGATAGGCAAGGAGTCAGAATCAGTGGTTAAATGTCTTTCCTCAGAAAAAACCAAAACAACTAGTAAATTAGGAATCTCCACATGCTGTCCTTATTTGTGCCAGCCTCTCTGTCTAGGCCTTTGCAAATTTGAGCCTGTACTACTCATCTGAAATTAGATAATTAAGGGAAGAGCTGAACATTTGTTTTGTAATCCCCCCCAGTCTGCCAACCGTGAAGCTGTGCCTTATGCAACACCGCCATGCCTCACTTCCCTCCCACACCTTGTTGTAACAACTGCATGTAGCAGACAGGGTGTTCTCTATCAGTGTAAGAAAAAGCTTCTTTCACAGAGGCTAAAAATTCCCAGGCTCATAGCAAGCTGAGGCTAAAGCAGAATGAGATGGAGAAATTAGCCCAAGGACAAACTGCTTGAACAAAAACTTTTAAAGGTGTGGGCTTAAACAAACATGCGACAGGAAAAGATGAAAACTGAGAGCTGCTCTTGTGACTTTCCAGGTGAACAGTGTTCCTTTCCTCATTTTATCCTCCCTCTCCTCAGCCAAAGGAAAACTCTATGTAGATAATTTTGTTTGCTGTTCTGTCTGTTGCCTCAGTCTTTCTGTGTGGAACAGTAATGTAAGATGAGCAGGGAGATGAAGTCATCTTTCCCTAGACTCCCTCTTTTGTTTCTTGTTCCCAATTAGGGTCCATAATTAATCTGGCCACCATGACAGAGCACTGCATGGGGTGCTGGGATGTCACAGACATACTGAAGCAAGCTTGTTTCTCAGGAAACAGCTTTTTCCTCACGAGGTGGTAGTCCCTTGACTTTTTGTCTAACACAAAAAAAACTTTTAAAATGTGCACATTAATTAGCCCAAATTAGGGACAGAATCATATTTGTGGTGAAAGAAATAAAATCTACTTTCCAAAAATTACATGCACTATAGAGCTGTTATTATCTCTGTGCTGAATGTCTCAAAAACTCTCAACAGCCTTTGTGAAAAATGTAAAGGATAAACTCACTCCAAAATGCCTGTTAAACTGGTAACTCAGCCTCTGCTTGGCTGTGGAAAACCTAAGTTCAACTCTGTTCTTCTTTATACAAGAGCTCAACCAGAGTTTCATGTCTCTCATCTTAGAGAAGGATCCTACCCACCCTGCTAGCGCCAGTTTGGGTCCAGTCTCTCAAAACCCCACCTTGGACCTTGATGGAAGCTCAGTCAAAACCCAGTGTGGCCACAATACCTTTCCAACAACCCCTACAGAAAAACTAAAACCTGCTGATAAATACTGTGTGTCTAGTTCACCACTTCTAAGATTGTCCTTTGGATGTTTGACACCTCTCTGAGAGATAGTGTTGTAGTTAGCTAACCAATGGACCTTTTACTGCTGGGGCCTGTTTGGCAGCCTAATGGATCACATTGCAGAGCAAATGGCTGAGGAGTCTCTAAATTCTCTCAGCTACCCTTGAGGAAGTGTAATTTTCATCACACCTCATATTCATATTTCTTTTATTCCTATTCATCCTCACAAAATGTGAAAGCTGTATGAAAGTCTGTTTCAACTCTGTTTCCTGAGGCATTTGAAGCATAGATAACAGATAAAGACTTGCTTTTGAGCAGTATCTTGTCACTGCTGGCCTGTATGCATCCTGCAGCCATTGAGAAAGAGAGAAGGAACTGAGCCCAGGCTGAACACAATCCTCAGTCAGCAGCATTTGGCTTGTGTTTATCATTTATCTTACAACCACTGAATTCTGGACAGTTGCTATTCCAGGATCCTTTTCTTGGGAGGAAAAGATGGCAAAATTAAAGCTCAGTAGTCCAGAATGGGATTCTGGAGTATCGTCCTGGCAGGACAAGATGGTTTAGCCCAGGATATAATCAAAGCAAAAAAAAAAAAACCATAGAGAACGAAAGGCATCAAAATGCATTAGGAGAAAAGATTAACTGAAAGGCAGATACTCCTCAGCTATAGAACACATGGCATAATTCAGGCACTAGTCAGAGCTAAATACAACTTCTCATGACTGAAAATATGAAGAGTGAAACCCACTGATACCTGGGAAATCTATGAGACATGGTCTCTGACGAGTTCCTGCTTGTTACATATTTCCACTTGCCTGAAGCAGCATTTTGCCAATAAACATTTAAGGTCTGTGAGAAGAAAAATGTGTAGAGAAGTTCACAGGTCACAGACCACTGTCCCACTGGTCCAGTTCTCATGCTGAGAACTCTCAGAGATGCCTCCTTCACCCCTAAGGGTGTTCTAACCATGCCTGTCATTTAAATCCCTTTGAAATGGAGCCCTTCAGATGTACCTCCTATCACAAGTGACCAAGCCCTTCTCCAACTCCAAGCTGTAGGCAGGAGCTCTGTGCCCCAAAGACAAGGCTGGTTTAGAAGTGTCTGAGAATGCTATTTTCCTCACATCCTGGTTGGATTCCAGCTGACAGAAAACATTTCTCCTGCTGCTGTGAAGCAATGTGTGCTGTGGGCCGAGGAGACCAGGATCTGTATGCACAGAGAGGCACGGGGTGGGTAAGGAAGCCAGGGGAACACAGGCCACTGTTAAGACCTGTCTGATTGAAGAGCCACTTGTTGGGTTGGTCTGATGTACACCCACCCCTTCCAACAAAAAACACAACTGAGATTTTTGTTTGAAGTCCTGCAAGAATTTACAAGTAAGAGTATGTATACATGAACACCCACACATATACAGAAATATAGATAATTATAGGCATAGACAGAAGGAGAGAGCACCCTGGTTCACTTGCTGGCCCTGGGTCGGTCACCTGCTGCATTCTTCCACTGCCTTGTGACTTTCAAGCACATAAGAGAGAAAGGCTTCAACCAGTGCCTGAGGCAAAAAATCTGAAATTCTGACCATAATGAGTGGAAATCATACCACTTCTCCAGTGCAGTAACACTGAAGAGAACAAAGACCTAATTTGAAGAAGCAGCAAAACCAGTGCCAAAGTAAATGCATGATCCTCAGGATTTATGAGGAGGAAATACAGCTTAAAACTCTGGCCTTTCATTCTTCTGGAGCAAAGCAAACTCTGACATGCTCAAGGAGTTATGTATTTGTGAAACAGCTTCTAAGCCTTTAATGACTATTACAAAAAGCTGTCTCTTTTATTTGTATCATTTATAACTGTATCTTCAAGTGAAGGTAATTTTTAATGAAAGACTCGTGTATTCTGCCATGTTACACAAAAGTCACATCTATTGTAACTTACTCCTGGTTGACAAAAGAGGTGGTAAACATCTGGACCACAGTGTTTGGAAGGTGAGAAAAGCCTCAGTCACCTTAATGACATATTGCATAAGTCAGTTTCTTTACACCAGTTTAGAGGAAATTTGGTCCAGTTACTTTTCCTATTAGGCTGCCAGCACAGACAGTACAGAATGACTATGGTAACTGGGTGTAACCAGCTTTATCCTCATCTGCCACTCATTTCCATGGGATTGGGAGTTACACGGTTAAAATCACATTCTACTGAATCATGAGTGACTTACCTCAGGACCAGCAGTCACAGCAAGGGACAGCGTGACTCTACCTTGGCCACAGGGATGAGTTGCAGAGCTACTAATTGTGTTAGGAACGTGAGAAGCCAAACAAAGGCTTTTCACATCTGAGGTATCACGGTTGATTTGTCCAGGTCATGGTCTGAATGGCTGATGGAGACAAATAAATTCTCCAGCCCAGCAACATGCAGTTTAATGAAGACTTGTTCAGTCAGCCTTATTAGCAAGGAATTCTGCAGTGTCTAAGGAGGAGGGGTTGATATGCTTTCAATAGGACACAAAGGGTACTAATTTCTAATCTCTGCTCCATTCTTTAAAATTCATAGCCAAATTATAAAGCATGAGAAGCTGAGGGGAAAAAAAACCCCATGCAGTTGATAAAGGCAGCCTTTGTATTCAAATTTCTGTGGGAGAAAACACAGAGTAGAAAATTATGTTGGAGGATCTTCACTGTTCCCACCATCTTACCTCATGACAGGAATTAAAAATTACTTTATCCTTACAGTGCTCAACAGTCCTGCATTCATCACAGAAGACAGAGAGATAGCACAAAACATGCCATGGCCATAGTTCATTGCCTTAGTGATTCTAGCAGTTATTTTTTAACAGAAGTTGTATTTTCACCATTTTCGCCTTTTGTTCACTGTTTTGTGCAAGTGTTAATTTGAAAATTACTTTAAAGTACACTGTACTGGCAAATGTAGCACACAGCTTGGAGATCATTTCTGTATATTCACCATACTGTTTTCCTCTTTTTAAACATCTTCCCTTTTGGTTGCACATAGTCAATGTGGAAACTGACTTTATTAAACATATTGCAAAGCCAGCCCCACTTACAATGAAAAAATAAAAAATATTGCATTTGCCAAACAGAACTATGGTATTTTGTGCTGAAGGCTTTTGAAACAAAAAACTAAAGGAATATATAGGGAGTGTTAAGTTCTTAAACTTTTCAGGAAAGATAGTGAGGAATATTTACTTCCTGATGATTACTAGGCAATTAGATTAAAAATGGCACCAGAACATATTTTACACTTTCATTTCAGGTAGGTGACAGGCTTGGCTGTATTATGTGTCTCTCTAGACTATTGCATGGGGACTCTAGGTGGTTATGATGTTAAGCATAGACACCAGCTGCCTCCAAAACTTGTTCATTGACTTGAGTGGTACTTTCCCAATTTCTGCTAATTTAAGTGAGGACTAGCATCATAGTGTTTGACTATAGACAATAAAGATTTTTTTTTTTGATGTGTGGGGGAAAGAATTAAGGAAGTTTGAAAAATGAAAATATCCACAAAATTTTCATCCATAAAACTGAGTTTTAAAGATAATACACTTTTTTTTTTTAATGCAACAGTAGAAATCCAGGTACAAGAGTCAAACTCCTACTATACTAAATAGAAAATGTCTAGGGTAATAATTGCAGCTTCAGATTCCTGTAAGGTGCAGAAATTGTTGTCACTGATGAAATTTAAATGACACTGCAGGGCACTCCTGTAAAGCATTAGCTACTGCCAGAATTGGTATGTATTTTCTCAAAGATTACCATTACTTCACTAATTTGCAACAGTGCCACTTCAATTATCCAGTCAATGAAGAGAAATTTAAGTTATGAAGTAGATTATGAAGAAATTCTTCCGCATGCAGAATTTCCTTCTGCTAAGTAAAGGGGAATGACAGTCCCTTTACCCATTTTCCCTTCCCTGCCAGAAGGGAATGCAGGATGCAGCAGGTCACCCACTAGAAACAAGGTGATGCCACTGGCATCAAAGCTTTTAAGAATTTAAGTTATTTTAAATTGGAAAGAAATAGAAGTAGAGCAGCACCCAGAAGAGAAAACATGGGCAGGAAGAGAGAAAATCCTAAGGGGAAGGAAGGGAAAAGGACCGTGTGGGTTAAAGAGCATTTCTTAGAGCACTGGCAGCTGGGAGGCTCAAGAGCCACCTTGAAACTTTCCTGTAAAGCAGGAGATGGGCTGGAGCACAGGGATTAAAGCTGTTCACTAAGAAATAATTCAAATGCAGAAAAAGTATAGCCTAGCCATTTGTCCTTGTATTTTCTTCCCCCTTACTTCTTCCCTGGAGAAAGATATCAAGAGGCACATGAGCTGGGTTTCCAGGTCTAGCAGGAGAAGCCTCCTGGGTCCTGGTCCCATGCTGTTTGAATTGAGAATGATCCAGGAATTAACAGGTTAACCACAAGTGCCTTTGCTCACTGAAGAGTGACTCTTCTCCCTGGCATCTGATGAGGGATGTGTTGATTTCTACTGACCTGCTTTTCTTTTTATCCAGCACACAAGGAGCTACTGGCTCTGGCAAAACCCTCCTCCTTTCACACCTGTTTGCTCCATTAGTTCAGGTTTGGGTTGCTCAGACACGCGAGACAAACTGGTTTTATTCTGTGGATGCAGCTGGACTGTCAATCTCAGCAGAGCACAGCTCACCCTTTTTCCCCAGCAGTCCCCCAGCCTCTGCCAGACCCAGAGCAGCTTGGCAGGGGGACAGAGAACAGGGCTGAAGCCTCAGTCACCACTCTTTAACACCTGAGTGTCTTGGCTACTGAATCACCTGGTGAAAGAAGATCACACTCAAAAAACGTGCTCTGCATTCCCTTAACTTCCTTGCCCTCTCAACAGCCCCCCATTACCGACAGCATCACTGTCATGGGAGCCCTGGTGCATTGCCTCTGACTGCTCTGCTATTGAGATGCCATGTGGTGTTGATGCCTTTTCTACCGGAGCACTGACCTCTCTTAGCTAAGCTGCCTTGACCTTTGTGGGAGATCAGTTCATCTGATGCTGTCCATCTCTGGACACATACGTGACTAATCAGGAAATCAAGTGCTCTTCATGATGTATTAACTGTGCTGTGACACACAGGCTGGTCCCTGCAAGCCTGGGACACAGAACAGCCAAAGGAACTGAAGCTGCCCTGTAATTTCAAACCAAGCAGAGATCAAAAGCATACCTGCAGAGTTTGATCACATTGTGGGGAGCTCTCATAACACTTGTTATATCTAAAGAATTTGCAGTGGCATTGATTTTAGCAGAGATGTATGGTCTCAGCAGAGCCCTGAGTACATACCCACGTTGTTAATTCATGTCACTGTATCTTCACTGCCTTTGCAGCCATGCTAAATCAAGGAAAACTGCTCATGTGTGATACAATCTGTATTTATCTTAAGGCCAGATTTACCCTGAAGGCCTGAGGTCTACCATCAGCAAGGACTGATCTGTGTGTGCAACAATACATACACAGCTCTGCTAAAACCTCTTCAGCTAAGCATGTTTTCAAACACAGCCTTTAAAGCAGTGCAGTTTGGCGGCTTCACCAAGAAGAGCATAATCTACTCACTGAGACGAAGATGCAGGATGAAGACTGTGCAGTCCAATTACAGCATTTGCCAAAGAGACACACCAACACTCAAGGAAGGGGAACAATGCACATGCAACTGCGTCAACAGAGCGAAATGCCTTTGTGTCTCTCCCTCCTTGGAGACGAAGAACTCAAAAGATTTGCAGGGAATCCTGCAGGTCTCCCAGGATACACCATAGTTCGCACTAATAATGTGTTGCTGGAGGCAACCAAGCCTGAACAAACAAATCAGTCCGAGGGAGGAGGAGTGGTGGGTTCATGAAAGCAAAGCCTCCAGGAAAGCCCCCCTTACTTCTTTTATGTAAACTTTCCCACCCAGATCCTAGTTCTGGCTGGCTGGTGAAGGGCCTGCTGCAGAGGAGGTGCAGTGAAGTGCCCGAGGCCAACCTCGTGTCCCACTTGTGGAGCCGACTGCCTGTGCTAGAGGCAGCATTGTGCAGCCCTGAGGCACAGGAAGCAACGAAGCTGGCGCTGTGGCTGGTGTGACAAATGCACTAACACCCTCCAGCTGTCTGCTCTGCCAGGAGCACCGTGTGCCTCTCTGTACACTCTGTGCTGGCATGTGCTCCCTTTCCATCCCAGTCCCTTCAGAAGACTCATGCCTACCACAAAGCATACAAATGCATGTGTAGTGGAGGCAGGACACAGCAAGCACAAACACACAGAAATCCTCATGCCTTCTGCACTGGACTAACATTTCTGTTGGGCTTCTTGGGAAGAGGTCTAAATTGTGGTGAAGAGAATCAAGAACATTCTTGGTACTTATGCAAGAACATGAATTTATTTCACTTCATTCAAAACTGACACTCTTCTTACCACATATTTCTTGTAAGAACACGCATATCTCACCACCACACTCGCCATTATGCAACTAAAAATTTTTCAGAAAAAGAGGATTAATTTTTAATTCTAGATTTACCTTTCTGAATACGGAAATTGGCCTAAAGCTTGGCAGCTGCCTGAGCTAGGTACCTATTCTTTGTGTACAGAGTTGCATAGATTATTTTAACTACTATCAGATGGCTGCACTTAATGACAGTATGCCATACACCCCACCCCTTCAAAAGACTCAGATCCACCAGATCAGTCTGAACACAGAGTCACAGCTACCCTGCTCCCTCTGGCCATGTCAGTGTTGTTGTGAAGAGTCATTCATTCCCTTCATCTTGCCAAAACCCAGTTTTAAAGATGCCTGTTCTGAGTGCCAGTTTGTATGTTTATATCTGCATATACAAAGGCAGCTAAAAGCAAAATGAAAAAGGTACCCAGTGGTAGTGGACTGCCAGCTGTGGCAGATTCCTGCCAGCCCTGTGCCAGGGATGGAGATGGCTTGCCCTGCCTCCAACAACTGATTCTTACCTGCTGCAGCCCTCTGGTCCTCGGCCCTGTCCTGCCAAGGGTGTGTGAGGTTCTCCTGCAAACAGCAGTTCCCACACCCTAAACAGCACAAGGACCTTAAAAAGCCTCTGGCTCCTGCTCTTCTCCTTGACTTACTAGTCTTGCTTCTTCCCTGCAGCAGAAACAGACCTTGGTCCCAGCTCCTCTCCTGCTCCCACCCTCCACTATGAGGAGCCAAGTGTGGGATGCTGTGGAGACAGGTCCTGTGTTCTCAGGCGTGGTGAAGCAAAAGGCAGTAAGAGAGGGAAAAGAAGTGAAGAAAGAGTGAAAAGGGACGACTGACCACATCCACAGCTCCCTGGCACATCAAACCCTTCATCCCCATGGAGCCCCTCTTCCCACCATCAGGTGCCCACACATTCCACATGTGACCAGAGCATTCAGTTTGTGGAAATACGGTTGTGCCACTGCACTAATATAAGTGCTGTAGATTTATTTCTTCCCTTCACTCTCACAAATTTGTTTAGTTATCATGCAGGCAACTAATCAGCCCGTGAATCTGACAGAAAAGGACCTTGCCCTAATCTTTGAATTTCCAAAGCAGCTTTAGCTTCATCCCTGGTCTAACATTTAAGTCACCAAAAAGAGAAGTATTTTTGTTTGTTACAGAGATTACTTATTTTGTCAGTCTCACTGTTTAATTCTGCCCTACAACTGGAACTCTTATTTAAGATAAAAGGTAAATGAAGCCAACACAGGACCAGCTGACCTGAAAACCTGGGTCTCAGTGGGCCCTGCCTTTCTCAGAAATAATCTTCAATGGTAATGTTACATACTGGAGCAAAACCAAACCATTATATGCATATATGAAGAACAAGGAAGTGGGGCTATGGTGATAATTAAACATTAACACATGTAGACATTGTGCCAAAGCTAATGAATACTTTGCCCTGGCTCTTTAATAAGAATAGTGATGCAGAGCAAAGTGATAAGGTCCCAGGAGGCTGGCTAGATAACCAAAAGGAGGGAGTGGAAATAGAAATTACCATTAATGAGGTCAGTAAACATTTAGGAATGGTTACTGTGCTCAGATGAGGAGGGCTGATAAGCTCCCTCCCGAAACTCTGAAAGAACTGACATCTGTAGTTGCTTGCATCCCAAGGATTTGAAAGGAATCGGTTCAGATGGGAATGGTACTGTACAAGTGGAGAAGAGCATATATAGTAACCATATCTTTAGGTGGTAAAAATTGCTCTGGAAAGCACAAGGCTGAAGTCTGACTGCAGTGGTGTGCAAGATTTTGGAAGGAAAAATTGAAAAGCATCAGGTAATAAAGAGGATGAAATCTAACTTTAAAAGAGGTAGTTTGTTCCAGCCAAACCTAAGAGGTCTAATCAACAACAAATTTTCTAGATAAAAAATGTGTCAGAAAAACCATTTAATGTGGTGCACCTGGTAAGGAGTTAAAATGGAGACTGATACCAATATTAAGACAGCACTAAAAAACAAGCTAAAAAGAAAGACAGCCACTGAGTTTTAAGAGAAATATTAGGTTAGAAGAGCTACAAGTAAAATTTCTTGATTAAGTTTACATGATTAACACTATGTTTATCTGTATTTCTAAATAATGATCATGGCACAAAAATGAACATGCTAATGGTATTTGCTGAATACAGACAATTAGGATGATCTGGGTGTATAAAAAAAATTTGAATGTCATACTGAAAGGAGAGATTCATCTTGAGTGCTGGAGTATCAGAAATGAGATAAAATGTAATAAGCAATATAAATTTCACAATCAGGCATTTAAGGACTATACATTTGCTATAAGGCAGGAACTAATTAATTACATATGAGAGAAAGTGATCTAGGATATAGACAATCAATTTGAATATAGTGCAAGGGTACTTGCCTGATGCACTGGCACAAAAGGAAGTAAGATCCTGGGATGTATCAAGGTGACAATTCCTGAAGATGGGAAAACTAATATCTTGATACCAGGCTGTGGTGAGACCTCAGTCTTGCACAGTTTTGATCACCACGTACCCGAAAGATAAACAGCAGTGTGAACTGAGCAAAGCTTTCTAGGATGAGGAGGAGAATGGAGAGCCAGAATACTAAAGAGCTTGTCTCACTCAGTTTAGCAAATGAACACAGAGAGAGAGATAATTACCCTGTATAAATATATTAATGTGCTTACAGTGGAGAGGGCAAAAAGCTATTTGAAAGGCAATATTGGCACAGGAATACATGGGTAGGAAATGGTCATGAATACATTTACATGAGGGTCTTGGGAAATAGATTCCATTCCTATGATCTTAAGTGAGTCATGTTTAAAGCTCTCTGAAACATCTACATGTGAAAATACAGCAGCTTCAATAAACTGTTGACTAAAGTCTCCACTTAAATGGAATAATTTCTACAAAGCCTGTAATGGGCTTGAAAACACAGAGCTACAGGACATATGCTGGCAGGATCTCTAATCTCCTTTTAGACACTAAATTAAATGGCTAGATTTGGAGAGGAGCACACTGAGCTGAAGCTGTTTGAAAATTCTGTTCAGCTGTAACAGGAATAGCTGGGACATGAGAATCTTGGAAGCAGTTTTAGATGCAAAAACCAGATCTAGACTTCTTCACAAAAAGTACTGAGCACTCTTAATAGTTTTAAAAAATTGAGTCCTAAGTGATTAGTTCAAATCAGTCTCCATGAAATATACTTCTGTACCACAAGGGTACTGACAGTAAATTGGACTGGCATCCATGTGACAAAATCCAGAACTGCAGTTCTCATTCTTGCTAACCAAGAAATAGCATGAAGTTAGACAATAAAGATATGTAATATTGCAACTGTGCTACTTGCACAGTCATAATGCAAGTAGCAGGCAGACAATTTTGGTCTCATCTGTCAAACATAAGGACAATTTAAGACCAAATTGCTTCTAATAACAGATGAACATGGTTATTAAGATTCACATCATATCTGTGCTCCAGTATTATATGGTTTGATCAAGGCTAGATGAGGTAAAAACCAGAGATGTTGAAGTAAAGACAGAAATCAGCAATCTCCCTAGAGTACTGCCATCCAGCTCTGCTCATTTCTGCATTGAAAGAACAGAAGGTGTTACATTTGTTCCCTAACACTGAGGCTGAATAAAAGAAAAAAGGAGGCAGAAGTCCTGACAAAAATGGACATTTATCTCAAGTTTCTAAGTGGGCACAAGAAAATAAGTTATCAACATAGAAGCTGAAGGTTTTGCTTAAATGATTCTGTTCACTCTTCACGTTTTTGACAAATCTGCTTCCCATTTTATCCCACACTGTTCTTTGAGGAGACGAGTCTATAACTGATCCCCTATAGGCGTTCACCATCACTTCTCCAATTCCTGTGCTGCGTAGTCCAGTGAGCCCCTGAGCCTTTCTTATGTTTCAGATTATATCACGGCAAGAGAGAAAAGCAAATCCATGCATTTGGGTATTGTGAAATTTCTCATTCTGACTTGCTCTCTGCTGCTGCCAGCTTTTTCACCGGCTGTTTTACTCTGCCAGTTCCATTCAGCCCCTTCATAATCAGACAGGAAATTCCACACAGAACTGGGATCTCTAATCAAGAGCACATGCAATGATTTACAGCTCTTGTTAATTGGTACTAGTGCTGAAGCCTTGCTTGCTTCTCTGCCCTGTAGAATCGAGAGTGGAAAATGCCAGTTCTCAGGTGGGTGACTCCTCCCGACGGTGAATCCCGCTGTGGTTCGGGAGATGCAGAATCGTGTTCCTTGGGGTGCAGCCGAGCAGCACAAAGCTGGGACAGTGCTTCTCCAGAGCTACTCTACGGCTACAGTGCCATTCCTGTCAGCAGAACCGCAGCATGCTGCCAAGAACTGAACACAACAGGTGAGAGAATGTCGCTGAAGACTGCCACTGATGTTTTCCACTTTGAAAGAGCTGGATGTGGGGAGATATCTTGGTGTTCTTCTCTCCCGGCAGCTTTAAGCTTGGAAGCCAGTTAGCATCCTGAAGAATTGCTCCAAACAAACCAAGCTGTTCCTCTGTCAGCAAAGCTATCACAGATAGCTGCTGCACTTAAGCATTTCATTTCCAATTAAGCCTTACACTGAAATGTCCAGTCCAGCTGCAAAATCTCCTACTGAACTCCTTGGGCTTATCACATCAGCATGTGGGTTTCTGCATCAGAGATCAACTGGGGCCAATGTAAACACTGTGGCTGAGGAATCACAGCCTCACAAACAGGAATAAAGGGCTTTGTACCACCTAGTCTGCCTCATGGGCCTGAGACAAACTACAGAGCATCTCCTCGCATCTAATTTCTCGGGATATTGCCTAAATAAAGGGAGATCAGAAGGTCAGTCCTGGTGACTGGCCCTGGACTTCTCTTGCTTTCCTTTTAGCTGATCTGACCATGTAAAAACATTAGTGAATAGGTGTGAAAAGGGTGGAATTCATCAAGAAGACCATGAAGCTCAGCACTTAGCTCTTCTATAATAAAGATAATCCTGCTACAAATCCACAGTTACTGTACCTTGCACTTCCGAACAGCCATGAGAAGAAAACTCAGCACCTGAACTAGGAGATGCTCCTTTGGCTATTTGCAGCACAGGGCCAATGACATGCATGAGATCAGAACTGATTCTATGCTTGCAGGCAGACAAGGAAACAATTAAACAGCAAAGTTATTATATTTTTTAATATATATATGTTTAGATAAAAACTTTTTAATTAAAACATTTCCAAGCAATAATGAAAATCAGATTCAGCTCTTTCATGCTGTCGCTTTCTCCTCTCATACTTTGCTTCCTCGTTTCAGACTTGGTTTTCTTAGAATGTGGAGGAGCAGGGAAGGACTAATTAATTCACAGGGGTAAGCACTGTAAGACTCAGTCTAGTAGGCATTAGTAGGAGCGGACATTTCTGCACTTTCTTCTAACTCCTTTCTTACTATAAGAGCAATGTTAAATCCTGTCCTCCTACACCCTGATATTTCTCATTTTTCCTGAAGAAAAAGCAAGAATCTCATAGTCCTATAGCAGCATCAACCACTCCTTTGGGAGGCAAGGTAACAGAGCAGATAAGTAATCAGTGTTATTTTCTGGGGCATAGTTGAGGCAGATGCTAAGCCTTTTGAAGTTAGCAGACTATGTTTAGCCCCACATGAGCTGGCAGAGCTGAGCTCAGTGACATCTCATCTTTGTTACAAGTGTTATCACTAAGACAGTCCTTTTTAAAAATGAAGTTTTGAAGGGATGGAAATGGCTGAACAGGGGCTAACTTTGCTGTGGTTTATGTTAATAAGAAAGATATTATGCAAGCATTTGCTCAGGATATGGTAGTATGAAAGAATGGCTTGGGTTGGAAGCGACCTTAAAAATCATCTTGTTTCAACCCCCCTGCCATGGGCATGGACACCTTCCACCAGACCAGGTTGCTCCAAGCCCCATCCATCCTGGCCCTTAACACTTCCAAGGATGGGGCATCCAGAGCTTCTCTGGGCAACACATTCCAGTGCCTCACCACCCCCACAGTAAAGAGTTTCTTCCATATTGCCAGCTCATGTTGAGCTTCTCATGCACCAACACCCCCACATCCTTTTCCTCAGGGCTGCTCTCAGTGCATTCTCTGCAAGGCCTGCAGTTGTGCTGTGTATTTCAAACTGAAGTTATGGGTTTGGTGCAGAAATGACTGGGTGAGGTTCTTTGGCCTCACCCAGACATCCAGGAGGCCAGCCTGGACAACAACAATGACAGCATAGTCCTCCTTTCCGACCTTAAAATCTATGACTCAGATGACTGCACACCAAGATTATTTTGTAATTATTTCTACTGAATTGATAGAAATAAACCTTTGTTTATTGTTGTACCTGTTCTTTCCTCATTCTGACACTTCCCCCTTTCTCCTGGCAGATTTTCTGTGCCTTCCTGCCATAAGGAGGGACTGAGACAGTCACTCTGGTCCACTGCTTTTATCTGCAGTCTTCATCAAAGAGCAAGACTGTCAGTCTATATGGCAAAAGCCATTTCTACTTCACCTAGGTCCAGCTTGCACAACCAAGCTGCAGGCTTCCCCACTGAAAAACAGGGATGAGGACTGAACACTCCTGCAGAGGTCATTGGGATACTGTGGCCAGGAAGCCTTGAAGAGGAGCTAATTCTCAGTACACTGGTTTATCTTGGGATCACAGCATTTGTACTGCTATGAATTATCTAGACCTAGCTTCCCAAATCTGCCCTATATTACTCTTAAAGAAGCTAAAAACGCTTGAGAAAAATACGGGATGACAACTAGGATATAAAACTCCTGAATTGCTAGTTGGTATTGGACATGAAGGATAAAAAAAACCTGCCTCTGGTGCTGAATTTAGCCCTTACAGGTTGGAGTTGTTTAAGAGTATATTTTAGGTGCTATGTGTTCATGGTACTCTGGAGCCTCCTCCTTGAAGCAAGGGTTGGATGTTCCTCTCTGCAGCCTCTCCAGCTGGTTTTGGCAGGCTCTCATGTACAAGTTTTCCATGAGTCTGGGACTGGGACACCAGCACAAGCTGGTTAATAGTTACACAGCATAACTGAAGTGCAGTTCTGGATGCAAGGTGGTAATCATCAGCATATGTTATTTTCCCCCTTGCCCTGGTAATTAACATGGAATAACTTCAGAGCTTGTAGCCTGTTTCTGGCATTCAGTGCAACCACATTGCACAGCTATATAATATGTTCAAAGCTGCTTGTTTGAAACTCACAGAACACCATTCTTGCCACCATCATATCAGGATTCAGCATCTAGCTGGCTGCAGTTACAGAAGAAATGTATGTAAGAGAACTACTGCAGAAAAACATTAGGAAAAGGTTTGAAAAGTTACTATTTGCCCTCTATTACCTTCAAGAGACAGCTGGAGCTGAGCTTGTCAGAATTGCCATTTCCAAGTTTTGAAACAGAAGCACCAGAACCCCCTTAAACCATGTGTTTTACTTTGAAAATAACAACATTCTCAGAATTAATTTCTTGCGCTATTTATTAACTGTCTAGATTTTGAGAAGTTAGGGGTCACATATGCAACCTTCTATCTCCAACCATGCAGATGTTCTCTGAAAATAATAACACAGCAATTTCCTCAGTATCCCAGTAGTCCCAGAGAGTCAGGAGAGTGCCAAAGAGAACAACTGGTCAACAAACTGAACCGTTATCCAACGTGGCATAGCTGCAGCTTTGCTAAGATACAAATCACAACAGAAACAACACAAGTAGTGACGATGCACCTAAAATTGCTGCAAGGAAACTTATGCCTACACACAGACATACACACAGAGCTTTATTATATAATACAGATAGATTCTGTTATATATTCTATTAAATTTATAATAGAATACAGTTTATGAGCTATGTAAATGTATATATATATAATATCTTCTTTATTATACACATACTGACCATATATAATTATATTTTGTATAAAATTTGATTTTAATTTATATAAATAAAATTATTTCAAAGAAGAATGGTGAAATGCAGAAATCTAAATCAAGCTGTGAGGTATTTGGGCACAACCTCAGAAGAGATCTCAGTGCTTCCAGATCTATAACCACAGTTACAAGAAGGCCTCTCCCTTGCTCCTCTGACTCGCAGATATTTGGCCTTTTTTGAAAGCTGAGACAGGCATCTGCTACAGAAGGAACAAATACTTGTATTGTATCAGTAACAGAGATGTCCTGTGTTACTTATCTTGCAGAGCACAGCACAAAGGCCAAAAGTTCCCACTTCTTTTCATGCTCATTGATCCAAGCTGAGCGACACGGCGAGGCATGGTAAGAACTCTGAGGCAAGGGGCCACTTCACCAGCACCAAACACAGCTTCACACACACTGTGAAACCCCAGCTGTTGCAAAGTGCTTGCTGTTATAACCATGTAAACATGCCCATGCTAAATGGACAGTCTGCTATCACCTGAACCACATTTACTGGCTGGCTGCTGCAAGCTAAAGAGCCCCTCGTGCTGACAAAGATGAGGGTAATATAAAAGGCTTCTTGGTGCCAGAGTTCAAACAAGCATAGGCAATGAAGTGCAGCATCTTTTAGGTGCACTTTGATAGAAAAGCAAATCTTTTTCAGCTCTGCTTATGCAACATTTACTTTCACCACTGTGAACATTGCTGCCTTTACAGGACATCACCATGCTTATCCCAACTCCATCAGTCGGGAGGCTTTCTGCAGTCCCCTGCAGCAAGGGTAAACTTTCAGGCTGGGATCATTCAGGTCTCTCTCATCTTTCTCAGGTATCTTCCTAGGCCATATTTTGCATAAATACATGCATTAGATAAGTTTTACACTCAAATCTTGTGTCAGTTGTGAGAAAAGTTAATTCTCAGCCAATTTTACCTGCTTAGAGCCTACCAGCCCTTGACACCAAGATGCACATCCTTATGGCTGGGACTTGTCTCTGTGTAGGCCTTCAGCCAGACCTACCTCAGGCTTTCATCTGCTCCCACACAAAATCCTGTGCCCTGAACTATCACAGGCAGTTGATGTTTGAGCATTTTGCATGCAGGATAAATTCAAGACAAGTGGTGAAGTTATGGAAGAGAGTATCCTTTATCCTGTTCAGGCAATAAAAATTCACCACGGCTAAAATAGTTATTTCACTTAGCATCGAACCACAGAGTAGAATTTTTCATGCTTTCCTCATTACGAGGTTTTTCCCACTTGAAACAGTATTAAACCCAGACTACTTTATAGACCTGATTCTTTACCATCACAAGTAGATCAAACATTGATTGCTTATTTTCATAGGGTTTTTCCACAATGAAATTAGTCTGATTTTTTTTCTCCCTCCAGCAAGCTTGACCTTGGAGTCAACATCCTGGCTAGCAGTCAAGGTGACTTCATCATCACACAGAGCATGAGGATTCGTCTCTTTGCCTTCATGGCAAAAATACATGCCATTTCATTGCCTTGATGGAGCCTGCAAACTTCACTACAGACTGAGGCAGCCAGTCCTCTGAGGGGAGAAACGCAAATCAAATGCTTGAATCAAGTCAGGTTTAAAGAACTGAATTTCTGGAGAGGGGCAGAGAAGAAGGAGAGAAGAAAGCGATCACACATTTTTTGTCCACTGTGACGGTGAGATGATGGTGGACTGAACAACAGAAAAGCAGCCAGAACTGTACAACAATTCCATGGCTACTAGGTCCTCAGCTTCCCCACTTCCACAAACCTTCCTGATGCCAGCAGACGCCTCAGGGAGTGGGCTGTGAGGCATCCCAGGAACAGGACAAACATGCACTTTGTTCATGCTGCCCTTTTGCAAACTCCACACCTGGTGACAGGAAGACTCAACGTGTTTCATACTTCAAGTACCAGTACCTCTAAAGTACTGGAAGCGTAAGTGTATCTTATGTTTTAGGTATCTTATGTTTATGATAAGTGTATCTTATGTTTTAACTAATAGCACAGCCTTGCTTATATCTTACCTACTGTTTTACTTTTAAAAATTTTAAGGTGACTGGAATGTGTACTCATCTTGCTAATAAATATGTCAGTTTGTGACTGACTGAGAAAGAACTAGTAAGAAGGTTGCACACAAAGCTTTTACTGAAGTATCAACTTCACTTTGGGCCATAGATAAGACATAAGGACCCATATGTGTGCCAGGCATATACAGCAACCCTTTTGTCTTCGACTTTCCTACCTGATGCAAAGTTACATACAGATTGGGCATCCCTCATTCCTTTGCTTAGATGGAGACAGCCACAGTGAAAGCAGCCTATACCAAATCAACAAAATAGAAATATCCAGCACATACTCCATCTTGCCTATTCTATCTTTCTACCAAAAAGTGGTTTCCAAACTCAGAGGTACAGAGAAGCAGAGTATTCTAAAATAAAAATGGTCAGACAGATTTGTGGTAACTTCATTGTTTGAAAAAAAGAAATAGCTCTACTTATTCAAAGTAACTACTACTTCTCCACAAATCCTTCGTCTAAAGTACTTAGCCAGCACCTACCATGCTGCTGTTTATAAACTTGCCCAGAAGTCTACCCCAGCTTCACTGAAGCACCAAATAACACTCTTTACAGGTGATACATGTATATGTTTCTTATGGAAAGGACATATGACCTCAGCGAGGCTTAGTAAGCCCATTCTCACGAAACAGATCTTATTTCCCACATATTTTTACATTCACCATCTGAGAGAAAAAACAAAAATATCTTCCAGGTCTGCGCTATCAAGACACCAGGGAATCAATTTTCATCACCAAACTGGGTAGCCACTGACCCTCCTCAGCCTGGGTTGAACAGCTTCCAACACACTGCAGGTGCTTCCTCCTGGAGCTGTGTAGTGTTTTAACTTTTTGTGTCCTGACATATCAGCTTTTTTTATGCACTGTGAAAGTCAGCTTTGTCATTCAGGCATTCCCATTCTCCATGGCATGACTAGCACCACTCTGCTTTATTTCTCCTGCTTCAGAGATTACCCAGAGTACAACTGAGGAGCGAAGAGCTACAATGCCACGTAGCACATTTTTCCACAATCAGGGCTGTATCTGAATAGAGCCCTACAAGGTCAGATATTAGACCCTTAAATGGTTAAAAATCTGCTAGTGAACCATCCTATGTCATGTCTGACACTCTCTCTGCATTACTGTTCAGTAACAGTGCAAAGCACAATGCAAAGAATGCATCCAGCAAACTGGATCTGTGTCCTGGCACTCACTGAAACAGAGAGGGGCATGCAGAGCTGGGCTTGCCTTAGCTGAATACACTGTTACGAAAATTTCTGCATGGAAATTCAGGGAAGGCACCCAGCTTCTCCCACAACACACTAGTTCCTAGATCAGCTTAAGCTGACGTGGCACATGAAAACCAGAAATGCTCCAAGTCTATCAACAGGTACCTAGCTGCATTTGGCTCTAACTTCAGGAGTGTAAAATCCAGGTGTGATTTTTTTGGAATTGGAGTAGAACAAAATGTTAGTCTGCCTAATCCTTCAGTTTGTTCTGCTTCGGATCCATTCCCTGTGGCTCAATTCTGAACAGTGAGTTTGAGTAGCATCAAAAAGATTGAGATGGAAGCTTGAAGGCTTCCCTCTTACCAGCTGAATCTGCTGCAGATGTTCTACCACTGGTCAAGTCCTCCGTATTAAGTGACTGCAGGTCTGTGTAAGAGGGAGCAATGCTTGGGCTGCTGGTGTCCTCTGAGTTGGTTGTCCAGCTGCTCTCTGAGGCACGGGCTTGCCTCTCTGAAGAGTTGGAAGAGGGGGAAGTCCAGCTGGGTGCTTTTGATGCAGACACTGGTTGCAGAAAACAGGTATTGGTTAGAGACATACAGGGCAATCTACCTGAAGATCCCAACTATTCCAAAGACATGCTAGGTCAGTGTACTGGGGCTCTGTAAATACAAATTCCAACATCCACAGCAACACAATTATTTTATAACAAACACAGAGCAACTTAACCAGTGCCTGGCACTGTTAACCTCCAGCAGTACTCAGCTGTCTGCCTTAGATCCCATACTGCTGGTAGCCATATGCTTTCCTGTTGCTCAAGTATTGGAGATGATGTGACTTTTCAGAACAAGATTTCTTGTTTCTGACACTGCTGACAAGACCTGAATATGTTTGTTGTGCAACACAGTGGAGTTTTTACAGCACCACAGATTTTTTTTTAAGTGGTTTTATTATATTTAATTAAGCATTCCCTATCTGTGACACCCACTCAAATGCAGTTACCAACTCAGGAATGCTCCACATGGAGAGGGAGTATAAAAATAACCTGAAATTGACCAACTGATGTGCACTACGAATGGCTTTTGTTTCTGAACATGCGGAATGGAGAGTCCCACTCTGAATATACTACATAACATTTCTGCTCAGTGTAGACCAAAAATCCTGTTCCACTCATTTGCCAGACTTGCATGTCAAACAGTTAAGTCCTGCCTAACCATCACCCCGAGTTCAGAACACAATCATACACATCCACTGCTGTGAGTCTGTATTGTGTACTCTTTGTATTGCATACTCTTTGCCCACATCATCACTTGAGTGCTAGGAACAATGGGTGACTCTAGTGAGGAAATAATACTAATAAAAAGAAAGTTATGGCTTAAGAGTCTTCCTGAACTAAGGAAAAGTGTACAGGTACAGACTAGTTCTAATTTAGTATTAGCATAATAGCTATTTTCTAAGCTAGTACCTCTATATTTAGCTGTTAAACCTACAAAGATCTTGATGCACCCCAAATCTTGCAGTTACTGAACAACTACTGACACAGAGATTCTCTTCTCAGCATATAATGAATAAACAACCCTTACTAGGTTGACAGACACTTTGGAAAAAAAGGAAAAATTAATGTTAAAGATTTATCTCTCTCCATCCAAGTGATGTGATGGGGCACTGCCTCATTATGGAAACCTTGTTGTGTGCACACACAGAATATTCAAACAAATATTCAAAGTGCTCTCTGCCTTGCCTCTTGAGAAGTGTGAATTTATTTTG
Organism: Oriolus oriolus; assembly: GCA_013400235.1. Classification (NCBI taxonomy): domain Eukaryota; kingdom Metazoa; phylum Chordata; class Aves; order Passeriformes; family Corvidae; genus Oriolus; species Oriolus oriolus. The sequence continues at coordinate 502,568 of VXBT01003900.1, read as the reverse complement.
TATATCTGCACTGATAGCCTCAGGTAAGCAGGCACTGGTATTTTTATATGTGTACAGCTGTGAGCCTACATACTTGAGTGGCTTCTGAGTAGAGTCATCCCTAAGGATGAAGAGCTGAAAGTCAGACCTGTCTCCTTACTGCACAGGCTGACAGCTGTTGTGTTAGACACACAACCAAAGCCCACCCCTCCTCCCTCCACTAACTGCACACTGTGTTGTGCTCGATGCCTGCAGAGAAAGGATGATGAATGTATGATTATAATCTGTCAGTCCCTCTCTCAGTCCTTTTGTTAAACATGGCATGAGGCACCTGAAAAGCCATCCTTAAAATTTCACCTGAAATTGCTTTGACAGACAGAGCACTGTATTTGGACGTAGAGGACAAGCTGAAAAGCTGAGCTCTGTATGTGGATCACTAACAGGAGCCAAGTTTTTTTTAAAGTGTGCTTTATATCCTAGAAACTGTGGAATTATTTTATTAAAAAAAGATCTTAGATTTGCAGTATTTTTTTGTTTTAAGTCAGTCACAGCAATTTGAAAAAACAGGCTAATTTAGAAACATGTAATATGTAATAACTTATATACTGCCAACAAGTTTTGTGCTTTCCAAAACCAATTTTTATCTAAGGTGGCAACTGACTGGACTAGTGCTGCCAAATACTTCTATATAAGGGCAAGTTAATTTTATTCCAGGTAAGTTGTGCCATCTTGAAAGAATAGAATTGTTTGGTTTTATTCTAAAAAGAGTCTTGTAGTTTGGGAAATCAAAACCACAGACAGCTTTTTCTGCAACAGATGTTCTTTAAATTCTTACTATAGTCAACTTCTACCTGTGACTGTTCTAGGTTCCCCAACACGAACCCTTGAAACTAGCAAAAGTGCATTTTCCCCTATGCTGAGCCAAAAGACTATCTAGCAATCTCAAAAAGCAAGACAAGCAAAAGTAAACATCTACACATGTTTAAAGTCTCTCTTCAGATGCTTCTGCTGCTGCTTTTCAGATTCCTGAAAGTACTGCAGCCAAATTCCTAAATGAGGCAGGGCTTTTTTGTAGAAATTTTGAATTCAGTCTCTAATGCCAATAGCTGGAGAGCCACAGCCTTTCTGTTGCAGGAATTTCTCAGAAGTCTGTTTATGTTGAAAGACCAGAGCCAGAACTATCCCTAAAATGCAAATTCTGTAGCATGTGTTAGGTACTGAAAATCAACTCATTGTTTCCCAAAAAGAAAACTGTTTCCTTCAAAGTGCATTTTACTTTTCTTGACATGTTTGTTCTTAAAACAATGGATTGGTTTTTAATATGCAGATTTACCTTGAAGCATTGATTTCTCTTTGGTGTTTTGAGGACCTGTTCCTTGATCCCTACACTGTATTACAAGAAACCATGTTAGCATCATTTCCTTTCTTATTACATAGGACTTCAGATTTTTCTGATTTTAGAATAGCATCACAGTTTCTAGTGACAGGTGTAGTTTCTGGCTGCTGATCCTGTGTTGCAAATATTGCCTACTTTCAGAGAGAACAGCACAAAGTAGTTAAGCTCAGATATGCTGTTGGATAGCCTCTCAAGGGACATGGTAGGAGTCCAAGTTATTTGAGCCATTTAAAACCAGACAAAGCTCTTGGGAAGAAGTGGGAGTGGCTGTGTGTGTGTAGGATGGATGATGTAACAAATCTTGCCTTAGTCTAATTTTGGTGCTTTGCTGAATACCTCATTGAATTGAAGAGTGCAGCTAACACTGACAGAATATGAGACTGTGAGCTGGAGGCCCATTGTGTAACAAATGCAAATGTTTTGTCACCCGCTGGCTGTGATCATTTACAGATTGTGTAGTGTTTGTGATAGGAACATTTGGGTCAGACTAAAAATCTCGTTTTTCACTTTGGCAGCAACAGTTTGACTAGGCTGATAATAACCATAACAAAAATCAAATTTCTTCTTTTCCCAGCAAAAGAAAAACAGAGAACAGGACACCACCATAGAAATATGAAATATTTCTATGGCCTCACTCAAGAGTTTTTGCTGCTCAAGAAGAATTCCACATGATTTGGCAGCTGTCAGTTAACTATACATAAATCCCAAATGCAGAAATATTTTGAAACAAACATTTCGCTTAGCATTTACTCTGCCTGAACCTGGTAGAGGGAAGGGTTTACAAGAACATCCTAAATAAAGATAGTTTTCACTGTGAGGCTTACTATGGGTGCTTTTCATTTCTGTACCTCATATTTTGACCTTTCTTCTCATCTTCCAAATCCTTTTCCTGTTTGTTCAGGCCTGTTTCTTGCCATCAATCCCCTGATCTCTGCTCCCCCAATAATGACTTCACTTTTCCCAGAACAACAAGGGTCCAGCATTAGCCTTGGTTTCCTTTAAAATCTTATAGGTTAACCACTACATTCTAGCCGTCTTTATATTGCTTTTTTTTAGACTCTGAGCACTTTGGGACAAATACTTGCTTTTGGGGAAACCTGTGCCAAAACACTGTAGCCCTAATGTCAGAGTAAAACAGCATCTCTCTCTCCTAGGACCCACCCTCTTTGCTCTCAGGGCACTCTGGAAACCCCACTTTGCAAGCCCTTTTCAAAATGTGTTTCCAGGCAGCCTGGCCATCAGCCTGGGTAATTATCTAGTCAGCTGAGCAGCTGCTCAAGCACAGACAGACAGACAGACGATTTCCTAACAGCACTGGAGCCCTGACAGGAACGTGACCGGGGGTGCTGAGCCTCCAGGATGTTGCTCTTCACAGCTGCCTGCACAGGAAGCAGATTTCAAACGTGTCCATCCTTCTCACACCAATCCTTCTGTTTGTACTTGGCCTTTACACTCTTCCCCCTCCAGCCCGCCCCAGTCTGGGTATTGGCTATTGTTCTTGTGCACAACGTTTGCTACTGGAAATGAATAATTGCTGTCACCATGGGCTTTGCACTGAGTGTGTCAGCGTACACAGCGCCTCCAGCTTTGCTGCCGCCCACGGAAAAAAATTGTGATCTGCACAATAATGGAGAACAACTAGGCTGAAGTTTATCCTGTTTCTTGCTGTCAAATGTCCCTCAAGGTAAAGGACCAGAAACAAAGAGCTGTCATTTCTTCTTCCCTTTAGAGGCTGTCAGCTGCACTGGTCTGGCCATTTATCATACAGGGTCCAGAATAGGAGTGGGACCAGCTCATAAGTAAGGATTTTAAAATATCCTTAGGAAACACCTCCTTAGAATTCCTATATAATTCATAGAATAATCGCTTCTCATGCAAGAATTACATGGAGTACATCTTGGTCTGACTGCTAGGGGAACCACCCTCCTCCATGAATCTTAGTCAGATGCCAAAAGTTAGTGTGTAAATATCTATCCTCAGTGACGTGGATCACACAGGACAAGCCTCCACAGGGGCACAAATGAGTGTCTTCTTCAAAACTGCAATGCTTTTGGAAAGTCTACTCTACTCTCCTCATCTGGATATCCTAGACCTCTGCCTACAGACTAGTGTCACTGAAAACACACACCCAGAGGCAGTGCTTTTGCTAGGCACATACCTTAAGACTGGGCCACATCTCTCTAAGGGTAGGACATCAAGATATATACCATAAAATTTGTTTTATGGAAGTCTCTTATTATTAGCTTCATTAAGGTTGAGCAAAGATTTTTATTTTCCATTTAAGAAGGTGCATTTATGAGTTTTTCAGTTAACAAGGACATAACAACATTAGGAAGGAAATACCAAGTCAGAGCAACCAACAGCCCCATTTGAAAAAGTATGTGGCTGTATGAGTAAACGTAAGGGTCACATAGCCATGAAACTAGAGAGAGGTAGAGCACCTTAGTTTTACATAGTTACACTTCATGGGTGCTCTTCCTTCTCTCCACATCACAAGGATCAATAAGTATTTATAACTAAAAACAGGAACCAACAAATAAAGATAAGAAGGTCAGAAAAATCTCTTTTAGCCTGAAGATTCCCCTACTTCTGCACAAAGGTCTAACCACTGTCTCAAAAGGACTACTCTGTAGCACTCATCAAAAGAGCAGATGGAAAACCAGATGGGGTTTACCCAAAACCCAATCCAAAGCCGACAATCCAAATTTTCTGACAGAAGTATTATTCATGTTACAGGGAACATTTGATGGACTCAGTGAGCAGAGGAAACCTGTAACTCCTTAAACTGCTTTAATAACTAGCAGTTATAGTGGAATTAATAAGACAGAATCTCAATTTAAACATGAAAAGGTATGCTGTTGTTTTCTTGAGCAATTACTCCACAACCTCCTGCAAGGAAGGACAGAAGTCTGTTAACACAGAAAAGGTGGAAGCTCATATAGCCACATCAGTTAGCATAAGCTGATGAGGCAAGTCAGAGGATTTGCAAGCATGTTTAAAGTATGTCAGAAAGAACTGCTACATTTGAAGAAAAGTGTATGCAGTGCTGGAATTAAAGTAAACTTCTGATGTCTTTGAAATTCTGCACAGCATCAAAAGACAGCAGAAAGTACTGGCACAATAGTTGTTGGTATCAGTAAACTGCTGGCAAAAAACATACAGGAACTATGAGCAGGTAAAGACTATGATCACAGAGGTGATCACTATTCTTTTGGTTCCAAATTACAGAGGCAAATATGGCTCAGACTTTTTCGATGGCTGTTTATAGCTCTGTGTAAGAAATGTCACTACTGAAAACACCTCTATGCTCTTTCCCCATGACTGCATTTGGCAATCTCCAAGACTTAGTCAAGACACAGGTGGAGTGAATCACAGAAGGCTTTCATTTTCTTCACAAAAAGAAAATACTTCTTTACAAAAAGAAAATATTTCTTATTCAATCCAGAAGAATAGTGTGAGCCCTTTTTGAAACTCTGATAACATTAATTGGGTTAAAATACAGTACAAACTACTCAAAGTTCAACTTTGAGAAGCCAAAGAGCAAGGCAAAAATCCAGTATGCTCTCATTGTACTTTGTTATCTTACTGGAACAGACTTTTTCATTGCTTTTGCCTCACCTGTTTGGGGGTGGGTTGATGAAGCACTGGTCCATGGTGCATCTTCAAACTGAACCCAAGCACTGATGGATGATGACAAATCAGTGCTGGGACACACATGGTTACCAAGCACAGCAGAATCCACCTTGGGTTGGTCAGCTGCCTCTTCCAGCTCTGTGTGGAAAAGGTCTTGAAATTCTCCATTTGCATTGTGGTTCTTTTCTGAGGACGTGTCTGAGGAATTAAAACATTTCACTGGAGGATGCCCAGTGCTACCTAAATAGAGACAACATAGAAAGATTTACAAGATTGACCATTATTTCATTGGTTTTTATCGAAACATCTAAAATTTGCCATTAAATGTAGGAAACTTTCCTTCACCTAATGCAGTTTTTCAGTAACACTGGGCAGTTTTGCACTTGATTATAATAGGTGAGATCTCTTCCATGGTTGGTTGGATAGTGTCTTCAATTTTGAAGGACAGATCCAAAACCTGTACTAGATCTACATTACATCACACGAGGAGAGTAATTTTCCTTTTTGACTCAAATTCTCCTATTCCATAGGGGCAGCAGGAGATAATTCAATCTCTGTACAAACTGTTTCCATGTAGAAGGCAAGCTCTCCAATGCTAGATATATGACAATAGCTGGTCTAAATCAAACAAAGAAAGTCTCAAGTTTCAAAGAAAATCAGAGAGCTTACCTCGTGGGTTAACAGGGAGGAGCAGCTCATCAGTGAAGGACACCCACTCAGACTGGTGGGAGGCAATGACACTCGTCAGAGATGTCATATTCGCAGCAGGTCACTCATCTTCACTTGGGGATTATAAGGAGGAGGAAGCCGAATGGGAGAGGTACGGTGAAGATGCGCCAGTAGAGGGAAACACCTCCTTTGCACTTTCTTTTCAAGTGCTGTTAAGACAAGAAAGAAGTAGATTATGTCTTTTAGAAAATTAAATGGGAAAAACTATTGCCACCAGTTTTCATAATGTAGAATGTTAAAGCAATTTATGTACCACAGTCACTGTACTGTCAAAACACTGCCACCTTTGAGACAGGACTGTCACCTGTGTCTAGAGGAGGGCTACACTTGAGCAACGCCTTCCTATAAAGCAACTGAGGGTCTCCAAACATCTTCATGTTAAAACAGTCCATCACCAAACCCAATATTTTAGTCCTTACTCAAGGAGCCATGCCTCTCATAACCCCAGCAAGAGCAGATGAGATTCTCCCAGATTTAGCAAATTTTGATTATGATGCAACTTAATCCCCACTCCCAGCTGTCAGCATTTCTTTGCCCACCTCGCTGCTTACAATGTCTAATCCCTCTCCAGAGCAAGCAATAAATTGCATGTTCCATTATCAATAACATTCATGTAGCTGGTTTTGGAATGAGGATGGGTGGCCAGTGACTGTTATCATGGTCTGGGGATGGAGAGATGCCCTCCCATCTAGTTGCACTTTCAACTCTGCTGCTTGACTGGAACTTCACATTTTAATTTAAAAAACCATCTTAGACCTTGCCTGGAGTTAAGCATGATTTTGCTTTAGCTCAGCAAATGTTTTCACAGATGTGGCAATTGAATTTAGCAGGCCCTCCAATGGTATGCACTCCACACAGATCTGGGAATCTGGCTGTTGGCTAGTAACTGGGAGGGTCAGGCCCAGGCAGAGAAATTCTCTCTGACAAGCACCCACGACCACCTCACATTTGCAAACCACTTCAAAACTCTCAGAAGACTCCTCCTAGGGAAGTATGCTAATTCTGTCCCCAATTATCTCAAGCATTGGAGCTCTTGTTGCCATGGTACTGAAGTACTTGAAAATACTGAAGCTCAGACTTGACTATTTGAAAGAGCTTTAAGCAGCATTTCTTGGCCTCCTGTCTCTCACCTAACTAAAGGGTTTTTCAGGGTGAAACTTCATGTTAGTGTACAAGAACAGATACTTCACCGAGACTTCTCTTCACCCTGTATTAACAACATCAGGGCCTAAAAAGCAGACATATTTAAATGCATTCAATCTTTAAGTATTTTCTGAAGGAGGCAGATCATCAAATAGCTTCCATTATGATTATTCTCCTCAGGGCCACAAAGGCATTTGTCTGCTGAAGGCAGATCAGCAATCAAGAAAGAGCTGAAAACTTCAAAATTTTGGAAGTCACAGACCTGCCTGACAACTAGAGACAATTCATGTCCAGTGTCTGAAGATGAATCTTTTTGAGCAGAACTGAACGCAAAATGTACAATTTCCTGCAAACACAAAAAAAAGGATTCCTGGAGATAATCCTGATGGTTAAGTGCAATCTGCCATCAGACTGATCCCCTTGCCATAGACTTTCCAGAGCCTATGGCCCCCTGACCAGTCACCCTGCATATTTTTCCCTTGTTACACAACCAATTCCCTACTGCAGGAGGAACAGCGGCGCTTGAGCCCCTTTTCCTCCACGGCCACGGCAGGACGCCTGTCTCCACACAGTGTGGGCAGGTACATTTGCCTGCCTTGCACAACATCTATTTTGGGTGCTGCTAATAGAAACTACAAAGCTAAACATAGAGGCAAGCTATGAGAGAAAAAAAAAATCAGATGTTTAGGGTCACTTGGATGCCATATGAGGGAAGGAGAGGATGACCTTGGCATTTTGTTTTCCTCATGTGACCAATTAAGCTGGTTTTTTTTGGGCTTGTTTAAATATCTGTCACTAAGTTTTCTTTTCCCAGACAACTGGATACTGACCTGCCCTTTCTCCTGGAAAAGTCCTGACAGAAGCATGAAATGGCAGGAAATGAAAAAAGAAAACAGTTTAGCTTGCCCTTGATGCACAAAGACTGCAGTACAGCTCTTTTTTTAATTATTTTTTTTCAAGGGGAAAAATTATTTGAAAGGAGGCAAGAAAATGGACTGTTTCAGCTGTGCAGATATGTAGGAGAATTATACCATTATTTTAAGATGGATTTCCTCTAGTACCCTACTGCCCTGGGACAAGCATAATTCTTAAAATCCACTTAGTACCAGACAGCAAAACTAGCACTTCAAAACGGATAGTGAGGACTATAAGCCCAGAAAAGCATCAGAATACTGTGCATTGAAGGTTATAAAACTTCCCCATGACTGGAATTTTCTAGAGACTTCCCAGTTCGTTAAATAAAAGAGATTGTGTTGACTTATCAGAGTTATCACAGCCTTTACACAAGCAGCCTGAAAGAGAGGAAAGGCTGTCTGAGTAGGTAATGACTTCAAAGATATTCAGAATAGAAGCGTTTTGAGGATGCATATGGTAGGTTTAAAAAAAAAAAAAAAAAGAAAAAGATATAATTTTGCATTCTTTCAACATTCACAAAAAAGCCTCCATCCCACCCCTTGACCTAAATGCCTGTACAGAATTATGAATCATGTACAGCCAACACCTGTGCATACTGTGTGGAAAAAATACTTCATCCACAAATAATTATTCACCTCTCATTCACTCTCCAAAATCCTCCTTAGAGAAAGACCTAAGCCCATCCCACTGTGAACCAATGAGCCTCAGCCAGCACAACACCAGTGCCACTGTGCATTCAGTTAACACAACGATGCTGCAATTTGCAGAACTGCTACAGAGGTGAATATCTCCAGAAGAACAATTTGAATTGTGGATAAACCTGGATCCTCTCTGAAGCAAAGCAGTCAGCACCACTATTCAAACACTGCAGTGAGTACGCTGCAAGTGAATTTCAGAGGGCTCCTTCCTGTTCTTCGGGCTTCTCAAACATTTCTGGCTATTCGTAGAGGAATGAATTTTGGAGCCTACAAGGATTAAGAACAAATGGATCCTTTGAACTCCAAATGAGCTACAGTTAAAGCAAAAGTTTATGCTGCACAGCCCAAACAAGAGCAGATGGAAACACATTTCTTGGAGCAGATGTTACCAGGCCAGACCAGCATTATTTCTCTCTACATGAACAGGATTGTTTAGATTGTTACTTCGGGATTTGTGTAATTATGTGCACTAAGCTTTTGGTGCTGAACTGGTTAAAAATCAGATTTTTGGTAAAAAATTGTGAATCAGAAGTTTGTTTATTTGATACTATTACACAGTAAATACAAGGTAAAGCAGATGTTATACCTGCTCACCCCAGTGATTCTTACCATGAATTCCAAGGCAGTGACTTGACCATAAGGCAAAAAAACCCTCTAAGAAGCTGAAAATTCTGCTTCAGGTGTCCCTTTTTCACATTACAGTTTCACCGTGGTGCATGTAAATCTGAGTGACAAGCAGGTGACAGTCATTTCCAGTTTTCCAAAAGGTAGAGATCATAGAGCTGGAACAAAACTCCTTGTCTCTTTAGTCCTCCTAGTCTTCTGATAAACCACATTACACAAGCCCTTTTTAAAACTGATGAAAGTTCATTCTAAAATGACAAAACTGCTTTGGTAACCAGAAGCCTCTCATTTCAAAACTATGTAATTTCACAATCTACAGCCATTCATTCTTGTGACATGATTACCCATCTGTCCTTTTGTACAACTCCACTCTACCAACAGGTGAAAAGGAATATCATTGTCCCTCTCCCTTTATCTTGGTAAATCAAAAACACGTATTTGAGAAAGACACATAATTATCCTGTGCCAGAAGTGTGACACCCAGCACCTTGCACAATGAGCCCTCACTTTAGGTGGGACCTTCACCCACTATGTGAGTACAAACACCAATAGCAGTAATGTTGATATGTAGAAATGTTTGTGGCTTTTATTGAGGTTGAGAAGTATCAGAAGTATCTGTAATGGATTTCAGAAGTATCTGTAATTGCATGATGTTTTTGTAAACATTCCGTTCAAAATATTTAATTACTCATGTGTTTGGACAGCAACCTCAAACATTGTTTCTCAGTAGATTTCAACTCTGCTGAGAAGAAACAGCTTAGCACAGTTAATAATTTTAAGCACTAAGGGTCATTTCTCCAATTGCTTCAAGTGACATCCATATGATGCAGCCTGCAGTCAGCTTTCTGATCACTACCCAGAGTTACTAGGTTACAGTTATATGGGAAAACAGGAGAAAAAAGTCAGAATAAAAATACTGAGAATGAAATTCAGTTGTTTGCTTTCTTGTTTTCCAAATGTAATATCAATAGCAAACTTGTGCTAAGTGTATAGACTCTCTAAATACATTGCCTTACATGGCAACACTATTGAAAAAAATCCATACAGCGATACTGTTTTTCTTGCTAATACATTCCCTTACAATCCCAGGAACTGAAGCATTAACTGGTTACAGTAGTTTCATTTGGTTTTGTAGGAGACCAGTACGGGAAAACAACTAGACAAGCTGTTAAATTCCACATAGCAGAGAAAAGAAACTGAGCCAAAGGGACAGTAAGGAAAGGAAAGACTCTGACCAGGCCTTTTCATGTCACAATCAAGCTTCACTCCCACCAGGAAAGCCTCAAGGAAAAGTAAGTAATTTTATCTTGACCATGTGTTTGGCAAACCTGTACAGATGAAACAATTCTGGTAGCATGAACTGAGGAATGACTGCTGCCTTGGGCAAATTTCCAAGGGAGAAAGAGCTCATGGCTCTTCCTCTCGGCTTGGCCTGTAACAAACGCTGACCATCAGCACATCATGATCTGAATAATAAACAAACTCCAAATTGGAACTCTGTTCTTAAGCATCAAAACCAAGTCCCAAGTACTTCAAGGTGCAACAGCATAAACAAAACACAGTGCTAAACAACAGGAAAAAAACAAAACAATGAACTTGAGAAACCCAGTGAAATAAAGGAACTGGATTTGGATATCACTCTTACTGAAAAAAGTAATTTTGCCAACCTCTGCCTAAATGCCTGAGGTAAGATTACCTTATGAATGACCTAGATGATGACAGGAATAAAACCATATTTGGCTGATTATTGTATTCTTAATATTGACAATATTTTCTCCATGTATACAGCTCTACCAGCTGATAAACTGCCCTGAGAAAATCTCTGGTAAAACTCTGTTTTAGATCTTAGACCAGTTTTACTGACACATGCTTTTATATGAGCTCCATGACTTCAGATGCAGTTTAAGAAGCTCAGTCACTACCTGGTGCATGTAACACTCACACAAAAGCTCTCAATATGAAAGGAAGAATCGGGGCCCAAAGGGAGACAAATGGACATGCCTGATGAAACTCCTGCATCCTCTCTGGAAGTAAGCATGGCTTTTCCCATTATGTATTACACCAAAGTGAATGGTAACATGAGTCTTGACAGCTCTGTGTCTGCAGAGCCAGGGCAAATACACTTTGTGCCATTACAAGGTACGTCATTACTACTGTCTCCTGATGATTTTAGACAGAGATGGAGTGGGGCAGCGTGGTACTGAAGGTGACTGGAGCCAACTGGCACACTGAATGACAGAAGAGCAGATTGGGGGTCTTCCTGAGACCAGGACCCAGTGCAGCCACACTAATGACCATTCCCAATTCCTCCAATAGCTACGAAGTGATCTGCCTAAATCCACACTGCAAGTCCATGGCAGAAGCAGTGTTAAAGCTGAGGTGACCTGGAATGACCTTATTTTCTCCAGCACAACCAGCACACATAAAACCATATGCCACAAACACACATCCCAGCTTTCCTGGAAGCTCACATTTCAGTGACAGTAAGAGAGGAGAGTCTGTACAGGATGCAGTGGTAAGAAAGTCATAAGCATTTCCCTCAGGAATATTTGCGTCAAGGCTAATATCTGAAAGGTCAACAGCTGCCGTTTTCTCTACACCAAAATTTATCTGCCACAGAAGCTCCTCTGTTTTCCATGGAGAGAGAGAGAGAAAACACCTAAGATGCTCTCCTGCAGGCAATACCAGAAAATTTAGGCAGTTCAGAAGGCAATAATGTCTCTCCTTCTATCAAGGCCATGCCTCAGAAATACTTCATGGATTCTGGATGCCTCATAATGAGAGACAGAGATTCAAAGTCTGATGCTGGAGAAAAATTGTACAACCTCCTCTATTACCTGTGCTCCTAAAAACTTGAGAAATGTAGAAAGACACTGCAGAAGGCCAGCAGTGCAAAACAGAATAGGAATTAAAAAATTTTTTTTAAAATTTATTTTTATGATTAGAAGTAATATATAGCAGGCAAATCCAAGGAATGATATGAGACAAAATGTTTGACAGTGATAGTTCACATCACCAGTCATCAGGAAAATAGAAGTTCTGCATCTCAGGACTTTCAATATAGCTCACTCTGGGTACATGATTCATTCAAAGAGTAACTGAAGCCTCCAGGCATGTAATCGCATGGGAACTTGAAGGACAACTTCCCAAACTGCCAGCCTTTCAACTCAAACTAGAATCTGAGGCAACAATCAGTCAAATGCTTCTCTTACCATATAGAGCAACAGTGCAATAAAACTAGACTGGGACAAGATCACAAGAAAGAGGCAATGTGTCAATTTGTTTCACAGAACATTTGCATCTCTAAAAAGTGGGGCACTTTTTTCCCCCAGTCAGTATTGTACAAACAAGAGAAAAAATAGAAGAAAAACCACTAATTTAAGGTTTTTCTTCCCAAAGACTAGAATAGTTGAGATCAGATTTTACTTTGTTCAGCAAAATTCTGTTGGTAATAACAGTAGGCAACAGGAAATCTAAATGCAGTAAGAGAGCAGAGGTTGCTAACATCCCCTTAGGAGAGGGTGGGTACATGGTCCTTATTACTCTTCCTTGTTTTCTCAAGGCCTCCACAGGACAGAAGTCCAAAGCAGCACCCTGATCCCAGACTTCCACACCTGCCCATTACATGTGTCACAGATTTTTCTCTGCTTCAGTATGGTGAATTTGCAGTAGTCACAACTATTGCGCAACACAATACTTTAAAATTGATGCTCCAATCCACAGTATATGGAGGGAACTGGGTTTAAAAATTGATTTCTTCTTTCAAATCTCAAAAAGTGAATAATACAAGGAACACGTGTTTCAAAATAAAATTCCCACCGAGCGACCTGGTTTGAACATCTGATATTGATGCTTTCATATGTTCTCATTTCAATTCTGCACAGACAAGCTAGCCAGATGTATTCCATTTACCAAACCCTCCAAAAGCTCCTGTACTTTGTTTGCTGCTGTGATGATTATCCAAGTGGCTTTTTAAAGTTATCTCACTAATGCAAAAGGCATAATGTTCTACAATTAATCACTCTAGAACCAAGTATGCCATCACAGCCTGACATCACTCAAGACAGCCATCAAGAAGTGAACACAGATCATAAAATCCTACCTACCTGTCCTTCTTCTATACTGGGACTAATGACAAAAGAAACAGGGAAGTGAGTAAGCAATCATAAGTTTACTCAAATATCATGCTGCATGATAAACACTCTTCTAGAAAACATACAACCTGGCTTGCATGAAATGCCATCCTGTTCTGACAGATACTAACTTACCAGCACAGCTTATATGCACCACAACAAATTACTGCATTTCAAATATTCACTGTACAACTCAAAAACTGATCCTGCTTCCATCAGTAAAAGGAGAGCCAGCAGAAATCTTCCTGTGCCTCAAGTTTCAACTGCACAGATGAAATCAGGGCTTTATTTTCTGATTACAAATAAGTTAAATGCTAGAAGATGGGTGAAAACATCTTCACTGAAGATGGGGGGTATATGTATTTGCCATCAATCAGTATCAGTTAAACTCTCATTTTGACTAAGAAATTAGGAGGAAGAGGAAAAAAAAAACAAATCAAAAAAAAAATCCAAGAAAGAAAGAAGTCAAGCCCTCAAACACTAGCCACATTCAACACAAGAGAGGAACTGAATTCTGTAGACAGAGATGCTTCACTGGAGGCTGTATGCCTACAGAGAGGATGGGCATTGATCTGTCTGAGCTATGAGTATGCACAGAACAGGAGAACAGATTCAGAGTGAGAGAAAAACACAGAATCCAACTGTGAAAGCATCAGGAAGACAAGCACTATTCAGGAAGTGATGCAGCCCTGAATGAAAGGAAAGAAGTTTTCTTGTGCTGAATGTTGGCTCGAAAGGGTGATTAGGAACACTGAGCGAGAAAGTAATCTTCTGTTCAAACTTTCTCTGTATTTCCATATAGCTAACAACTATTTACATACAAATAATTTCTCTATAATTGTACTTCTATATGACATCTTTTATACCTTCTTATCTGTATCAGCAGCACCCTTCCAATGAAAAGAGTTTTAAAAGGGATTTTTATTATAAAGGAGATCCTTCTTGATTTTTATAGATAAAGGAAACATTAAAATATGAAACTGTCTCCCAGTTTAAGGAAACTCTGCTTGACTACGTAAAGCTAGACAAAACCCAATACTCTAGAAGAGATATCACAGGGAACAAGCTTGCCCTAGCAGAAAATTCTTTCAATGATCCAACCGGTCTTTCCTCATTTCCAATGTCTGGAGAGTCAAATGCAACTTAATGTGATGCCAGGACACTGCAGTCCTTCAGGGCAACCCACAAATATCATGTTTGTTGTCACTCTCTATTTTAGACAGTCTAAATATAGGCCCATTAGACTTGATGGTTCTATTCCTTTAGCATGGCTACTCCTGTTTCAAGAAAATGCAAAACAACTCTAGAAAAAAAAAAAATGCTTGTGCAAAGATTGAATTTAAAGGTAGCCAGTATTTTATAGAATATTGCCAAAAATATATCTGAAGTAGAAACAAAGCTCTTGACAAGTCATATTCACACACAGTACAAAAGAGTATGTTTGCATTGGTAATGTCTAATGCATTTCTGTCTAATTGTATTTGTTTTGTTGCCAAAACATAAGAATGCATGGTATACTAGCATGATGTAGAACAGAGGGTATGAGAAAATTCTTCTTTTTTTGTTGTTTGGTTTTATTGAGGTTTTGGGTTGTTATGTTTTTACTAACACACACTAATAAGTGGTACTCTATGGTAGTGCCCCGATGATAGTGCCTGTGAGACAGCAGGCAACCTTGTGCATTCCAAAAGAGGAATCCAAGATACCATCTATCTAGGTGAGATCTTTTAAGTGATGCAGAGGTACCTGGTGAGAATGGTGCAGGCCTCTCATGCATACGGAGGCAGCAAATCACTTGTATTTTATTACACTCAGTATTTTGCTGAGGAAGCTCCAACAGGGAGACACTGCAAGTCTGATACCAGCTGCAGGAAGGAGGACTGGTTGCACCTCATGCTCAAGAGCATCAAATAATTAATACCATGAGATGCTCATCTTTTAATCTGACACAAATGCCCAGTTACAAAACATTTAGGGTGTTAAAAATGTGTAGTATTAGACACTAAAATTCATATTTACCAGCTCCCACAGAGTGGGACAATGGCTCATCACTCAATGATAGGGACATTATTGTCAAAGTCAACTGTCAAAACTGGAATAGCAGGGAACACTGCATATTGGGTGCATGACAGGGCTGTGCAGACACCCTGGGGAAGGTCCCTGGAGACCAAACCATTTGCTGGGGAAGCTTCTGCAGTGGCACCTTCTTGTATGCCTGGCTTGAGCCAGTGGGACACAAGTGCTGTAGGTGTGTGTACACACACAGGCTGCACAGAACCAAAAGTAAAACCACTATTTATAGGTGCATGGAAAAAAAAAATTTCCAGTTTTCACACAGATATGGGAATGTGGTTCCATCTTTTGAAATTCCATGTTTTGAGGATATAGAATAATTTAGTTGGATACAGCAAATCAATACTCAGAAAGAAAGAAGAAGGAAGAGGAAGAGGAAGGAAAAGCAGATAAAAGTACAGCAAGACATTTCCCTGTTCTTTCCTGCTCAAAAAACTAATGCTTCCGTTTCAAATAGCTGACATTTATTTTATCATTTAATCATAGAATCAAAATGTTAAAGCTTGAAAAGGACCTTCAAGATCATCTAGTTCCAACCCCCTGCCATGGGCAGGGACACTTTATCCAGCCTTGAACACTGCCAAGGTTGGGGCATCCACAACTTCTCTGGGCAACCTGTTACAGTGTCTCAACATCCTCCCAGTACAGAATTTCTTCCCAGTGTCTAACCTAAATTTCCCCTCTTTCAGTTCGTACCCACTACTCCTTGTCTTATCACTGCTGTTGCTAATGAAGAGGAAATCAGGTACAGTTTAACTGCAGCAGGTGACCAGCCATTCTATATAGTTACAACTGTGATCTCCTCTCTACATTATGCATATGGAAACTTACACAGTATGATGAGAGTCCCATGGTAAGACAAGTGAAGTCATGAACGTATTCCAGCTCTCAGCTGGGCTTGGGTAAGGCGGTATCCCAAATTTTTAGACAAGAATTTAATTCATGTTCCATTTCTGAGTGCTGTCAGATATTGTGTAACTTTCTTCTTTCCGGTTAATGCATGACCTCTTTTGTGTTATGCAAGTGCTTTAGTAGAGCAACTGTGTAAAAAAAACCCCAAAACCCACAAAATCAGAAACCACCAAAGAAACCCCATGGCTCCCTTTCCATCCAAGCCACCACAAGTTTAAGACAGGTTTATTGTCGCCTTGAAAACTCTAGAGTGTGGCCAGGAAAACAAAGAAAAATAAACTTTATGAAGACTTCACTCACTTTATTGAACAAAACAATATAAAGCACTGGAGATGGATGCTGGGCACTCAGGTCATACCAGCAAAGCCTTTCCTCATTAAAAGGTTTGGAATCTGAATACCCTGCCTGTGCAACCCCTCCTAGGTAACACTCCCAGCAGTGCAGTGTGTTTGACAGCATGGCTGCTTTCTGAACCTGCTCTGGAAATGGAAGCAATGTGGCCAGGTCACCCCACCTCCCATCCAGCCTTACTCAGCCAGAAGTGACCATGGTTATTCTGTTCCTCAGCCCACATTAAGTCTCAGTAGCATGGCATTATGATATGTGGAAATGTCAGTTCATGGCAATGCTAATTCAGTGTTAACTGCTCTCTTGCCAGCTCTGGGGAGGCTGAATCCAGCTAACCTTTGGCAAAGGCTGCCATATCTAGTGGACAAGTTTTGGCAGTGGGACACAGCCAAGTAGATTTTAAAATATCTGAGGGGTTTACTTCCTCTTTCGTAAAGGCACAGGCCCACAAAGGGACAGGGACAGTCTGTTACCAAGACTCACTGTGTCAGATTTGTAAATTTGACACATAATTCACACAGACACAAAAGCATGCTATACACTACTTAAAATTAGCAGAATTAGAACTTCTTTTTTT